>JADLZN010009131.1:266568-744022 GCA_018155175.1 Sinocyclocheilus anophthalmus | reverse complement strand
AAAAGGTGAAAACAATTCAATAAAAAAAAAATTCCTTTTCGGTTTAGAGAATTTTTTTTTTTTTTTTCAATTGAATGTGGTTATTAAGAAGTTAAACAATATTATTAAATCTCTGTTTTAAACAAAAAAATGCAATAATAATGTTGATATCTCTTTCCTTAGTCTGACAGGATTGACACCGTACACCTTACAGTTGTAGATAACCGCGGGCACAGGGACACGGAGGACCTGCGGACATGCGACAGTTAGTTCAAGTACACTTATCTCTATAAATCGATCTCAGGCGTGGTATGAGATGGCTAAATTTATTGCGTTTGCGAATGTATGGGAGGTTAGGACGGGGGGGGGGGGGGGGGGGGGGATAAACAACAGGAGTGGGGTTCTGATCTATTTACAACACAAATTCATACGGACATTGATTCGTCTTTATTGCAACAAGATTAGTTATCTTTCATACACATTAGGATTGATTGGATGGTTTCTTACAGTAGGTTCGCCCATACACTGCATGTGAAGAGTAACAAGAGGGAAGAAAGGGTCATGAGTGTGCAGTGTAGAAGGGAAGGAGAGTCTCAGAGAGTTTTACTCAGTAACTTTTTCGAGTGGTTTTTCTCGCGTCACTTATACTACTATGTTCTGATGGCGGGGATGGGCTCAACTCACTAAGCGATGTCCGAATATGTTGTTGTTCTTATACTTGCGGTGTTGCTCGGGGGCACTAATGAGCAGAAGCAAAAAGACAAAGTTGAGGGAAAGAAGCGTTGCTTTACTGAATCTTATTGGATACGTTCGTAGTGAGTGGATAATTCAGCTGTCTCCTATAGTGGCTCTTGGTGTTGCTGGCTGTTGCCGCAGACCCAGGGTCTAGGAATCGCCGCATATAGGCAACATCAGTGTGTACAGTAAACTGAAAGTAATAAATTATCTGTTCACAAGTAACGTAAACGGAAGATTAAATAACGACAAGGAGAATCAAAAAAACAAGAATGTCTAAGGTTATAACTCACTGAGAAAAGGGGTAAATACGCATAAAATTGAGTCTAATGTATAATTAGGAGTCTGAATAGAATTTATTGATCGGGTAATAAAATCAATTAGGTAGGAATAAGTTTATTAAACTTAAAGTTCATAGGAGCTTATTCGTACTGCTAAAGATATTAGGCTATAAGAGGGAATACTAGAATAATGATCATAATGAATTGAGGGGAAATTGAAGATTCGTCAAATAAATTTAATGTTTTAATTAATTTGAATTTGGCACAATTATAATTGTGAGTTATATTTCCCTTTCGAGTAAAGTTAAGATAATAACTGTGGTTAGAAGTTGAGGAAAGTGGCAGTGCATAAGAGAGAGAAAGAGCAGCTGCAACAGTTAGTGTAGTATTTTTAGTATGTTTATAAGGGTTAAATATAATGCACTGTTTAATCAGTGTTTGTCCTAATAATAAAAAATTATTGTAACTAGACACTGTAATTCAATCACTGGATGCTTAATTGCTACCTTCGCTTAATACGCTTTGAGGCTATATAGGCTTTAGCATAGACTTTCAGATGTAAACTTCAACGGGTTTCGTTAGGGTTTCTTATCCACATCCGTGGATGTTTGTTAGGCACATAGCTGTTCTTGCTGGGGGTGCTGCGGGGCGTGCGGCAGTTTTCAGTAGTGCTTTCGGAGTAGGCTTTTCATACTTCATGTGTTCACGATCGTGACATAACTATGCATAACCAATCTAAGTCTCTAGGGGCTATCATGTTATATAGTTTGTCATTACAACTGTACAGTTTTTAAGCATCTTACGATCGAACTATGCGTGTGCTGTCATTTCAACACTGGTAGCTAAATAATCAACACCTGCTATTTGGTTGTGTTTTACAAATGGTGGCGCTGTAACAAACTCTACGTCAGGTCTTGGTACTTGGTCGAGTTTAGATTTGTAACTTTATTGATTCAATAGCCCCTTGCTTGTTGTGGATCTGCGTGCAGAGTTAGGTGGCACCATGATAACGATCTCAGGCAGATTCTGTTTTAAATCTCGGTGCCGTTTTCTGGTGATTGACAGTAATACAATCAGGGGTTTCTTGCTTTCTTCGCTGGTTTGTTTTGCAACAGTTATATATTTCTACTTTATTCGAACGCGTGGCTGGTTAAGTAGAAGTATAATATAAATTGGACTTTGTGTGGAACAGGTACAACATGGTGTGCAGGTCAGATGCACATGATCCCTTCGTGGTTCATTTCTGTAATGTTTAACTCAGGAAGCGAATAGCATTTATTGGCATTAACAATGGTGACAACTAGCAGGTGGAATATCAAACTTATGAATAATAAGGACTTTTGAGAAGAAGATTTGAGGAACACTCAGCTATGCGGTCTATATAAAACTATTCTTCATGCGCACGGCTATTTTATTTCCCTTTAACTACTGGCAGTTTATGGTGCTTGATCGATTCAGTGTCTAACGGTGCTAATTCGTGCCATGAAGAGGCGATTATGAAAACACTCGGTGAACAGCCTGCAGTTGTGAAATCTACTCCTGCAGTTGTCTACAAACACAAGGCTCAATTTACAAAAATGATGATCCTACACCTTCAATTTCTTCGAGACGTCTGAGTGTAGTCGATTCTCAGAGGTTAAACTGAAGTTACTACTTACCTATGCAGTGTGATACATGACGAGCGTCGTGGACATTAATTCGAGTTGTATCGAGCCTGCGCTGGCATCAAATTCGGGTCGTCTATTCGCATATATTCTATAGTAATTATTTAAAGTCTGCTTCTTGCTTACCTGTGTGCATCAATTAGTTAGCATACGCGACACAACACACAGGCAGGCGTCATCAGTTACTGAGCTTCTCATATTTCATCCGCTAGCTCATATGAAACCAACTAGCGGAAACTAATCTTTGCAATTTATTGTATTTTGCTCACAATTTAGGTTACAATCATTGCTGTGCATTCTCTCAGTTTTCTCCACCCATATTACGGTATAGTGGAATTCAGGCTCAAAATAAATGTAGCGCAATAGTGGACAATTGCGATTCGTTTTTTAATAAGGGATACATTCACCATTACATATGCAAGGGAATTAGAAATTTTTTTTATATTTCAGTAATCACTGTTTATTTAGTATTAATGGCGGATCACATGATTTATCTGTGCGGCCTATGGCGATGTCAGTAGTGTCGACTGAGCTCGCTATGACAGCAATCTGGCAATGGATATCTATAGTGTCTTAAAATATATGTTAAATAAACTATTAAATTAGGTCATATCTTATACAAGACTCGGTGCAGTTTTAAGTGACAGTACACTGTTGTGAGCAGAAATATTTTTCAAAACCCAATGATACTTTCTCTCTTTCCATATAAAAGTATACGATTGCTTTATATGTGGATATAATCTTAAGACATTATACACTAATCTATATTACACAATTGAACACCTGCATTCCACACGAAGTTTCAGAAGGTAGAGAGAGAAATAATTAAAGTAGATGAAACTGTGAAATCTTCCAAGTTTACAGCAATATTTCTGCATTTGTATATGACATCTTTAAATGCAACCATCAAGCACGTTTAATCAGTACCCATCTGGTGGCACTATGTGAGTTGCATCTGCACTGAGGTGTATTTATAATTTAGATCTAACTGCACCTAGTTGCAGTTGTAGAGATCTGGAGTATCTTTTATGATTTTAATGGCTGTCGGTGTTGCGGACTGATTCGTCTTTTCTTGTCTTGTAGTATTGGGCTTGTAAGAGGGGTTTGGCCGCGAGGTGCTGATTGGTCTGGTAGTTTCCTGTTTTCTTGGTCAAGTCTCGTGATTGTGGCGTATTGTGCTGGTGCCAGACAGCGGAGCTTGGGGTCCTGGCAATTTGAAGGGTATAGGCAGAGCGCGACCCTTCTTCTTGGAAGATTTCGGCGTTAGACTTAACTTATCAGAACGACGAAACTCTGCACGGTAAAATAAAAGCAACAACTAATAGAAATAGAAATAGATGTAAGTTTGAGGAACCAGGTGGCGTTTCTTCTCATGAAGGTTTTGTAGTAGCTGGCGGTGTAAAGCCCAGAGGTCAAACCCAACCTCAAACTAAAGAAGGCTATGACTATGAGTTGAAAAGGTAAAAGAGCCGGCGAGAGGGTCTAAAAGCTAGAACACAAAAAGTCAGACCGCAAATACAAGGCAAAAGGGCAACAAATATCGTCTAAAAGCTCAGAAAAGACGCCCTGCAGTATTATATGGTGTCTGCCTGATTATTTAAATAAACCAGGCTGTTTAAATCACACCAACACACCCCAAATGGTGTTTCGACCAATTGTAACTCGGGGTGTTGCAATGTTTCTCCTTCACATTCATAAATCAACTGTTATCTCATCATTCACATTACCTGCGTTTTTTCGTTCTCTTTTTGTCCTTTTCCCCGCTCCTGGTAGAGTAATTGATTTTGGACATGATTTCTATCACGAGGATATTATACATTTGACCAAGAATTGACTGGGAGAAACGTTTCAAGCATGAAAATTCAAACTCACACATACCAAGCATGAATATGACCCTTTAAGCTCTTCAATAGTTATTAACAATAAATACACAATAAATGATTAAAACATGATGGTTAAACATGTTGGTTAGATACATAATATGGAGTTATGCATAGCAATTATTATTTGCTTAGGTCCTTTTAGTGTCATTTAGATGCATAAAGGGCCATTTCCGTGCCATTCTGTGAACGTAGGAAGACCAGAGATGTAAAATGTCTGTAGGAATTTTAGCCTCTGGCTGTTCTTAGTCGTAAAGTGGGGGAAGCAATTTACGAGGACTTGTTGACTTTGTGACTGTTATTACTCTCAGTGTGATAGTCATGGATGCGGTATCCTCTTTTGACTCATTATTCTTTGATAACTTGCCCCACGAAATTTACAATCTCCTTGACTTGTCAATGTGTTTCTTTGTGTTATATGTTGAAGAACTGTTCTGTGACAGTGGGTCTTAGGTTTAGGCTTGCTTCATAGAGGCTGGGGTCTGATTTATGACATTTCATATTCCTGTTTTTCTTTTTGGTGTCCTCAGTGAGATATTTTTGTATCTACCTTTTCGTTTTTTGCCTTCAACTTGCGTTGTATGTCCAAAGTCTTAGATTGTCTGAGTTCTGGGTCTATCCTTTGACATATTCCTAACTACAGCTTATAAACTGTAAACCTTTCTTTATGCTTCGCTTCTTGTGCTGGTGAGTTTTTTCCTCTTTCAATTCTCGTGTGATGAATTGTGTAACGTGCCTTTTTTTCCGACGCGTGCTGGTGAGCGCTCGCGATGCACAGCTCTGGCCGAACAAAAAAATACTGTAGAATGGAGGCAAAGGTTCACTACTACTCTATTTATCTATTACTTGTCATTGGTGTAGAGCATTTAAACAAATTTCAAATCATACTCCCGTTGAAGACGGCCATAACAATATCAAGGCTAGCACATTGTACGTGTCCACCCAGAGTCCCCTGCACTATTTATTTGGATCACTGTGTTTGCACAGCACTTAAAGCAGCATTAATCACTTTTTCTGTTCCACGAGGCAGCTGTTTGGGGCTCCTCTGAGCACTGTGTTTAGTGTTCAGCGATCCCCTTTGACCTTATTTTATTTCAGGCACAAATACTGAAATCAGGCTAAGCCTGTATTAAGTGACTGTACAAAAGTATGGTCTAAATTGAAGCAGTGAGGTCAGGTATTTAACTAGCATTTGTTTATTGACCTCGGCACTGTGATGGGAGCGTTTTTTTGATAGCTTGCTGGTCCTACCTCTTTCGGTTCTTTTATCAGTGTTTGATTCATGGACGAGCTCACAGAGACTTTTGTACCACTTCATATATGCAGTTTTATTTGAAGAATCTTGTGTGGCATTCTCTACGATCAGGACAGTCTTTCTCATTTCAATCCCTGATAACCATACTTGTGTGTATTGTATCTTTTTTGAAAACCTCAAAGCATGCTTCGTCATCGCCACAAGAGGATTGCGGTACAGTTATCGGTGGATCTAAAATCTTGTATATAAAACTCGCCAGTACATGACTTACAACCAAAGGAGATCTATAGTGGCTAAAAAAAACGACTATGAAACTGAAAAAGAGCTTTTCAGACAAACGAGCCAGCGGCATATGACTGGTCTGAGGACTATCACCCATGTACAAGACACATCTACCCCACCCTTGCGATAAGCAATCCACACTGTCTGTGACGATCTTGCATGTGTTTTATTTTACAGCAGTTTTGTGTAAAAGGATCGGCTACTCCACTCTCAGCCCATATCTGCATTCTGATTCTGCACGTCACCACCTTTCACTCTACACAGCCCCTTTGCACCCTCCCTTCCCTATCCTTCTATCCCTCCCCTTCTTCTGTCCACCATTCAACCTGTGTTTAAGGTCTGTATAGAGGATGTGAACCGGGTCTTCAGGAAACAGAAATCTAGAAAAGCTTCAGGCCCATATGGTGTTTCACCTGCCTGTTTAAAAATCTGCGCTGACCAACTGGCCCCCATCTTCAAACAGATCTTCAACAGATCAATGGAGCTGTTGTTTGTAACAGGTTTACCCCCCGGCTGGCGGTGTAAACGCTCCACCTATCTATTCCGGTTCATCCCAAAAAGCTCCAAATCACTTGGACACTTTAACTACTACCGACCACTGTCGGCTACTCTACTTCTTTGTGGTCACTGAAGTCCTCGTGAGACAGAATCTGGGTACCCTTTTGGGCTTCTATCCGGACGGACTCACGTAGACCGCTTGCTGGATCCTCTTCAGTTTTTGTCCATATCAGACTGCAAATCAGGTCCTGTGGATGATTCGGTCAACATGGGACTTTAGTGCTATTTGACCATCTCTTGCACTACCATTTACGCAGACCTGGGAATTACGCAGGATCCTATTTGTGGACTTCAGTTCGGCCTTCAATACCATCATACCTGACCTTCTCTCAGACAAACTCACAGAGCTCTCCGTGCCCACCTCCATCTGTCATTGGATCAACAGCTTCCTGACAGACAGAAAGCAGCTAGTGAGGCTGGGCCAATCTCACATCCAGGTGACTAATCACCTATTCAGGAACATGCTTGGCTCCCCTTTGATATCCCCAGGGATGTTGGCTCTCCCCATCTGCTCCTTCTCTCTCTTACCACTTATCGCTGCACTCTCTATAAGACCCCATCATCCATTCTGTCAAGGCTCCTGAATTTCGTCGAACGACCTACAGTTCGCATCGGGTCCATCTTTCGAAGTGATTGATGACAGAGTCTGCTTTCAAGACTAGGAGGTTACAAAAGAGCTTGGCTGTCTGGTGCAGTCTTTAACACCTGGAGCTTAACACTCGCTCCACACTGTGGAGTTGATCTAGGTGGACTTTCAGAGGAAAACACCCCCTGCACCATCATTCCCTCCCACTTCACCATCATGGACTGATGCACTGTGTACGTGCACTGTGGTTAGTTCAATTCAGGTTCCGTGGCATACGACATCCTACATCTCTCAGGACCCTTGAATTTTTGGGTCACTTTCACATATGACTCCATGTGCAAAAAGGCGCCAGTCAGAGGTTTTTTACTTACGCATTTTCGTCTATTCAGTGCTGAGGAATTCAACTCTGCCACTAGGAGCTTGCCTTAAACAGGTCTTATCTTATCTGCTACATTTGAGTGCTGTCCTGTGTTTCCATCCGTACACTGTCTTTGTTTTGGGTTCAGCAACGCCAAATCAACATCATGTAGACACTATCAACGGACGTCAGGACTGGCTGAGTGAGGATTATTGTTGCCCCCTCTGCTCAGTCCTCCAAGATCTTATACTATTCTCCGAGTGGTAAATAGGGCTTAAAAAATCATCCTTTGGATCGCTCCTCAATCACATCAACCCAGCTCCACTCCTCTCTTTCGAACTGAATGTCCTTTTTTTTCTCATATGTCGGCCCTACATGATGCACTTGACCACCAGAACAGGCATCACAAGAACTATAGGTTTTATTTTTTTTTTTTTCATCTCCCGCATCATACTATATCCAGTGCTGACGCAATTAAGAGCGTTCCCATAATATTGATAGACATCGGTCCAGCAATCAACGAACAGAGGTGACTATTGTTATAGTAACCTGCACTACTATTTGGGAAATTACATATTCTGCCCACTACTATAAACAGAGCGGACAGGTTATCGAAACTATGATCAGTGTGGGGCCGATACTTCTAGTCGAGTATATAGGACAAGTAGTCAGGGGCGAGTAGGGTTGAGGGGGGAGGAGAGGAGGGGGAGATTACAGCCCGACGGTGGTAGGCCGAGGGAGGTCGACACTAGTCAGGGAGGGCGGCACGAGGGGGGACTAGGCGCTTCGGGCTGGCACGGGGAAGCGCCGGGGCGGCAGGCAAGGCCGGGGGGGGCGGAACAGACGGGGAGAAAGCTCGCTGATGCGGGGATTCGGGAGGGGGGGAGGGAAGCCAGTGGAAGGAGGTGGTTAAAAGCGCACGGGGGAGGCGAGGAGGGGGGGGGAAAGAAAGGCCTCCACCGGCACGCGGGCAGGCGGGCAGGCACAGGGACATGCAGCGAGCAATGCGTTGAGCGGATAAATGTCACGAAAGAGAAGCGGTTGGGGGGGGCAGGGGGCGGGCAGGGTAGGGGAAACAAGCAGGGCATGGGGGAAAAGGGGCAAAACAGACAAAAGAGGGGAAGAGCCATAGGGTGGATGTACGGAGTAGATTGGGGAGGAGGATGCACAATGATGGGTAGCTAGGGCAGGGGGGAGAAAAAGAGTACTTGCGGCTGGGGGGGGGGGGGAAAAGTATGACAACTCGGGGGATTGCAATATGCAGGCACTACTGGTGGATACTTTAATGCCTTCATAAAGCTGGGGGGCTAGGCAAACGGCGACTCGACGCGAGGGCGGGCGGGAACAGCTGTTGGGGGTGGCGTGCGTTGGCGCAGAGCTGGTGGCAAGATACGTGTGTACAGAGCACCTCAATGGACACGTTGGCGGGGTGACTAACAGACATAATTTTGGCGGTACTAATTGCCTCTGGCCATGTCCCCGCGAGCGGACGCAGGCTCTCCCTTTTTTCTGTCTGACAGGACATTGGTGAAATGGTGCACACAGAAAGATCCGACTGGCAGAGTGTCATGATCTACGTGACGGCCATCTATAAGTATTTTGAGACCTGAGAATCTTCTTGAACGGCTGCAGTCGGTTCACCTCCCTTGCTGCGGCCAAGGTGCTACAAATTTCCCAGATGCCTTAGCTGCGAATGGGGGACTTACCCACACAACTTACTGTTTCCTCCAGTGTGTTCCCAGAATCCTGTATAGCTGCTGAAACAAGCCAGATCCTACTAAGCTTCTCTGAACAGCAGTGCTTTTGAAGAGAAGTGGGAAGTCGGTGGGATCATGAGCCAACAACTTCCTTTTAAGAACATTGCAACACTATTTAAAGTGTATTGTGCCAACCGAGCAACAAAAATGTGTATCTCTGAAAACGATTGACTTTGAAAGTTGGCTTGTTTTATAGTTTTGTCATAAGGATGCCCTCTGTATGCCAGTATTGGTCTTAGATTATCAGTATTTATTCCAAAGAGTGACGCCACAACAGGCTTCGCCCACAAAAATGGCGTTTTTGAATTTTCTTTAGCCTGAATAAGCTTAAATCTGTCTCTTTTGATTTATTTAAAAAAAATTCTAATAAAAAAAGACAGGGCTCCTTAAAGGAAGAGTTCACCCTAAAATAAAAGTTTGCTGGCAATTTACCATATGTAGAGGAGTTTATTTCTTCATCAAAAAAGATTTCAAGAAATTTAGCATTTTACAATATCACTTATATCGCTGTCAATTAGATCCTCTGCAGTACCAAATATGTTGGTTGCCGTTCAGAATTAGGTTGAATTTATTTCTTACAAACATTGTTTTCTCTTCACAAGATGTTAATTGAAGGATTACTTGTGGATTATTGTGATGTTTCTATCAGCTGGTTTTAGTGGATCTCTTCATTTCTGACTGGTCAACCATTGCTAATTTCACTGCAGAGGATCCATTGGTGAGCAAGTGATGTGATGCTAAATTTCTCCAAATCTGTTCTGATGAAGAAGACCAGCTCCTCTTCACATCGTAAAAATATGATTTGTCTCTGAGAGGTAAGTCTTACATTTTTCTGTCAAATTTTTCGATTTTTTTGGGTTGAACGTACTCCTTTTCAACATTCCACTTTGGTTTTGTTGTCCATACATCACAAATGTGGTTTTTTTTATTTTTGCATTACACTAAATCGAGAAGCATATTATTGATCTATAGGAAAGGTTGTACAATGTGACTTTGATTGCGGTTTGTTCCTTCAATGCTCAGGCCCCTGAGTCGTTGCCATCACTGAAAATGCTTGGCGGATTGGTATGGGGGGGGGGTGTGCGGGGTTACAAAATGGAGGCTAGCACAATGAGGAAGGTGCAGCGGGGGTCTGGCGTGGGGTGTTTCTGTGGGACAGAGTGACAGTGGGGTCGCATGGCAGGGCCTTAGTGGGCGACGGCACTTAGATGACAAGGCGGAGGGGACGGCCGGAAAGCCCACAGCTGGGGGTCTGATGGAAGTCTGCGTATTTTCATGACAAGTGTGAAGTATTTTGGTACTTTATGGGTTGTTTCTATACGTGTCACATATAAAAAAGTCGTGAAGGGAGAGGTCACTGGGGATTATGAAAGTTGAATAGAAGACTACCACTGTACGCCATCCTCAGCGTGTCATCTCAGGTTTAGAATCATGCAGTTGTACGGCGCTGCTCAGTTATATACTTTAGCGTGAGCGAGTCAATCAGATAATGCCTCCGCTATCGCAAAGCCTTTACATTGGAAAAGGGAAAGCGCAATCGCACAATTGATTGTTTTAGTGATTACAAACTATGGCTCTGCTGTTCTTCAATGGCACTGCTCGTGTGTTGTAAGAGTGTTGTTGATGTGTTAAAGTTGAGTGACCTCTTTATGTTCAGTGTAGGTATGCAGTGTGTTGCACAACAGTATTCTGCTAATCACTAGATGTGCAGGTCAAAGTGAATTTTATGTTCAGTTTGGCATTGTCATGTTCTGGCAAAGCTATATATTTATTCGCCTTTAAGCTACATGAGAGGCTCGGTCGTGTGTTGAACATGATAGATTTTTGATTTTGCAGTGCTCTTGCTGTGGTGTATTGTTGATTTTATAATGTGTAAAGATTGTCTAGTAGTGACCTTTTATTAGTCTGACAAGTGGGGTGGGGGGGGGGAAGTACCTAGAACAGGCAGTAGTGACAGGAGTATTTTTGTTGGGGGGGATCTTGGTGAGTTTATTGTTGGGAACTCTAGAATAGCATGTAGAGGTGTGAATAGTGACAACAATTTGAATTTGAAACCAATCAGCATATTATAGCTGTGTCCTTGTCCGTGTAAAACATTGCCATATTTCAGATAGTTGTGGGTAAATCGCTGGAACGTGCCTTTTGACACTAACAGATATGCTTAGGTTGTCATAAACAAAGGAAAGAGTCCGAGGATGCATTGGTACGACAGTCATCGTTGAATACAGTACATAACAAAATACGTGTAAGGTTGGTTGGAGTGAAACATTATTTTGTGTGTCACAAATCAAAGGTCTGATATTTTGCAGGATGTTGATTTGGGTGTGGTTTGGTTTGGGGTGTGGCAGAATTTTGTTGTAGTGTTATGGGTGGAATGGTGGGGGGCTGTGCATATATGAGGAAATAGGTGGGGGTGGACCCGATTGGGGTTGAGTAAATAGACGCAAAACGGAAATACGGGCGAAAAGGAGAAAATAGGAAGAGGGGTGGAAAGGCCAAAGGGGGCCGGGGGCAAGCGGAAGCAAAGCATTGGGAAACATGTTAGAACGGAAATAAAATAAGTGAAATGGCGACGCAATAAATATAATATCATTTTACAAATATCTATAAAATTAAATGAATAACATGAAATATAAAAGCTCATGGTGAAGTACAAAGTAAACTTACGACACCATGAGTATAGAAGATAGAGAAATTAACGGCGGCGGGGAACGATCCGCCTCCATGTCGGTGCTGCCCTAAGATTCAGTCATGTTTTATGGGAAACACGGTGGTGATAGATGTTTGATATTAGTGATCCTCTTCGGGGGCCGTGGTGGTTCCTTCCTGCACCGTGTAACGATTACTTTGACGGTAGGGCTACTAAATTGCAAGTGACACAAGTGATCTTTTCTGCTTAGGCTTTGAGGCAGTAGTTGGCTCCGTATTCTAGATTCGGTCAAATAAATGATCAAAATCCAAGGATGACGGTTGTGTACAGGAGTGAGCCAGCGCAACACAGCCCACAACCAGCGGGGCGTGGTAAAGGGGAACCTGGAGCAGGGGAAGCAAGGGTGCTGCATGCACGTCAGGGTGAAACGGGTAGAACTGGAGGCTCACATCGATGGGGCTGGGTGCGTGCGGACTACTTTGTGGTGGATAAGTGTGGCGGGGTGAGGGGTCAAAGGGAGACGCAGGGCCGGGAAGGCCGGCATACAGGCACGGACAGGGAAGAATCAGAAATGGAAAAAAAAGAAAGAATCTAAACTACCCCTTCTCTTGTGGAAAGAGGTGAGCCAGCAGAAAAGGTCTATTTAAACAGCTGTACTCAAGAACTTCCTCCTGCTAGCCTACTAAAATAACCTTTCATTTTCACACCAATTGTGTCTGGCACTCTGAGGGTAGGTTAAGTGTCTATATTTGTGCTGAGGGCTTTCTGCATGAGCAAGGCTGTAGTAAAATGTGAGCATGGAGGCTGTGATTTGATTTACTGAAGGGTCACAAAAAAGTCTTGGGCTTATGTATTAGATCCAAATCATTAAGAAATGTCATTGCAGTGTGTGCTGCGTGCTTTAAGTCCTTGGTCGGTGGACCTCAGCCTCTGGTTTGCTGATTACATACATTTATCTTCATGTGACCCTGAGGTGAAGCAGGATGTTTCGGCGGTACGTGAGAAACCACACAACCTCACGGTACCCACCAGCTCCCTCACATCCTTATCCTCACGTACGTTTACATCAGCCATTGTACTGACTGCGTATATTTCAAACTGGGCTTACTAACGATGAAGATAGCAGACTTGATTCGAACTAAAAAAAAAAAAAAAAAAAAATCCCCGATTACATCGTTCGTTATGCAGACTTGTTTTGCTGAAAACGTCAGATAGGCTACTAAGTCACTTTAAGGTATTCTGAAGTCTTTGGTCATATCGGATCAAAATATCCTATATTTTCTTGTAATGTCATTAAAACAAGATTATAGATGATCTGCACGATCATCTCAAAAGACTTGACTAGGTTAAGTTAAGACGTAACTTAATAAGCTTAAAAAAACTCTTCTCACATATCATGTTCACCTAAAAATTAGCCTAACAATTTACGTCAGTTGCTACTTTAGGCTACTTAGGCCTATTTTATACTTTATTTCATTTTATTAATATATAGGCTATTTTATTATTATGGTTGTATATTACCAGTGGTAAGTAGATTTTATTTATTTATTTACTTATTCATTCATTGTAACATTAATCTATTTCATAGGCTAAAGCCTAGGCTATGTATGTTTTCGAGTCCTTTATTTATTGTTATTTTATTTTTCCTTTATTCCTATTTTATTTATTCTTTGTTCATATATATATAGAGAGGAAGTAAATTAATTAAATTTAAATTTAATTAAAATTAATTAAAATTGTTTTTTTAAATAAACAGTGTAGCCTATAGTTATAGTTATTTTTATTTATTATTATAGTTATTTAAACAGTTATACTGCTTTTATTTGTGTATTCATTTATTTATGTAGGCTAAGTTGTCTTTTCTGTTATATATTTTTATTTTATTTATTTACATTATTTATTTATTTACTTACTTATTTATTTATGATAGTGTGCTGGCTCATCCATCTGAACTTTTATTGTAACTGCAAGGACTATGAAGAATGACAGTATGACAGCATGATGAAGAAGTTACCACCCACGATGGTCTTGTAGGGAGGGAAACATCGTGTTTAATGCACTTTGCATAGTGCTCGAATAGTTTAAACCAGGCGTGGGTCTCTTTCTCTCACAGCGCGTGAGTGTCACTACTGTGAAAGCGCGCGCAGCACTTGTCTGTGGCCAGCCACCACAACTCCACAGAGTAGAGAGAAGCGGCGACTCAACTCGACTTTTCCTTGACCAAACACGTTCAGAGTAGTGTATTTGTGTATATATTACTTCGTCAGGGTGATAAAAACGCGTGGAACGATGTGGTCTGTACTCATTTGTTGTATTCGGTTTTGCGGTTGGACATTCAGAAGTGACAGAACGCTTGCGGAGAAACCTACAAGTCAGGTGCGCGGGGGAAACACGCTTGTAAACAGCTAAAGTGAGTAACGGTGTTTTTACATTATAAACAGTCCTTAAATCTATTTGTTTTCTAGTAAACTTTGTGATTTAACTGAAAGTATTGAACTTTGTCAGCCTTTTAGAACAGAGGGAGACTGACACCTGTATTGTTTTGCTCATTCTAATCTATAAATTCATCATCTTTATTAATTAATGTAACAACTTTGCTCACCTTTTCTGATTTTATTGTATATTTTTACAGTGGGCATAAGTAGTTCACATGACAAGCAGTCACAGCAGTCTCCAGCAATGTGACATATTCATGTGATGTAATAGCCTACTTCTATCTAAAAACTATTTTAAGAGCATTTTTTTCTCATTTTCTTTTATTTTTTAAAAAAGTATTATGCTATTCATGCGCTTTTATGGCCTAGTTTTAACTGTGAAAATACTGTAATTTATTTGTTTCATTATTTACTTTTATTTTTTAACATTTTTTAATCATTTGCCACACCTCATGGCCATATAAGAGGATTAAAAAGGGTAAAAAGATGACTAGCTAGAGCATTTTTAATGTTTAAACCTTATCTTATAGATAAATACAATTCTTAAAGATTTGAATTAATATTTAAAAATTTCATATGCTATTTGCCAGCCACTATAACCTACATAAATCCATATATAGAATGATTTACAAAAAAAGTATGTAATTTACAAGCTAGCCTATATAAAGCATCCTTCTCTGTTGTTCTCCATTAAATCTAGATGTTTAGCAAGTTTAAAATAACCACTTATGATAGTTATGTGTGGCTGAATTGTCACAGAATTCCGCAACAAATATCTCATAATGTTTCAGACATTGTTTCTCTGCTGTGTAAATGTTTCAGCATTCCTCTAAATGTCGAATTTTTCTTAAGAAAAAGTTTTTGTAATCAGCAATGTGTTTCTCTACTCTGTGATGCTATTGAAATGACTTGTGATGTAGTTACCTGGAAACGTGCATCTTAACTACACTAGAATTACGTTACAATGACCAAGATAACTGTTAAGCATGCTTTTTGAATGACAGATAGGCGAGCAGTACATGCTTATCATGGTCCCCAAACCCTAAGCATCATTTCCTCTCACACATAACATGCTCGCTGAGCAGCTGTCTTACAGTATTTCCGCACTCCCACCCTTTTTTAATAATACAGACGTGCATGACGTGACTCGTGAGGGACTTTGTATATTCTTTTTAGTCTGGACATCATATAGTTTAATAGATGATACTCATAAACGGTTTTTTAACCGTTATGAATTACCTTACCTTACTGCCACAGAGCGTTTGTAAACTGATGCATGCTAATGCAAAAGTTGTTAAAATGCAACATGCCAGTCCTGTGCTTTGGAAACAATTTGTCATTATATCACTTGAGGGAGTCAACAGCCATACCAAAGTCACGCTGTGCTATAAAAAGCAAACAGCAACACTAAAACACAGAGGAAGAGTGACTGTGACTTTAATCATCGCATTTTTGTGCCTGATCAAACAGACTGATGCTAAAAGATAAGAAATCTAAAAAATAAAATAAAAAAGATAATGTGGCCTATACCATGGAAGGCATGTTGCAGTTAGTCAATTCATTCTAGATAGGCCTACGTAAAACCACAATAAATTACCCAAAAGAGAGAGACATATTTAGATGTTCTGTTTTTTTTTGTTTTTTTTTAAAGCCAAACCTGAACAATTCAGACTGAGCATGATCAAGTAGAGCTGAAACTAACACTATTGTTCAAAACATTGGGGTCTAACTAAAACGCATTTAAAATTTCACAAAATAATTCTATTTCAAACAAACGCTGTTTTTTTTAACTAGAAAAAAATATACAAAATATAGCATAATAATAAGAAATGTTTCTTGAGCATCAAATCAGCATATTAGAAAGATTTCTGAAGGACACTGAAAATTAATAACTGAAAATTCAGCTTGGTCATCACAGGACTAAATTACATTTTAAAACATATTAAAATAGAAAAAAGTCATTTTAAATTGTAATAATATTTCACAATATTACTGTTTTTACTGTATTTTAAATCAAACAAATGCAGCCTTGGTGAGCATAATAGACTTACAGACCCAAAACTTTTGAACGATAGTGTTTGTGGGGATATAAAAGAAATAACTGATAATAATTGCCATTTATTCATCCAATAAAAAAGAAACTTATCCATTTCATGTAGAAAGTCAATGAAACATGAAAGCAGAATCACATGAATGGGCACAAAAGAATACTTGTTCACAATTCTTAGCCAATAATAGCAAAGGCATTGCAAAGTTCAACTGTACACATCCTAGAAACCAGTGAAGGAAGTGCTGGCCCGGGTCTTGTGATAAATAGCAGGCATGCACAAATATTTCATTCGTATTTGTGGAGTCTTTCTTAAAATAAAAGCTTATTGTTGGATTTAGCCTGTCGTCTTTTGATGGAGACCTCCTGTTTGCGAGATGGATTGCTTTTGTGACCCAAAGAGGTTGATCTTTTATTGTGCGATATGATTGTTCTTTCTACAGGATAAGAAGTCCCAGTGAAGGTCTACCGGAGCCGCTTTATGCAGTCTAGTAGCTGTTTCCTTCAAGACTTTCAATGAAAGACTGAGCTGGACCTAAGGGACATGCTGGTGAACGGGTAAATCGAGATTTACAGAGGGGTGTCACCACTGACCCTGCAGTTACCTCAGTGTACCCCAGAGTGGTTTAGCAGCTGATACCAGGTTATTTCTATCCCCTCTTTCCATTAAAACAAGATATCATTCATTCAAGAGGAATGGTTGGATTGGCTAGTCCTCACACCTATTGCTGGAGCCATTGAGTGGCGGAGTGAAGTCCCACTGAGCAATTATCGGGAGCACAACTATGTGTGTCCCTGAAGATGTCCTTTCACACCGGTTGATGGCACCATGTCTTCGCTCGTCTACATTGTTCTTGAGCTCCTGATTGCAGTTTTGGCTGTGGCGGGGAATGTTCTGGTGTGCTGGGCCGTTTGCCTTAACAGTAACCTCCAGAGCATCACCAACTTTTTTGTGGTGTCGCTGGCTTTGGCGGACATCGCAGTGGGACTCCTGGCCATTCCGTTCGCCGTCACCATCAGCACGGGCTTCTGCAGCCATTTTCACGGGTGCCTCTTCATTGCCTGCTTCGTGCTGGTCCTCACACAGAGCTCCATCTTCAGTTTGTTGGCCATTGCCATGGATCGGTATATCGCCATCAAGATCCCATTGAGGTGAGTGAATGAGTGAGTGAGTTTCAGGTAATAGTTGAAGGCAGACATTTGCTAAGAAGAGAATTACATTACTGATCACATGATTGCTTGAACTTACAGTCGCCTTATAGCAGGCTGGTGCTGCAGAATTTACACTTAACCCAAAACTGAATATATAGTTCACTCAAAAATGAAAAGTCTGTCATCATTTACTCACCCTCATGTCATTGGCACACTACATATTTTGAAAAATGTGTGTGTGTGGGGGGGGGGGGGAATGCAATTTGTAAATGTTTTTGACCCCCCCGTTGACTTTCACTGTATGGAGAAAAAGTTATTCAAACTATCTTCTTTTGCATTTCACAGAAGAAAGATCATACAGGTTTGGAGTAACTTGAGTCCCATTGTCTATGTGTGTGTGTCTGTGTGAGTGTTTACATGTGTATTTAATCAAACGTTATGTGTTTGCAGAAATATTATTATCTAATCTGTATTTATTTGTAGTTTGCATGTTTTGATAAGAGGTTAAAGGCTCCTAGATTGTGTGGCTCTCTCTGCCTTTCTCTTGATAATGGCTTGATAATGGGCACAACATGGACTGCAATTCCCTCAGATACATGTCATTTCCCCTTTAATAACTCTTTCTCTTCTAGCAGTGAGTTTTTTTTTTCCAGCAAATAGGAGTCATGCAGCTTCACACTGTTGACAGATGTTTCAAGAATAGTTCATTTCAGTAGAGCCAAAATCAATAATCAATACTTCATCTGTCACCATGTTGTAATATAGTGACAACTACAGTTGTTATAGAAACAACAAACACATCTATCTATCTATCATTTATCTATCTATCTATATATCTATCTATCTATATTGTTACAAAACTTTTAAATCTATCTAAATATGACTTGGGTCCATCTTTTAGTGTACGCCTAGGGGATTTTCAGCCGTTATATTGTCCGCCAGTTGTAAATCATAGGTCTGATCCCTTAAAAAAAATAATCGCATACCTCTGCACAATAAGCTGCATGATTTGTGGTATCATTCATTGTCTATAGCACAAACAGTGTGGGAGTTTAATACTTAAGTTTAGGGTTTTTTCCAAATATGTAATGTAGTATATGCACTCTTTAATTAGTGATTAAAATACATAGCAAAAAAGCGATACTTGCCTTAGTATTTACTGCTAATTATATCTCAGTCCAGTGATATTTATCAAAAAAGGGCTTCTTTAAACATATTTTACTTAGAATGTAAAGGCAATCAGTGTAGAGTCTTTAACGTGGGAAATTTTGCACTCCAGTTGAACATTGTAATGATTATTCTTAAATGCTCTAGCCTAGCAGCTCTCAGCCGCACTTTTCAGTAGCTGAAAGGTGTGGGACTTTACCACACGTCTGCATAGAGGGTGTGATGCACATTTCTGCTCATGGTGTAGATTGAGCTGCCCGAAGCATTGTAAGAGAACAGCAGTGACAGCAAAAGCCCCGGCAGGTGTTGATTACATAAGGTCTGTTGGCTTCCAGTCTCTGTGGGCGTGTGAATGAGGTACCAGTAGTACTGGAGCCCTGTAAGTCCTCTGGGTTTAATGAAGCAGCCCCTGTTGTTCTCGATGGGCCTGATATAAGCCCAAGGATTTTTGGAACAATTGACATTTGACCACCATTTCCAACTGTTGCCCTTGGCAAAGGAAACATGTAGCAGGGCTGTCTGCATGATGGGATGTTTGAAATGCATAACGGCGGTGGATTTTGCACAGCTGTATTCCAAACTGTTTGTAAACTGATGCTTATACAGTTGCTAATATGCTATAATTTATTATAGCACTTAACATTTAGTTCTAGGTTTTTCAACCAGGGGTCTCAATATAGTAATGTTCTTAATTAAACGTTTTACCATTAAATATTTTTTTATATTTGGGGTCTGTGAGTAGGCAAAAATATTCAGTCCTTCTGGCTAAGCAGACCAAACACATTACCAATTAAGTAAAGACAGATTTTCAACATCCTTGCAAAAATGCTACCGAATCTGCAGAGTGAAACATTCAGCACAACCATTGTAGTCTGTCTCCTGAATGTATGACTATTATGAGCCTGTTCTTTTTAGTGAATCCCCCCAAAAAAGTAAAAACACAACAACACACAACCCAACCAGTATACTCTGACTTTCAAATGAATGACTCTTAAAGGCACAATATGTAAGATTTTTTAATTAAAATATCCAAAAACCACTAGAACAGTGTTATATATTTTGCTGACTTGTGTACTTACATTATCCCAAATGTTTCGAAGAATGTTTAAATCCAGAGAAATAAGCAATTTTAACTAGTGACACGGACCGTGTCTATAGTGTCATTGTGTCGCCTGCCAATGACGTCATACACCCTCGATTTCCTCGTTTTGTTTTGTAGAAAATATGGAAACACCAAATACGCTTTAATATGTTTTGCGTTTTATTTGACAGGTGACGACCGCACAGAGTAGCCTTATAACAGAACTTTCAAATGTATCTAGTATGATATAACAGCGCTGCTTTACCCCACATACTCACGACTGGAAGCAGTGGAAGCGGTCGACTGTGGCATAATAAAAGCTCCGCTGCTTTCAAGCCATGTGTCACGCTCGTTCAGCGGCCTCGTTTCGCTTCGACAGCTTTCAGCCTCACCCTGCTTCATTCTACCACGTTAATAAATCATTAGCTCATCCATGAACATGATTTCTGCCCATGTCCCGTCGGATTGCATCGGCTGTGGGGATGAAGACTACCATTTCCATGATTCCACACTCAGTCACGGCATCATCAAACTACGCCTTTGCCGAAATTACATATTGTGCCTTTAAGAGTAATTTCTTTTTATAAGTCAAAACCTTTCGTGTGGCCAGTGTAGTGCCAAAAAATCGGAATGACGCATTTTTTGTTAGTTTTTTTGTAATGTTCTTTAATAGTGAAGGCTGAATAGTTGGATTGCTTTTTTGCCTCCTATAAAAACACTGAAAAGTTTTTAATCTTTTCCAGCTGAAAAACCCTGATTTAACTGAACAATTCAGCCTCCCCTTCTCTATCACCTAGCGGTTGTAATTACATCAGCAGATTCGGCACATTCGCGATAGAAAAGCGGCACTTTCACGTTATGGTATTACAACTGTGAAATTACAACAAAAATAGACTTTTCTAAGATATGAACTGAAATGAATTGTGAATTTTATTCACAGGAGCCTCCCCTGTCTCCCCCGACGAGCTGCCACTGATCACTATATAGTGCTCCATAGCATACTTCCTACCAAAATTGCTGTCTCATGTTTGTTTTTGTTTTTTCTTGCTAAGGTACAACAGTCTTGTCACAGGGCGAAGAGCCAAAGGCATCATTGCGGTATGCTGGATACTTTCAGTGGTCATCGGTTTGACCCCCATGCTAGGATGGAACAGGCGTGTCGCCGCGGGCACCAACAGCTCCTGTCCTCAAGGTATGACGGAGTGCCTGTTCGAGAAGGTGGTCACCATGGGTTACATGGTTTACTTCAACTTTTTCGGCTGCGTCTTGACTCCGCTACTTGCCATGCTGGCCATCTATGCACGGATCTTCATGGCTGCCCGTCACCAGCTCAGACAGATGGAGCAGAAACTAGTACACTTGCAAGGACATGCCCACAGGGAGGGATCCTCATCACTGCAAAGGGAAGTCCACGCGGCCAAATCGCTTGCTATCATCGTGGGCTTCTTTGCTGTATGTTGGCTCCCTTTGCATATTATTAACTGCTTCACACTGTTTTGTCCACGGTGTGCTCGACCTCAGGACTGGGTCATGTACCTGGCCATAATGCTTTCACATGCTAATTCAGTAGTGAACCCGTTAATATACGCCTACCGAATACGTGACTTCAGACACACCTTCCGAAGGATCATTCGACAGCACTTCCTGTGGCATGAAAACAGACTGGCCACTGGTAACAGCAACGGAGGCATGGCTGCTTCTTCTGCTGCAGTCAGTGTGATTGAGAATTCTTGTGCAGTGTCCAAAGGCTATGTGTTGGATGCCAATCCCATTCCTGCCATGGTTTCCTGTGACAAATTTACAAAGCAAATGACACCAAAAACCAGACCTCAAACGGAATTCCAAGACTTAGGATACAGTTTAAATGGAACTTTGGAACATTCCTTTCCCGCCAATTCGACAAAGATTTTCTCATTACATACCGCGGAGGAAGTTCCCTCCATCAGGGACCATGTAGAAATCATGACTGTAAAAGACTGCAGTGCTATTACTAACGGACATGTCAGATGTCTGGTGCCCATAAGGACAAGCAACTCATCCGATCTTGCAGATGTGTCATGATGCACACTTCCACAAGAGTTATTCCTCAGAAAATACCCGAATGAAGCTTGTTTCATTCTTTACGAAGCTATCACTGATCTGAATTGTTGTGCTAGTGATGGTGACTTCACTTACAGTACTATCAAGGGTCAGGAAAGATAAAACTATGTGAGGATCACATAACTCCTGTGGGAACCCTCTCTACACAAATTCCAGGAATTCCTACTCGTCTTTGCAGTCAAACACCCCTGATGGTGTTTCCAAATTTTCAGACCTCATGAAGAACTTGTTTGCTGACATTGTAGAGTATTTCCAAAGCTTATATGTTTCCAAGGAGCTTTATTAAAATAGCATTGTTTCCTGGTCAAAGTGGGAGAGGCCTGATGGATTAAATCAATATTCTGGGGAATTCAGCTAAATCTGTTATGACCATGCCATAAAAGTTTCATCTTTCTGTTTTTTTTTTAGTAGGTGTTTATCCAAACTGAGAACATGTACAGTCAATGCAACTGCCAAGAGCCTCTGTAGTGTTTTAAAACATAGGGCTGCAAGATTTGGGGGAAAAAATCATATTGCAATTTTTCTGATACAATACAATGCAATTAAAAAAAAACTTAAAAATAACAAGCAAAACTTGTTATGCTTGTTTGTAGGGCTGCACAATTTGGCCAAAAATTGTGTGATTACATATCAATATGACTATCAAATATCTCATTATTATTCTTTATTACTACATAAAAATAAGAAATATAACTTAAAATATTTCACTGTAAAATAAAAAATATTGTAATAATAAATGCATGTTATAAGTGACCTAAACTGAAGTTGGCTGCATTTACTATGAACCAAGCTGCTGAAAACACCGGATCATGAGCTACTTGCGTGTAAAAGTGCCACACTTCACTCTGAAACTATACATGCAGTGTATATGTATTTATATTAATATATGTATTTAATAAAATCACAGCCTTTGCAATTTGATAATCGCACTAAGCCATTTCAGTTTCATTTCCAATTAATCATGCAGCCATAAAACATGACCAAACTGAATACTGTACTGATTGTAAGCATGTGTTAATATTTCAAGAAATGTACTAAATAAAACAAAGCTATACCGAATTTTGCCCAAAAATAATTTATGAATAGTGATGCATAAAATCTAATGTGCTTGATTAGAATCACATCCAGACATCAATGATCCATTAAATCAATATCAATAATTCTTAAACAACTGGTTTAAGCCATAAACTGTCTGTGCAACGTCAAGTGGACTTCTTGTTGATCAATAAAGTGGACTTTGATTCTCATTATAATGATCAAATTATACAAGTATAAACAATAATGAGTCACAAGCAGTACGTCAAATGAGCATTCATGTGCAATAGATTTATTAAGTCTACAGCACAACATAATGATTAGGGATCATAAAATTGAGAATGTAGAACAGTGCTGTTTAATCTCCTCTTCTGACACGCATGCATACGACTCCTACACAGACCAGCTATGATTGTATTTACAGAGAGACTGCTGACGCCAGCAGCCGGCCTCTGACGCCAGCAGCCGGCCTAATGCAAAGGAAATCAAATGAAGGGGCATTTGATGATCCCTTAAACTGCACCATTACACTTCCTTTTTCCTCATTAAAAAGCTCTAGAGTGGGAAAAACCTGCACTGTGTACATGATGCATGTATTTGACACATGGGAGTCGACATTTCTGTATGTGTAACTGTCCATTTATAGAAGCAGCGAGTCTAGAGGGACCATTCATAAAAATGGAACAAGTGAGCTAGACTTCCCAGAAAATGTTTTTGTTTTTTATATCCTTGATCATTGATATTGCCTCTATATTTGGCCTATTTTGAAGGATCAGGACTTGTTGAGTCGAGTTGTTAACGCATCCATTAACTTGATTTAAATCAGCATAAATAATTAGACATTCTCATATTTTATATATGTATTTTTCATATTATATATATTGTCATATATACTAATATAGAGATACTTTGCATTTAATATATTGACAGACAACAGTTATTTTTAATTGTAATGATAATTCCCAATATTACTGATCAGAAATACAGCAAAAATAATTAAAAATCATATGTAAACGAATCTTTCACAATATTGCTTATAAATAATATAGAAATATACTAATTATTATTATTGTTATTATGGCAACTATACAAAATTACACTAATTATAATCATTACAACAATAAAAAGGAAAGAAACGGAAGCTCTTTCCATTGCTTAAAAGATGACGCAATGTGTCCAGCACTTGGTTATAGCATATCAGTTCAAATCTAGTGGTTTGTTGATTCTAGCTGAGAAATGTCAGTTAGCTCAGCAGTGGCATGGTTTGATTTTGTGTTGAGAGCACCATTTTTTGATGAGACAGATGTTCTTTACAAAAACAAATCTCTGGGCTTACGCAGTGATTTATCTTCTTCCATCATGAATGCTTGTAGTGTAAATCAGTTGGGAGTGAAGCTAACAGACTGTCAGCTTGTCACTAATCAGTAGTAGCTGACAGGTTCATTCTGCTGCTAAAATGAGGTTTGAAGACATTGCTGAGAGTTACTGTGCAATCAACAGACACGTCCCCACCCGCTCCACTATGTCACTGTTTGTAATTGGTTGAATTGACTTTTTTCTCTTTTGTGGATTTGATGCAGGTGAAATTCTTCAGAACGTCAAGTTCAATCTCATGAGGGCAATTTCAGGTCACAGAAAGAGACTCTTTTGATACTATTTGATAAACAGTTACAATTTCCTGTTAAACGCGGACATGTTTTTAAGGAAAATAATTTCATTTTTTCATCTTACCAATGATAAAATTCCTTAGATAACATATTGTAACATATTGTGATGCAAAATAAATAAAGTAGGTGAAATATCTTTGGCATGGGGAGGTGGGTTTATAGGAATTTGCTGTTACAACATTATGCGGTACCTTTGACAACCATTTCAGTCCATTATTAGTTTTTACCACTTCCCTTAATTTCAGGAAAACAGGAACATTCAATTAATAAACAGAATCGGCAAACGTAATACTTCCTGTCTTGGCTCGTCAGTTCAGCCCGTTTTGAACTGGTCTCTTGTTCTGCCGTGATTTACAGACAAAGAGGAAAAGACTACAGCTAAGGATAGACACAGAATCAGTCTATCAAGCACCAGGATGACAGAACAAATTTAGACTGTATATTGCTGCCTTGCACAATGTCTGAGACTAGAGCAATGAATCTTGATGATGCCAAAACCAGACAAATTACTTCTCAAAGCTTTTTTCTCTCTCCCATTGTTTAACAATTTATTGTTTAATATGTGGCATATAGCCTAAGTAATTGTTTCAGAATTGTTAATGAAATCTGTCAAAAAATGTATTTCGTGCACAAAAACATTAACAATGTTACATGTTTTAAATTCAATTATAGCAAGCAGAAATAAATGTTGAACACTTACTGTAACATATTGACAAATATTTTTTTAACTGTTTATTATAATTGCTAATTGTGACTTTTAATTAAAAAATTAAAGGGATAGTTCACCCAAAAATGAAAATTTGATGTTTATCTGCTTACCCCCAGGGCATCCAAGATGTAGATGACTTTGTTTCTTCAGTAGAACACAAAGTATGATATTTAGGTCCAGCCGTTGCAGTCTATCAGTCGTATAATGCATGGCAATGGTAACAAAATCTATGAGAGTAAAAAAAAGCATGCACAGACAAATCCAAATTAAATCCTGCTGCTCGTGACGACACACTGATGTCCTAAGACATGAAATGATCGGTTTGTGCCAGAAACCGAACAGTATTTATATCATATTTTACCTCTAATACAACACTATGTCCAACTTCCTTGAGCAGGCATCCGGTGCGTGAGGTGTGTACGCGCTCTGGCGTAGTTTACGCAAGCACCGGAAGAGATCTCTCGCGTGTATACGTCACTCATTGTTTACACAGTGCACAGTGCATTGTAGATATGACGGCTAATCAAAATGGTACTTACTTGCGCTTATCCGGATTGTTCAAACCGACTTAAAACTAAAAGATTACGTTCTCTCTCTCGCGTGAACTCATTCGGGAGTGTTGACTTTCCATGTATTCCCAACTTCTGAGCCTGCTCGCCTGAAGTTATGGTTGATTGCTCTTCGGCTGGATATCAACACATGTATATAACACAACCCATTAACGTAAACTATGCCAGAGCGCGTACACACCTCACGCACCGGAAGTCATGCACGTGCTCAAAGACAGTTGGACATAGTGGTGTATTAGAGGTAAAAAATGATATAAATACTGTTCGGTTTCTGGCACAAACCGATTGTTTCGTGTGTTAGGACATCAATGTGTCGTCAGGAGCCGCAGGGTTTAATTTGGATTTATCTGTGCATGCTTTTTTAACTCTCATAGATTTTGTTACCATTGCATTATAAGACTGATAGACTGCAACGGCTGGAGTTAAAAATCATCATATGTGTTCTACTGAAGAAACAAAGTCACCTACATCTTGGATGCCCCTGGGGGTAAGCAGATAAACATCAAATTTTCATTTTTGGCTGAACTATCCCTTCATATTGAATGACATTGTTTGGGATAATAGCCACAATTCAATACTGCCCTCTTGTGTAATTCTGAGGTGTCTGATTCTTGTTTACATTGACCTGAATTTTACTTCGTAATAGGACTTCAACTCCCAAAATGCAACAGGGTTTCAGGAAAGGGCGGGGCTTCTGCTTTCAGCTGCATTGTGGGAGCGGGAAAACGCCGCAAATACTCACGTTGTTCAACTGTGAGGTTTTCTACGAAGCCGTTGATACAAGGTACTGGAATATTTTATGACACAAATCTATTATTTGTAGTCTATCGTTTTGTCTTTCGCGAAAGTATACGGTCCTGTTGGATCTGTTCGATGCTTTAGCGGAACAACGTCTATTTCAGACATTCATTGTTTGCTTGGTTTATGTATTCGACTCGTTTGAGAGCAGTCTAGATATATATATCGTATATTAGTTAGTTTAGTTACTTAAGTCAGTATAAGCTAACTGTATTAAATACCAAAACTGAATGGTTTTCATGGCGTTCCATTTTTGTGCGTGGATATGCAATATGCACAGAACATGATTCCTGAACGAATGATTCTTATGAGCCGGTTCGTTTTACTGAATCAAAAGTATACAGCGGGACCAGTGTAGTCCGAGTCCCGAACGAATTGTTCTAATGAATCGGATCTTTTTAAGTGACTCGAACACTTAAGAATCAGTATTCTCTCTGAGTCTGAACGTTCACCTCTAGTTATTACTTTCATCATCAACGATTAGAAACTATTCTAAACTTGGTGTTAATTACATTTTTTTTGTCTTCAGATTAAAACATGTCTATTGGTGTTCCCATCAAAGTCCTGCATGAAGCAGAGGGTCACATCGTGACCTGCGAGACAAACACGGGTGAGGTGTACAGAGGCAAATTGATTGAAGCAGAGGATAACATGAACTGCCAGGTACTGCTGAATCACAATTCATTCTTGATGCATTGTATCTACTTTATCCAAACATTTACTTTAAACTTAAATGTACATTTGCAGGGAGCCTTGAGTAATGAAACTAACTGAGCTTATGTTTTATTTGAATCAGATGTCCAACATTACAGTGACCTATCGAGATGGCCGAGTGTCCCAGCTGGAGCAGGTATACATTCGCGGCAGCAAAATACGCTTCCTCATTCTGCCTGACATGTTGAAAAACGCCCCCATGTTGAAGAGCATGAAAAACAAAAACCAAGGTGCAGGAGCTGGAAGAGGCAAAGCTGCTATTCTCAAAGCTCAAGGTTGGACCTTTTTATGACATCTTTGACTTCATTACAGTAACTGTAGTTATGCTGTGTGTTTTTCAGGTCAAATGCTTTTTAGCCGCATTAATTATTTGTGTAGTCCCGAATTATTTTTGTTGGAGCATCTAGTACATTTTAGTACCATTAGCAATTGCCTTTAAATATCAATTATATATATAAATATAATAATACAAATAATTTAAATTCCTAAAGCACTGAACACTGTTTGTCTTTTGTTTAATCGGGAGGCTGAACAAGTTAATGCTTTTCATGGGAAACGCATAAGATGAAACCACTAACTGTTTGTCTTTCCTTTGCAGTCGCAGCAAGGGGCCGAGGTCGAGGAGGGCCAGGAGGAAGGGGAAATATTTTCCAGAAAAGACGATAATGTGAATCCAGTTTCAATCACAACTGTGTCATTTTGTACAGTGTTTGTTTTTTTTCTTTTATGAGAATTGTGTTCTGCTTTTTTTTTTTTTATTTTTTGGTTTGGTGATCTATGTTTTGGTTGTTGATTTTGCAACAGTTAGTTTCACTTATTCTCATGTAATAAAGCTGTTTAATTATATAAAAAGTCTGTTTTATCAATGGTGCTAAACCATTCCTTAATTGTATCGCATTGCATTTATTAACACATAAAAATCTAAACAGCTCAACAATTAAAGTTTGATTTATTTTGGTCAGATGAGAGAAAAAGTTGGAAGAAATTAAGACATTTTACTTCTTTTATTTTTATTTTTTTTTTGTTATAAAAAAAATTATTTAGTGAAAATATGGATTTTGTCTCAGATTTCACTTGCAAAGCTCAAAGTATTTGACTGAAAACAATTTAATCTACTTTAATTAACTTTATGTATAATATAGTAATTAATCTATATATATATGAATATATAATATTTCTTTATTAAGGTGTTTCACCACCTTTAATACAGCTTCCTAACTTCTTAGAATAGGTTCATGCAATTTTTTAATAGTCTCAAGAAGAATGTTGTCTAAAAACATCTTCCAGTTGCTTCAGATATCATGAGATATGTTGGAGGAGGGAATCAGCTTCTCTTACTTGTACAAAGATGTTGAAGTTCATCTTGGTGCTCCAGCTGTCCAGGTTTTATGATCATTTTTTTTTTTTGTTTGTTGCATTTTAGCATTGGTGTCCTGATTATATAACACTAGAACACACAAAATATGAATTTGAAAACTGTTAGATAATTTGTCAATCTTTAGCAATGTCTAAACATGTAAGTTTATTTCTTTAGAGTAATAAATGAGTGCCATGGTTGTCTCCAAACAGGTTCCCACTGAAATCAATGTCATCTGCTATGAAAGTTCAATTGTATTGGCTTAGTAAAAATGGTACTTTGGGGATTTACACGAAATTGAAACGATCGAAAGATTAATTTTTGACTTGACTTCGTGTCAAAATGCAGTTGAGTAATAGTGCAGGCAGCGCTGAAGTTCAATGAATCAAGCTAATATCCCCTGCTTGTCTGTTCAACATTAGACGCAGTTCCCCTTGTGACCGTTAGATGTCGCCACTCCTCACATTCACTCCCAGCAGAAGCACCTCCGTCCCCCGCTGCCTGCACATCATACCATATCATAAACCGCTACCATTACTGCCAGCGAGCTAACAACATACCCTTCAAAAGCAGGATCTTACAAACGGTCGAGGTAAGGACACAACACTGAACCAACGACTGCTGTTATACTTCTATAGGGCGACATGCGTGATCACAATGCTTTTATTAATCCTCGGCTGGATTTCCCAAACATCTGTTTCGTAAGAGATGCGTTAGCCAGCTTTAACGGAATCTGCGCTTCGAGCTAGTCTCAGTGTTTACATCGAGCTTTTACAGATGATATGCATGAAATTGCGTTGCATGGCAATTGTGAAGCAGGAGTCTATACACATCTAATATTCACATAAGATCAGTTTGGTTATTAGGAAGTTGGGTTATTCTAAGAAATAGGAGCATTTTTAGCTTTAATAAGGTGACAAAGTCAAATTTTTAAACATTCAGTAAGACTGTCAGTGAATTGTGAAATAAATCAATTGTAATTTATTCTGGGAGAGGATTGAGGATAAAACAGGGTTGACAGTTTTTAGTTCAAGTTGATATTGCGAGGAGAATTTAATGCTGATATTTCAACAAATCTCCACTTTTCGATTTTCAAACATTTGCTATGCACATTCATCTAAACAGACTTGAACATTTAAGATTGGACTATGATCAAAAGTAACAAAAAGACAAGAAAAAACCGAGACTGTAAGTTGTCTTGATTTTTAGATCAATTATAGCAGATCATTTTGTATTAGAATATATATTAGGCTTTCATATATTTTATATTTAATAACATTTTTCTAATATTACAAATATATATTATTCTAATATCCTCCTGAGAACCAGAAATAAAAAGCTTTGTGAATTTAGTATTTTTTCATGTCATTGTTTAGAGCATAAGAAAAAAAAATTTAAATTATATTTTTGAAAATGTATATTTTATTCATAAGTTATGCTATGTCCTCTGTAGAGGACACCAGGACTCAGTTTTTCTAAAAAATAAAATGACAAGAGTAGACATGAAAAGGCAAAAACAATGGGAATTTTTTTTTAATCACCAATCAATTTTTAGGTTTCAGGATTTTTTTTATACCTAATTTTGTTTAAGGATGGTTCTCAACTATGTTATAAAATATATAACAAAATGATTTGATATACCATTTTGCTTTATGCAATATGTGTGTAAAAAGTCCATAAACTGGTTTTCCCATTAAGCACGATGTTATCTATACACTGTAGCTAATTTGCATATTAAAGTGCTGTTAGGACAGCATGTTGAAAAAAGAAGTGTAATAATGGGAGTAGTAATTGGCCAGATTTTCATAATATCTAATATTTCATAAGAATATTGATATATAATTTGTTTTCCTATTCAATTCTTTTGTCTCCCAAAATGTGTAATAAACATGCGTTAAGTCCTGGTGTCCTCTACAGTGGACATGTATGAAATGATGTCCTGTTTCATAACAGAAGGTCATATTTTGATTTGAAACCCCATAACATTTTCCTGAGATGTTGATTTATGACAAACTATTTGAAAATTAATCAGATTTAAATTATAATTACAAAATATTATCATATTTCCATAAGGATGTACAATTTTATCACTAAATTAATGTCAGCCATTTTTAAAGACCAAGGAGAGGGAGTGGTCATGGTGAAACATCCAATCATTTGGTATCTTTGAAAAGTCCTGAATGTGCTCTGTACGGGACATCCAGACTTAAAACTGTGACATGTGAGGTCTCAGAGAAATTCACTAAAATATAATGTCCACTACAGAGGCAAAAACTCTATAGCTGGGTCTCAGGAGGATAAATAGCGAGATGCTGGACAGACAGGAGTGGTAAAAATGACTCATCTTTATGAAGAAAGAAAAAAGTTAACAGGTTTTGTTTATGTGTTTAAAGTTGGCATCATCTATTGAATGTTAAAGTTATTTTTTCCCAATATGTATTTGAGAGACAAAAATAGCACCTGTTTTGTAGAATGACCCAGTTACCAAAGAATTAAGCATCCTTAATTCATTTTCACCCTGTTTGTTTGACAGCTGACAAGTGAAACCCGTAAAATCTCTGGCTGCGTATTAACATCTAGTGAGCTGCCTGCCTAGACGGTATTTTCGGGCTTCAAAGGAACATGCAAATGGTTCTCATGTCCAAAAATGCTGTCTAGGTTTTGACAGCTATTGTGTGATTTTTAATCCATATGGCTATAATTAAAGGAAATATATGCATACAAGTACATTAGATGTCAGTTGTGCTGAATTATTAACAAATGGTGTTTTGTATCCACTGACTTGTGTTTTCATGGGTCTAAAATAGTTTGCCTTGTTTGGAGAGAGTGGCATAAGACGGTCTCTGGAGGGCTTTTCCCTGTGGAATGAGCCATTCGGGTATGATTTGAAATCTAGCTGTGGGTGAGCTGGATAAAGTTGCTTATTTATTTTTCAGGCCTCATGTGAAAAAATGTGATTGAGGTTGGTGTAATTACTTTTCATTTCTTAGTTTATGGAACGTGATCAGATGCAACTAACAGCCAACGCATGGGCATGGGAAATATCCACCGACTTGTATAAAGTGTGGCGGACCTTTTTGTTTTTAAACTGATATACTGACATGTACACTGTAAAAAAAATTCCGTAAAATGTACTGAAATCTGTTTTGTACCTTTGTAATACACTGATAACCACCAAATGCAGATGGTGATGAGAAAGTCACATGATGAACCAAAGCCCATCACAAGCAGCTTTTAAATAATAACATTATATAGAATGTGCACAATGTCTTTATTCACACAGACACTAAACACCATCATGGTAACACACATGAAACTGAAATAATGCAATAAACATTAATTTACCAACATTAGGTGTAACACACAACCCTAATGTACAAAACTGATAAGAAAAAACTAAGAAGAAACATATATTTCAACAAAAAAACATCAAATTTGAAATGTAACGCAGGGAATTCTGGGAATGTCAATTTACGGTTATTCACTGTAAATTATACAGTTTACATTTTTAATCATACCTTTTTCACTTCCATAAAATGGTATACTACCGTAAAATTAATTTCCAATACAGTTTTTCACCGTATATATTTGGGGAATTTACCATTAACCATTTAACCGGTTTTTACTGTAGCATTTTTACAGTCTTACCGTTAAATTCACGGTCATTTGTTTCAGTTAGCGGAACTCCTAAAGGGAATACATACGAGATGGGAGGAAAATATATATATTTCAATATTTTCCCTCGCAGTTATATCATTGGGTAATTATACTACATATATTTCAGGCATCAGGGAGCCGCTATTATACCTGGCATTGAAACTGCTTTTGAATGCGCGATCGCTTTTTAGTTTCACTTTCAATTTCGAGATTCGCGATCTCACGTACTCTGTTTATACTATGGAGCGGCAGTACTTGCCACACATTTTACGAGATTATATGTTTGTCAGTGGTACTGAGGATCTACAAATAATTGCGCCACGTCCTTCAGTCATGTCTCTTGACTCTTTTTATTGGTAATGAAATTTTATGTACTGTCTGTAACCAGGCACCGTTACCACCCGGTCTACAAGGACGCGACAGTGTGTTCGTGCTTTGCGGCCGCGCCGCGGTGCAGCTAAAGTCTGTCTACACTGGACGCGACAAAGCGACCGCTGAAAATCATTTGAAATTTGTGTCAGCACGTCATAAATAGAACGTGGCAGCAGTTTAACTGTGGGATTTTGTGCCGTGTCGCCGCCGCAATCCTGTGACAGCATCATGTTATAATGAGTTCATAGACTGTCTATATAAAATCACTCTCTATTATCATCAGTGGTTCTTGTATTTTTGTCACGCCGTGCCATTCACGTCCTGTGTAGACACGGTGTTAGGAATCGTGTTTTCACTTATAAGGATTCACGCTTCGGGCACACCCGAATGGCGTCACACCATTCTTTGTTTTCGCTTGAAGTGCTGTATATTGGGGTATTATTGTAAAGCCAAAATCATTGTCTGTGGAGATCGACAGCACCCCGCAGATGGTGTTGAGAGAGCTTAACTCGTTTTGAACCCAAAACTTGTCTTTAAAGTGTTAGGTACAACATGCTAGGTTAGTATTAAGTCAGTGTGTAGATTATTCCTGCTTCCTCTTGTCCACAGATTAGTACTTTGGTTTTCCCTGTTAAAGCTAATGTTTCGAAGAATGCTGAACACTCCAGATGGTCCCATATGGTCAATCCTCTGTGGACCCCTTTCCCCGTGGATGCCCTGTGCATCTCACCATAATAAAGACAACTAGTGAGTGTAAAGTCATTTGGTGTAAGGCTGCATCTGTTTGTTTCTAGGGTAAAATGGGTTTCTTGCTGGAGTTCATCTTGGGTAAGGGATTGACTCAAAGCGGTGGGTCTTTTTATGCATTTGATGATGTTCTTTGTGGAAACCCTTTAATGTAGACCCAGTTTGTTATACATGTGGTCCGTGGGGGTCCAAGGATTGTTTGCTTGTGAGTCCGAGTCTCCATAACAAATGAGGTTTGGTAGGTTTGGCACGTGAAGGAGAAACACTTGGTTTGCAGTCCATCAAAGATCGAAGTAGGTCACAGAAGAATGTGGAAACTGCTCTCAGATTAAAATAGCTCAGCCTACCATTGCAGTCAGGCCACATCTACTGTGAATTTCCTGTTCTTGAAAAGAGGACGTGATACTCTGGGTATTTTAGATGCTTGCAATGTACCTGTAATACTGCCGCATGAGTTTCAGATAGTTGCCTGACGCTCGGACTGGATAATGACACATCAATCCCTCTGACTTTCTGCACACTTTCATCATCCCCCATCAGTACCTGAGCTGACAAATGGGTCGGACATGCCTGACCGCTCTGTGCTCAGCTGGGCTGTCTCTTTGTCATCGAGGTAGACAGGAAGTCACTAACGGCGTCCATACCAGAGACAGACCAGTGATTAAAATCGGATCTGACATTAAAAACATCTAATTTCATCATAAAATGTGCCTCTTCTACTCAGATATCTTAAAATAAGTGATTTATTTGGTTGTGTGCTGCTTTATTAGTGAATGTGTACTAATAATAGTAGACCATTAGTGCTGTGATGGTACAGTAATGGCATCAGATGTCAATACCATGATACTTTGCTACACTGAATGATTACCTTCAGAGATTGACCAATAATCACTTCAACCAATAGCCTATTTATTACCAGTTTATTACCACTTTTTAAATGCAATCAGCTCTTAAATAACTAAATACACTACCATTCAAAAGTTTGGGGTCTGTTAGATTTTTTTATGTTTTGGAAAGAATGCTACATTTATTTGTCCAAAAATACAGTGAAAACATTAATATTGTGAAATATCATTACAATGTAAAATACCTGTTTTCTATGTGAATATATTTTAAAAATATAATTTATTCCTGTGATGGCAAAGCTGTTTAGCAACCATAATTAGCCTCATATCAATCACGATTATCGAATCTTATAAATCTGCTGATTTGCTCAAGAAACATTTCTTCTTATGAAGGCTGAAAACTGTTGCAAACTGTGCAAACTGTGATACTTGTTTCAGGCTTCCTAAATGAATAGCAGTGTTTCTTCTGCCATTATATTGAGTTATATTAGGGGGGCGCCCCCCAATTTTATTTAAAGCTGCAGTCCGTAAGTTTTGCCTCTTTGTCGCCATCTCTGTTTAAAATTCTGGAATTGCAGCTCTGTGCGGAATTATCTAGCTTGCGTGGGTTGTGAGTCAGCGCTGATGAATCTATTGTTCTGAAGATTAATGTTTTGCGTCATCACCGCCCGGTGTGAGATTTCTGTACTTCACAATCACAGATTCTCCCTAACGTGTTGAATAGACCCAAATAAGACCAACTGAGGTAAAAAGTATTACCATACTCCTACATGGGATTAAATCTCAAGATCGGTTAGCTCATATCACATCAAACCGTTCAAATTATTATTATTGTTATACTTTATTCTCAAATGATTAATGTTAACAACATCAGCATTGGTGACTATGAGTATAGTGTGTATTAGCATGTAGACTTCAATTTCTGCACAGTTTAATCTAATTGTCATACTCTTCGAATTTCATATTAAGAAGTTCTTTTAACCCAAAAGGCAGATTATGCTCCTTTCGAACTGTTTTTCTTTAAAATACAAATCTTTGTAATCCCAGGCTATCTGTAATCAGAAGCACATTTATAACTGGAATATAATGTAATTTCATTCACATGTTTCATAAACACATAATCCTTTATGGATTACAATCCGCCATCAAAATTATGCATTTAATTATTCTGGCTGCTGTGAAAAAAGGCTATAAAACGATCGGCCACCTGCAGGATCCTCACACGCGATATAGCCTACTAGTCGGGACAACTTCTTTATGTTTACAGACGTGTCGTAATGATGCAGTGCCATTGCATCGATTTTCCCACGAAAACCTACCCGTACCATTCAAATTAGAAAACATTATTATAAGTTAATCGTTGTGAATCGGGTTAAAGTAAGGCGATAGTTTTGAACACTGGCTGGTTATGTACTTGCCCAAATATTGATTTCAGATCATTTTTAACCAAAAAAGTAATTTTATTAAACAAACTAAATAGCCTTATGTTATTTTTCTTATTTACAAAAGCACGACGGCATGGTCATTTCTTCTGTCTTTACGTTACAGGTCAGTGACGACTCTCTCTGCAGCTGATGCGCACACAAGTGAGCACACTCCCACTCCCTCTAGTATTTGTAAATATTAAGCCGTAAAACGATTCATATTTAAATATGAATTATGCGTGTCTCTGTGTTAATGAATGACGCAGACGCACGGTTTTGTGTAGTACTCGTACTGAAGCGCGCGTGATGCTTCAGGTGATATTAACGTCTGCCGTCTTACTAATGAGGACATAAATACATGAACAACATCTCCAGAACTGCTCTGAGAGTCACTTCATGAGCATTTGACCGTTTCATTTGAGTAAACTATCCTCATATCATATACACACAGAAATGTAAAGGTATTCACCGGCAACCCGTCAAAATAAAAGTTTGTTTTAACTTTGAAGGCATTGCGGCAGAAATATATTACACACCAGAATGTACATAATAGGCTGCTGCTGCTACTACTACTAAAATTATTAAAACCTTATTTTTTAGGAATAATCATACAATATTTCTTCATTGTTTTAATTGTAATATTAAATCCCCTTTATTTTCCAAAAATATATATTTTTTAATTTTCATTACTTAAAAGATAGATTAATGTTGTATGCCTTAAAAAATTTAAATTTAATTAAAGTTTCTGAGCAAAAATCATAAGGCTATTGTAAGAATACATGAAACATGTTTTATGCTTTCAAATAATTAGACACATTAAAACACATAATTTGGTAACAATAAAACATAAGGTAAAGAAAATAAAACATTTCATAGGGCCCTAAACATTAAATTTTTGTTAAACTTTTAATAAACTGATGTTAAATTGAATAGGTTTCATGATTTTAATTATTTAGACATGCGTTTTGATTAATACAATTTAAAGTTAACATTAAAAGGACTCCATAAAAATTTTTCAACGGAAAAAACGGACCCCCCCCCCCAGGTTTTTTCTCAGTGTGCTTTCAATTTCTTTATTAATAAATGTAAAATTTAAATATACAATTTTAATTTCAAGAATAAGATTAAATAGAAACTGCATAAATGTAAGTTTATTATAAGTGTCATTATAAGTTTAATAATAAGCATAACAGTACTTTTGTGTGTTTTAAAAATGTTTACAACACGGATGTTGCACATATGTCTTGCGTGATGTTACAATCACTTGGTTGTTACTTGTTGTCATATTAATGTCATCTAAAATCCATCATTCATTCTCTTACTGGCTGAATCTCTCAGTAGGTGATGGATAGTGAGGGACAGTTTGATAAACAAGATTTTTTACATTTTATGCATAAATGTGAATAGTGCTTGCTTAATCATACAAAGGTTGACACTTATACTGTTTCTAAGGTGTTCTGCGTGGTTTCTAGCACATGGCTAGGTGGTTGTATTATGTTCTGGGTGATTATAAAGTGGTTTAATTTAAGAGCCTACCAAGTTTCTATTATATTCTGAGTCTTTCCTCTAATGTAATTTTTGATCCGAATGGAGATTTTTGAGAATGGAGGTTATTTCCAGTATGAATGTGACTTTTTTTCTTGTGAGAAAGTGACATTTTTAGCTAGAAAAGCTCGAATCCTCATCAGTGCGTTCTGATTTAGGGTGAAAATGAGTGTCAGGGATGTAATAACTTGGGAAATGGATGCGGGAGGGGTCAAAGATGAGGAACGCTGAGAAAAATAGGCTTTTTTCCCCCACAGTGTTCCCGATTGAGGGAGAGAGAACACCATCTACCAGCTGTGTAGGTGTTTTGACAGGAGAACGCATGGAGGCCAGGGCCCCGAGATGATATTACAGCAAAAACATAAGTAGAGATTCGATCGCAGATGAAGAAATGACAGGGAACGAAACCGAGATAGAGAAGAAAAACCAAGCTGCAGTGGATCTCGGTGAATGCGAGCGATAGAAATGAGGACGCATGGAGGGGGTGGGCCAGCCCACACAAGTTCTCATTTCTGAACCCCTCAGAGTAATGAATGTCTTTTTTATTGTACCTGCTTATATTTCTCTCATTCTGCGAGACCCACACCTCTCCCACACACACACAGAGTCTCCAATGTTCAGAAAATCGTCTTGCCAAAGAAACTACAGCATTTTGCATGTAAATCAAGGCCATTAAGAAACGCGGGCTCAGAGCAGAATGGAGATATGTAATCTTTTCAAGCAGGCTTTACTTGAAGCATCTTAAATTTATAAGCTTATTAGCTGTATTCACTCGTTTAATCTGTACAGGTACACCACTTTTCAGTGTAATATCATTTTATAACAATGACCTGACTTAAAGACAAAAATGGAGGTTAAGTATATATAGCGCAAAGGTTTTTTTGTATCAAGGGTTTGTTCCCATTAGACTTTGTCCTAGAATCAATGTCAGGGAAAACCCAGGAATATCAAGGAATTTTAAAATAGAGATTTTGTAGAATTTTAAAGGTATGTAAATTAGAAAATGTTGTGTGTTGAATGGAGGTGTGTGTACAGTGTGTGTGTGTATATAGATATATAATATACTGTATATACACACATCTCAATTCAACACACAAAAATCAGTTTTCTAATTTCCCCTTTGTTAAAAATTCTACAAAACACCTGAATGTCTAGTGACATTCTGTAAGATATGGTCATTCAACTTTATTTCCAGACTCCAGGTCCATTAGCCCAAAAAAAAAAAAAAGTAGCAAAATTCAAAAATACTTGCATATATCACAATAATACATATCAGGGCTTTTTAAGAAGGTGCAGACTTGTGAAAATCAAGGATAAAAAAATAGAAATTTAGTTATGATCAACTCAAAAATGTTAAAAAATATTTTAAAATAGTTTAAAATTTGTATATTTATGTAATAGTTCATATCTAAAATATTAAAGGGGTCATATGATCTTGCTAAAAACATAAACATTATTTTGTGTATTTGGTATAATGAAATGTTTTTATGTGGTTTAAGTTTCAAAAACACATTATTTTCCACATAGTGTGCATTATTGTTTCTCCTCTATGCCCCCAGCCTTTCTGAAACGCGTAAATTTTTAAAAAGCTCATCGGTCTGAAAAAGGCGAGGTGTTCTCTGATTGGCCAGCTATCCAGTGCTTGTGATTGGCCGAATACCTCAAGCGTGTGACGGAAATGTTACGCCCCTTACCATACTGTGATGCCCTGTCCGCCGACGATTCAAAAACATGAAAACCCACGAGGCATTCGTTGCATCCAGTGGGGACATAAATTACGGTATTAATATGACTTATAGTGTCTTTTTACGCGTTGTGTTGCATCGCGTCGCGTAAACATAAATCCATGTCTGCAGTTGTGATCGGAGAAATGATGACAAACAACAAGCGCTACTCATACACTGCCCAAAACTCGCGTTTGAATCATCAAGTGGCAAATTCTTTAAATATAAAAAACGTACTTGCAGTTTGTGAGTCAGAACAGCCGGCATGGTAGTCTACTCTACCAGGATCAGAGTCTACTCACTGATTTAACGTCACACTTGCGTGCTAGAGTAGCGGAGGCGGGGTGCCAGAGTGAGCTGTAGGCACTGCTTCTGAGTTGGTCTCTTTAGTGTTGTCTCGGCGGCCGCTTGGGGCTCTTGTCCCATACGAAAGTGTATGTGCGTCATGACCCGGTGGTGTGTCATCGTCTGAAGGCCGCGTTGCGGCGGTGGCAGGCTTGTGGCAACCACATGTGACGACCCCATGCTGACTCCGCTTCGTCCTTGGTGAAAGCCGATCCGGCGATCCACAAAGCGAAGTTGATGTATTTCCTCAGCGACCACCACGGATCAGCTCTAGGCATGACAAAGCGGATATCGTCCTCTATTGGAAGGCCAAACTAAGTAGTTTTCGCTTTCACAACGAAACACACAGCTCTTCACGACATGGCGGCGGCAACAACAGTACTACAGTGAGAATAAAAGTTGCGCCTTTTTTCTTTGCGTGAACATTTTGGGCGGCATTATGCAAATCTTCCACTCGTGCGTAACATGTGGGGGCGTGTTAGAACAGCCTTTTTAGGTAGGTTGTGTCTACCTCTTACTTTTATAACAGAATATATCTCTTTGGAATTTGGAGACGTTAGTCTTTGCACTTACAATCTTCTTATCACCAAGAGCTTGTAACCTTCAAGAGAAAGAAACAAATTTAAATCGCAGCATATGACCCCCTTTAACCATCAATTTATATTGGACACTAACAGTTGAATACTACTATTATATACAGTACAATCAAATATTTTATATATGTATAATTAATATTATGATAAATATATATATAAAATAATACATTATAAAATATTGGTGATTGGGTAAAATTTATTGATTGGGATTGGATATATAGAATATTGAGTGGGCAATATCAGGAAAGAACATGGAAAAATAATAATAAAAATGTGAAGTGATCATAACGGCCATTCCCAAACGATACTCAAAGTCAAGGAAATTCATTGGGCAAAAGCGCGGACATTCTATATGACATCTAACATTTCCCAACTCTGTTTTTCCTGCCAGGCTTTGATGGAGGGGCTACTGAGAGGTGTTTGGGAAGGACACTATGTTTCCCTGTGTCTCCTCCTGGCCCTCTTCTGATCCCCCTGCCGCTCTGGGCCATGCTCCGCCCATTCCCAGAGTACAGCCGCCCAATCAGCCACTGCCTGACCTGCTGCGGAGCTGTGTTGTGCTCCCTTCCCCATCCACGCGCCTGAGCTCTTGTACCAGTGAGATGGAGTCCATGATTGTGGTGACGGAGTACGAGCCCAGTGGTGGCTCAGGGCAGGAGGGCGGAGAGGAGGAGGAGGTGGAGGACATGGACAGCTCGGAAACGCCAGAGCCGGCGTCGTCAGGTCCAGTCCCGCCCTTCCGCATGGTCTCCTGTGATCTGTTATCCCACACGGTGGGCCGCCCGGAAGCGCTCTTCCCAGAACCACAGGAGCACAGAGGTAGACTGAGCCTCTCCGACCGGAAGCTGTCACTACAGGAACGCTCACAGACGCTTTCATCACTGCTGTCACGGCGTGGTCTGTGAAGGGGTGTGGGACGCGTATCTTTAGCGGGGGGCCATGCGCTGCCGTACTCGCCAATCCCTCCCCTCACTCGTCTCCACTCCTCCCTCGAAGACCACCTTGGCGTCTCTCGTGTCTCCATCAAGACCGGCAGTAGTTGCCGGCTGTAATGGCAGGTGTGTTGGGCAGAGGAGGGAACGTCCCTTACATAACCATTATTAATTATATTATATTTAAAGAATGTAAACATTTTTGTCATGCAATTTTTAATTTTTTTTATATTAGTTCTCATTTAATCTAATTATTAATTTAAATAGTTCATAATTACACATTAAATCTAAATATTAACTATAAAAAATATACATGATAAAGCTTTGGGCTAGAACTGCTTTTTGTGATCACTATATTTTAATGATGTAGTCTTGTAAAATGGCTTGGTAGGCTGGAAAAAAAGATAGAATTATATAATATAAATTGTATATTTCATTTATAACTAATTACATATGTTTAGTATTACTGAATATGTAATATCTAATATCAATAGCAGTTATTATTATTTACATAGTTAATATATAGACAGTAAATAGTTTTTATTAATAAATATTTTGTGTAATGTAAAATTTACATTAACCCTGCTTGTCGCAAGCTACAATATTTGACTCTAAAATGTTGACATATTTGTAAAAGTATATTTTTATTATTTATATAATATTCAGGGTATCTAATTTATTAATAGCAATTAGTTTATTATTTTACATATTAAATATAGACAGAGTACATATTGTAATAATAAATTATTGTTTCATATACAAATTCACATTAACACTCTATTTTAAATGATGTCATACGCCTGAAGCCTTGTAACTGTCATTGAAATAAATACAGAACAGTTTGTAATGCTTGCTAAAAAATGAAATAATATTTTAAACTATTATTTATTTATTTCAATTATTCATATCAATTATTCGTCTCTATATTTTAAATAGTGTAGGCTTTGTAAATGGCATTGGGGAAAAAATCTGAATTTTTTTACTCTCATGTTGCAGTTTTTTAATAAAAATAATGGTTTTTATTGATTTATAAATGTATTTAACCTTGGAATTATTAGTATGTCAATTCATTTATACTAGATATTAATCTTACATATTAATTACTAACCTATATATTAGATCATTTATAAACTATAGACTTGCTCATTTGTGACACTCTATATTAGAGGGGCAATGCTGGAAGGTGTAAAACCACAAATCATCTATTTTAAACACCTCCAACTATCGAACAACACAATGGTTAACATTGTGCCTAACAATTATGTAAGCTTATATAATTATACCACCAAAAACTAGACAATGTGATACTGTGCCCTGAGATAATTTGAGCTGCTTGTGTGAGAACTGATATTGTCTTTGAGAAGAACATTTCCTTTTCTTCATTCTCTGCATTGGCTTCAAGTCTGCAAGCTTGAGAGGCTATGTAAGGTAACCTTCCTCTTAATGGCGCTTGTCAAGAGAAAGTTCCCCTATAGATGCTTCTGCTTTTCCATTAGGACATGAAATCAGCGAGAAATGTGTGTAGCTTTAGCTCGTGTACCTTTCTGGGCTCAAGTCAGTGTTATTTCAGTATCATCGATATACTATTATAGTTTTTGTTAATATTTTGAATTTGATACTTTTGTATATATCTTCTGTTTTCACTGTTTTAGTAATTTTGTAGTGTATTTTTTGTCATTTCTATTATGTTTTTTTTTGTCTAAATAGTTTTTATTAATTTGTATTTATTTGTTTCAGTTTATTTAGTTTTTGTTATTTTAGTACTTCAAATTAAGCTAAACCAAAATGAGAAATGATGCCTTGGCAGCTAGCTGAAATCAAGTTTTTTTATATTTTATTTCAATTAACGTTTATTTTGTTTTAGTTAACTATAATAACCCTGGCTCAAAAACTCCCTTGTAGTTTTTCTTCTGCTAATGCTTTTGATTCTTTGAACCTGGAATGTTCCAAGCATCATTCTTAATGAGAGAATCAAGTTAGCATTTGCTGCGATCTTTGGCCACAAGTAGTGACTACAATTCCTTAAAGAAGACCTTGGTGTCATTGATCGATATCATGTGTTTCTTTATTTCAAAAGGACTGCGTGCAGCTCAACCAGTACAAGCTGAAAGATGAGATCGGAAAGGTATGTCTATTTTTCATTTATTATTTATGTATAGATCACTTCCTGCTGAGTCTGGGATGAATGAACACTCTGCTGAAAGATTAATTGAGCTGTTTTCCTTATTTCAGAACAAACATCTCACATATTTGGTATGGTAAAAATATGAAAAGTAACAAAATACGTGAGGCATATTGGTCATTTTTACAAAATTAGCCACATGAAATGATCACACTTTTTCCTTTTTTATGTATCTTGGAAACTAAATAAATAAATACACATGAAAAATAGATTTGAGTTTAAACATTTGGGGTCGGTAAAATTTTTATTTATGCTTATGCTCACCAAGGCTGCATTGCTGTATTAAAAAACACATTTATTATGAAATATTATTGCTATTTAAAATAGTGGTTTTCTATTTGAATGTATTTTGAAATGTCATTTATTCCTGTGGTGACAAAGCTGAGTTTTCAGAAATGTTTCCTGGGCACCAAATGAGCATGTCCATTATTTTTTGCACAATGAAGATTGGGGTAATGACTAAAAAATAAAAAATAATTTGAATATGCTCATTTGGTGCCCAGGAAACATTTCTTCTTATTATTATTATCATTGTTTAGCAATGTTGAACATGGTGCTATATTACATCTGTTAGTGGAAACAGTGAAATAAATCTTTTCTAACATCATAACTGCCTTTACTGTCACTTTTGATCAATTCAAGCATCCTTGCTGAATAAAGATCTAAAAAATTTAGATAATATATTTTAAAAACTCTTTAACACTGTAGTGAATATGAGAATCAATAAATAGTTATACCAGAGATAACTATGTAGGAAATAAAAAGATAAAAAATGTAGGGAAAATCAATATTTGACCACAGAATGTTGCTGTTGACTATTCAAAGCAATTGCCTAACGTATTCAATAGTGCCTTTTTGTTTTTTTCTTTTCTGGAACAGGGTACCATGGTACTTAGAGTTTGAAATAACTTGGAATATTATTTAGTTTCATAGTATATGAATATGGTAATTTTGTGACACCATAGGATAGATCAAAGTTTCATGATTAAAACAGAATGAATTAGACCCTTACAAAAGTACCATGTTTTACCATGTTTTTTTTTTTGACATGGCATCGTGTTAATGCTATGATACACAGTATTTTGAGTTCTTTGTGAACCATGTGTACCATAGTATTACCGCAGTACTTTTTTCTAAGAGGAGTACACATAAGCGCATGTAATGAACTTACTAATAAAGCAGTATACAGAGTAATGGAGTAAAGCAAGTGAAAGGAGCAGTGTTTTCACTGTTGCTGTTCCACTAAGCTTCATCTCTATTCGAGGGCATGGAAAACTGTCAGCTTGGATGGGGAGATTCCTGCTCTGCTCTCATCTCTGTGTCTAAGGGTTGGATTCCCTGCTGGAACGGGCAATCTGCTCTCCCAGCTGGGACCTGTGTGTGTGTGTGTGTTTGTGTGTATGTGTGTGGGTTTGAGAGAGATAGAGACAGAACAGAAGTGGAATTATGCCTGTCTATGGCATTCATCATGATGCCAGCTGTTGCCTACTGGCTTGGTTTGGTTTTACATGTTCTTCAGTTAATCAAACGGCACAAATGCTTGGCCACTTTAGCCTCCTGTTTCCCACCGTTTTTGCATGTTACTGAGTGTGTTTGTATTGCAGTTTGATCCATTTACAAGTTGTCATGACTGACGCACCTTGTTTTCCTGATAAAGGGCTCCTATGGAGTTGTCAAGCTGGCGTACAATGAAGACGACAACACGTACTATGTGAGTGACTGACGCAACACACTCTCATGAACTTGCACAAGCATATAGACACTTCATGTGTGAAGAGTAAAGAGCTAACATCCTAGTGTTATCAGTAATCATTCAATTATGATTGACTATTTGAGGTCATCTTCAGTAGCCAGTCTTAAAACGGTCTCATAGACGCTGTCCATTGAGAAGTTCCTCCTAATGGATTCAAAAATAACAATTATGATGTGATTTTAATTGAAGTAAAATTCATTTTAGCACTAGTGCATCAAAACAAAGAGCAAAGTATACCACAGAGAATGATGGGAAATGTAGAATTGCTGCACAAGCCATGGACTCATAATTAGGGTTGGGCGATGTCTACAAAATTGGCATCGGACAATGTCTACAGTGAAACAACGCAATGGACGATAACATCGGCGGGGCGGGGGCGAGCAGGGGGAGGGGTGTGGTGGAAGAGTTAGGGGGTGTGCCCGAAGCGTGAATCCTTATAAGGGAAAAAACGATTCCTAACACCGTGTCTACACCGGACGCGAGCGGTGCGGCGCGGCAAAATACTATAGAACCATTGATCTATAATAGAGATTTATTATATATAGCTCATTCTATAGAACTCATTATAATCAGTGATGCTGTCCACACTACACTGGATGCGGCGCGACACGAAAAATCCCCGACAGTAAACTGCTGCCACGTTTCCATTTATGACGTGCTGACGCAAATTTCAAATGATTTTCAATGGTCTCTTTGTCGCGTCCAGTGTAGACAGACCTTTGCTGATGCGCGCGCGTGACACGACAACTGTCGCGTCCTGTGTAGACACGGTGTAACGGTTGCCTTTTACATTACAGTACATAAAATTTCACCTACCACATAAACAGAGTAAGGAGAGATGAATGAGGACGATGTCGAATGATTTTACAGATCCTGAGCACCACTGGCAAGCATCTGATCTTGTAAAATGTGTGGCAAGTACTCCCGCTCCATAGTATAAACAGAGTACGTGAGATCGCGAATCTCGAAATTGAAAGTGAAACTAAAGTGGATTGTGCTTCCAGCACTATGCAAGTTTCAATGCCAGGTATAATAGCGGCTCCCTGATGCTGAAATATATATATGTAGTATAATTACCCAATGATATAATTGCGAGGGAAAATATTGAAATATATATATTTTCCTCCCATCTCGTATGTATTCCCTTTAGGAGTTCCACCTCATTCCACGTCATTTTCTTTTCGAACACGGTATTGGGGGATGTGGAGTACACATGTATATATGGTGGGTGTAATATTTTTAATTTGTAAATATCCTTCTCTGGATTCGGGAAGCGTCTATAAAGTAGTACAGTAGTAGTATTAAATATTGTTTAGTAGGATTAGTATTAGTAGTAGTTTATTAACGTTAAAATAATAATAATAATATATTGCTGTAATATTTTGATATAACTTAATTTTTTATAATTTTTCTCTGATTATTTGCTTTTTCTTTACTTAAATTTATTATTTGTTGCTTATTTTATTTACATTTTCTGTGCAGTACTCTTTACACAGAGCTGGTTTCTTGAATATACAGTACACTATGGCATCAAAATGATAGATAGATAGATAGATTAGATAGATAGATAGATGGAAGTATGTTAGACCCATTGTTAGACTATCTATCTATTTTATTTATTTTTTATTTTGGGGGGTGTTTTTTATGAATGGAATATCTTGTTACTGATTATAGAACATGCTATAGTAATAATAATAATAATATGTTGCTGTAACATTACAATAAATGTTAACTTAAAATTGCTCAATCAAATTAGTAATATTATTAGCATTATAGTAATAAATTGCTATAATATTTAAAAAATATTGTTATAGTTGGATTTGGATAAATAATTAATTTTAATATAAATAAAATATATTGATAATGCGATTATGACAGCGGTAATAACAACAACAACAATAATAATAATTATATTGCTGGAATATTACAATAAATGTTAACTTAAAATTGCTCAATCTCTGATTAATTTTTGCTTATTTTTTATCCTAATTTTTGGGGCAGTTGTAGTCCTCACTCAGTACTGGTTGTAGAATGGGGCATATGTCACCCAGCACCAGTAATGACACTGGATATCTGCTCTCACTCTCTCATTCTCACTGCTCTCCACAGGCCATGAAAGTGCTGTCCAAGAAACGACTGATGAGGCAGGCTGGGTTCCCGCGTAAGTGTCTGCTTTAAAGCAGATGGAGCGCTCAGCGGGGTTTATGATTGAGTGTATGTGTGTATGAAGTTGGGGGCGCAGTTTCATCAGCTAGCAGAATGCCCAAAACTTCAACCTTTTACATGATTTCCTCTTGTGCTGGTTTAATCAGGCAGACCTCCTCCTCGTGGGGCAAAATTGGCCCCTGAGGGCCCCCCTCAGCCCAAAGGGCCTCTGGAGCGTGTTTACCAGGAGATAGCCATCCTTAAGAAGCTTGATCACCCTAACGTGGTTAAGCTTGTGGAGGTGGGTGCTTATATTATCAATATGCAGCCAAAAGTGTAGTTTGTGCACCGCTAGTGCCATCAAGTGGAATAAAAAAAAATACTATTTTCAAACAGGTTTCCTATCGTCTGGAAAATGAAAGTCCACCTTTAAATCTATTAAACTGGGATAGGGAAAATTGCACACCACATAATAAATTTAACATATTAGGGTTATAATTAGAGTTTCTTAAATGTTGTACACTTCAAAAAATATAAATAATTAAATGTGTATTTTGTGCACCACCAATTAGAATAAAAAAATTATGACTATTTTCAAACAGGTTTCCCCAAACACTTCCACCATTTAAACAGAAAGTCCACCTATACATTTATTAAACTGGGAGGGGGAACGTATTTTAACCTTGAAAAAATTACAAGCATCATTTTAAATTTGACATGAATAAAAATAAGGCAGTGAGGAATAGAAATACAGTTTCTTAAATATTGTACACTGCAAAAATAAATAAATAAAGTGTTATTAGTATTTTTACTTTTATTTTCCAGTGAAAATGTTCTATAGCATAAAGATAAATTTATTTTTAAGCTAAATTGCATGAAATATTCAAATAGAAAATAGTATTAATTAATTCAATTATATTTTTAAGCATAAATCTAACAATATGTAGTGTGGTTAATGCTTAAAACAAAACCAAAAAAAAGTATACCAGAAAAAAAGTTGGTTTTAGGATGTCTACAAATATTTTTACTGGAAAATAAGACAAATACTGATTACGAAAATAATTATTTGTAGTGTACTGATATGTACTGGGCAGTTAGTATTTAGCCAATAAAAACACTGAAAGAAAGCTTTTCCCTAAAAAGTAAAAAAAACTGGGTTGTAATAATTAGATGTTGATGCATGTTAATGTTAATGCCGTTTGTCATATTGAATGGACTGAATTTCTATCCGTCAAACCCGTTTTCATTTACATCAAATCAGATATGGCATAATATAAGGTCTATGCTGACTGGTTTCATTCCCGTTCTAAACCGCTTTGATTTTTTTGTGCAGGTGCTGGATGATCCAAGTGAAGACCATCTGTACATGGGTAAGTCTGGCCAGATACTCATCCTCTTGGCAGATGCTACACACTTGCACATGCACAATTTATTCTACTTTTCTGTGCTAAATGTGTGTGAAAACAGAAAAGATAATGCACAACAGCCTAACTCTGTTTCCTGTGTGCTTTCACAGTTTTCGAGCTTGTCAAACGAGGGTGAGTAAGCATGTTATTTCTGATTGTAGTGCTGGCCCATGCTGTGCTAGTGTCACTCTGCTAGAGAAACTGTGTCTCATTCCCCATGTGTTTGCAGAGCGGTGATGGAGGTTCCTACTGATAAGCCCCTGGATGAGGACCAGGCACGCTTCTACTTCCAGGACTTGCTGAGAGGAATTGAGTATTGTGAGTGCAGGAATTTAGCTAATCAATACTCATGAGTGCTGCTAATACATTCAGATAAAAGGACAAGGTACATTTTCATGGCCTCACGCCATTGGCTGGGCACTGGATAGTCTAATAGAGCCAAACTCTTAGACTAAAGTCTTGTCAGCATATCTTATTCTGGCCATCTACCTACTTAGCAGTGTTATTTTAGTATAATTTATATACCTGTTATAGGATTTTTAGCTTTTATTTTATATTTTCAGTTTCAATATCATTTTAGTTTTCATGTCTAGTCCACATTGCTTATTCTGTCCAAGAACTGGCCAATTAGCAGTGTTCTTTTATTATTATTATTTATTATTTATTTAGATACTTTTGATATTAATATTTGTATTTAGTTTATATTTTTTCTACTAGTTGTATAACTAGTATGTTAGTTTTACCTTTCATTTTTTTATTTTCATTAGTCATTTTGTCATTTTATTAGATTTTGTTTATTTGTTTTTAATGTATCTTTATAGCTTTAATTTGTTTTATTTCAGTTTTAATTTTGTTAGTAATTTTGGTACTTAAACTTCTTTTATTTCCGTTGTTTGCAATATATTTTTAATTTTCATTTAATTTTTTTGGTGTATATTTATCTATTTTATTTCAGCTTTATTTCTATCAATTAACAAAAACGTTTGTAATAGTTTTAGTTACTAGATAGAAATCAGATAGCAGCCAGGACCGGAAGAAGCCATCTGAATGACATTTAAAGTAAATGTGTGTACCCATTCTCAGCATAAAATAGTCTTTAGATTTCAGAAAGTTCTTAACATTTTTATCTGTAATATACCTCAAATTATGAGACTAGATGCAGTTCTTCTTGATAATCATCAAAATGCAATGAGTAATGATTAAAAGTGATGGCAACTATTCATCCTCAACAGTACATTACCAGAAAATCATTCATCGGGACATCAAGCCTTCTAACCTGCTTGTGGGGGAAGATGGCCATGTTAAAATTGCCGACTTTGGGGTCAGTAACCAGTTTGAGGGAGCAGATGCCCTCCTGACCAGCACAGTTGGGACGCCAGCGTTTCTCGCCCCAGAGACCCTCTCAGAGACCCGCAAGAACTTCTCTGGAAAGGTTAAAAGCTCTGTTCTCTAAGCTAGTTGCTGATATGCTGTCAGTCTTTCTGTCAAAATTGATTTAATCAAGTTACCATCATGTTTTTATAGGCTCTGGATGTGTGGGCAATGGCAGTCACCTTATACTGTTTCATCTTTGGAGTGGTACGCCCTGTTTTGACCTTCGTATATATCATGAAATATGCACTGTAAACAGTAACAATTCAGCAAAACTGTTCAAGAAAAGTGTATAAAATGAATTATTTTTTGTTGTGGTCTTTGACTTTATTTCCTCTCTCTACAGTGTCCGTTTATGGATGAGCGTATTTTGAGCCTCCATCAGAAGATCAAGACCCAACCGGTGGAGCTTCCAGAGAAGTGAGTATTTCTCTTGAGCCTGATAGACCTTCCCCATCCTGATGTTCTGACATTTATTTTTGTCCCACTTAACAGCGCGGACATATCAGATGACTTAAAAGACCTTCTGTTTAAAATGTTGGACAAGAATCCTGAAACCAGAATTACCGTCCCACAAATCAAGGTCAGTGTGACTTTTTTATTTCACTGATGAAGCCACCTTCAAGTTCAACAAAGTACTAGTACTAAAGTACAACAATACTAGCCCTCTTTTATGACTGGGCAGTTTTGGCTTAGAATCTCGTTATTGGTTGATGTTTGGTTGTTTTATATGTAAATGTTTTGGAACCATGCATACTACCATTCAAAAGATTGGGGTCAGTAAGATTTTTAATTGTTTTTGAAAAAAGCCTCTTATGCTCATCAAGGATCCTTTTATTCAAATACAGTGAACACAATAATATTGTGAAATATTATTACAATTTAAAATAGCTTGTTTTATTTTAATGTACTTTAAAATGTATTTTATTCCTATGATGCAAAGATGAATTTTTAGCAGCTATTACTCCAGTCTTCAGTGTCACATGATCCTTCAGAAATCTTTCTAATATGCTTATAATTAATTTTGAAACAACTTTGAAAAACAGATTCTTAAAGGAACACTCCACTATTTTTGAAAATAGGCTCATTTTCCAACTCCCCTATAGTTAAACAGTTGAGTTTTACCATTTTCTAATCTAGTCGTCAGGAATAAGGGAGAAGAAAGCCGATCTCCGGGTCTGGCGGAGGCACTTTTAGCTGTAGCTTAGCATAGATCCTTGAATCTGATTAGACCATTAGCATCTCACTCAAAAATTACCAAAGAGTTTCTATATTTTTCCTATTTAAAACTTGAATCTTTTTGTAGTTACATCGTGTACTAAGACCGGCGAAAAATGAAAAGTTGCGATTTTCTAGGCCGATATGGCTAGGAACTCTCATTCCGGCGTAATAATCAAGGAACTTTGCTGCCGTACCATAGGTGCAGCAGGCGCAATGATATTACGCAGCGCCTGAAAATAGTCCTCAGCTAGGTAACTTCCAATAAGCCTATTTTCAGGCACTGCGTAATATTACGCCGGAATGAGAGTATAGTTCCTAGCCATATCGGCCTAGAAAATCGCAATTTTTTAATTTTCCGTTGGTCTTAGTACACGATGTTACTACAGAAGAGTCAAGTTTTAAATAGGAAAATAATCTAAACTCTTTGGTCATTTTTGAGCAAGACGCTAACGGTCTAATCAGATTCAATAATCTATGCTAAGCTAAGCTAAAAGTGCTACCGCCATACCCGGAGATCGGCTGAATGGATTCGAAAACAGTAAAACTCAACTGTTTAACTCTAGGGGAGTTGGAAATATGAGCCTATTTTCAATAATAGTGGAGTCTTCCTTTAATATGTATTTTTTAAAACTGTAATACTTTTTTTCAGGATTCTTTGATGAATGGAAAGTTCAAAAGAACTGCATTTATTTGACAAAAAAATATTTTGTTTAAAAAATATATATTTACTTCCACTTTTGATCGACTTGATGCATTCTTGCCAAACAGAAGTAATAATTTCTTTCAAGAAAAAAATCTCACTGACCCCAAATTGTTTGTACATGGTAGTGTATTTTTTCTTATGTTATAATTAGCCTCCATACTTGAAATGGACCAAAAATAAAACCATTCCTTATTCTTTAAAGATGATTTCAAAGCACTTCCTGTGTGAATATAGGACACTCCAGCTGCCTAGACAGAGTCTTGAGTTAATTAATGATATCAAAGCAAGATTTCTGTTCCGTTGTTGTTGTAGGTGCACCCATGGGTGACGCGGCACGGCGCTGAGCCCCTCCCCCCTGAGGACGACAACTGCTGCAGCCTGATAGAAGTGACAGAGGAGGAGGTGGAAAACTCTGTCAAGCACATCCCCAGCCTGGCCACCGTGGTGAGATTGCAAGCCCCTGGTGGCCTATTTAGACAACCCTAATTCTGTTTTTATGAACACACATAATGTATTCAATGCTAATAACCTCATCAAATGAATAAACAGATTAATGACCCACACAGATTACAGCCCAACGCCTGTTTTTGGCGTTCTTATTCTTGCTGCATGCTCTCTGCTACAGATCTTGGTTAGGACTATGCTGCGCAAACGTTCTTTTGGGAACCCGTTTGATTGGGGCCGCAGGGAAGACAGGAGTCCCGCCGCACCAGGACACACGCTATCGTAAGTCTTCCTCATTAGGGATGGGCTATAACTGGAACAAACTTCCTGAACATAGACTTGGAACTCTGGAGTGGTTTCAGTGGTCACAGACCATTTTAAATGGTTTGCCTAGCTTGTTTGACAGTAATTTAATTACTCTATGCTATTTAACTACACTAGGTTATACTGTAATATGATAAGGATAGAGCTTAAGTGTATTTTCAGGTAAAATAGAGCTTAATGTCTATGCAGCATTTCCACAGAAAATAATTTTGACTAGTTTCTGTCCTTTTATTAATACTTATAAAAAGATTTTGATTCCACATAAATGTATCACACTTTAGTACAGCTCAACTGTTTTCAATATTGATAATAAGAAATATTTATTGTGCAGCAAATCAGCATATTAGAATGATTTCTGAAGGATCATGTGACACTGAAAACATTTTAAAATATATTAAAATAGAAAACGCCTCTTTTAAATTGTGATATCTCACAAATGTCACTGTTCTACTCTACTTTTGATCAAATAAATGCAGCCTTGGAGCATAAGCGAACGTTAAAAAAAAATCTTACTGACATACAAATGTTTGAATGTTTTTTAACACTCTAAACCTTCATTAAAATGTGTTATTTAACCTCTTAAGTTGTCTAAATTATCTTTTTGAGATGAGACTACATTTCTTGGTGAATGAACTCTTTGTGTGCTTCTAACAGTTTCTGTGGGTGACATTTAATCCAGTGATTTGCTAAATTAATAAAATTCTAATATAATGCATCTCTGTCGATTAATAAATTCATGTTCTTGAACTTATACATCACACATTGCATTATGAAGCCAAAGCTAAGAATGGTCACATTAAACATGTTTATTTTGTTTTCATTTAGCTTACAGTTACCAAGCTAACCGAAGCTAAAATACTTTACTCAAGATGTTAAAGGCCTTGTTCCAAAAGGCATACTTAATGTGGACTTGTATTCTTCACTTGTGTGTGTCCATAAAGTCCACAAGACCATACTGTCCAATAAGGGACTACATTTGAATATGAACTTTTGAATTTTTGAACATCAACTTATGAATTGCTCTTTTGTTGGTTTTGATTGCTTCTGTTGTCCTCATTTGTAAGTCACTTTGGATAAAAGCGTCTGCTAAATGACTAAAAGTAAATGACTAAATTAACTTACTTAAAAAGTAATGTTCTGTGTAAGTGTGTGTAATATGAATGAAATCCAGACGTACTACATCTGCCAGGTTGTCATTGCTGTCGTCGCTTCACTGCCATTCACAAATCCTCTGCAGGTGCCTCATGGGATAGTAAAGTGATCAGATACACTGGAAGTAGTAGGTCATTTGGGTACTTTTTGCATAATGTCTAATGAATGCTGTGAATTCAGACATCACATACTGTTTCTCGTCTACTACATAGTGGGAAAGTATGCATATTTGAACAAAGCTATAGTCGTTTTTATCATTTTATGACTCATGAGTGCCCCCTTTGCTGCTATGTTGAAGCTTTCATTGCAGTGCTTTGCTAGGTTGATTACAACTTAGCAAAGTAACAATATCTTATAATAATAGCTTTGCTAAGATTGTTAAAGGGACAGTTTACCCAAAAATGAAAATTCTTACTTTACTTAGCCATTGACTTCCATAGTATTTTCTTTCCATACTATGGAAGTCAATGGCTTCCGTCAACTGTTTGGTTACCAACATTCTTCAAGATACCTTCTTTTGTACTCAACAGAAGAAAGAAATTCATACAAGTTTGGAATGACATGAGGGTGAGTAGAATTTTCATTTTTGAGTGAACTATCCCTTTAACCTACTTTTTTGTTGATTTTCAGAAACCAAAGGGACAAGCATAAATTATTTTCTGTGGTAATCATTTGCATATTTGAGTTATATTTAGCATGAAATATTCCTTTAAGGCTCTTGTTTAGTCATGTTTTCAGGCATATTTGATAGAAACGCTCCGATTTAAGAATTCTCACGTATCCGCATCTCTCCTGCCGTCTAGAAAAGGGAGAGCAGGGAGTTTGAAATACTGCCGCAATCTCAGTACCCCCAGGTAAAGCTCCTCTAGCCGCTCCACCTATGTCCTGACCTATATTATATGTAGGAGATAATGGTCATGCCCATTTTGAATGATCTGCACTTAAAAGGAATGGTGTGGTGTTTTTTAGCATGCTCAAAACTATCATTCAGATGGCTTAAAGAATAACAAGCTTTTCCGCTTGTCTTTTCCTACCTAATAAACAGCATTTTATGCATGTAATATTTAAAATATTCATGATATTCCCTCTTAAAGAACCTTAGTAGCTGTACAAGCTACTTTTAATAATCAACCCTTAGTACATCAAGCCTATTTTGCATGTAATGTTTAACAGATAAAACAAGTTAATTTATGTCCTGTAAGTTCATGGGCAGTTCAGGATGATGTTTTCCAGGTCCTTCTATGTCTGCATGCCCCTCATTCATAATGTCAGCAACAAAAAAGGAGAGGAGCATCCTGATTTGCCACCCAGCCATGGTCTTTTTTTGTTTTACCAGGACTCTGATTGGTTTGTTGGACTTGGGTGCATTTTGCATGTGGTGCCGCAATCCTGGCCTCCCAGTACAAACCCTCGCAAAAACATGGTAGTCAGTCACTCTCATGTGCCTCCTTCCAACCCGAGCATATGACTGATGCGATGCCATGTACCCCGCCACCCCCCTCGTGCTAACTTAATTTCCCCGCTGCCTAACAATTCTAGCTGCACTTAACAACAGTTTGCATTGCCATAGACAGGTTGACACGCCTGGAATGTGCGGTTATTTTAAACCTCCACATTTTCTGTTTCCTAGGAAACAAGAGAGCGAGGAAGGCATGCGGAGTGTGGACCTGCCCTTCGTGGGCGAGGATGAAGTTCTTTCCTGATAGTTATGGGCGTCTTGCTCGGGCGAAATGCGCAAGGATGGGGCTGTCGTGGCTGCCGGAAGGCCAGGATATGGACCTGGGGCTGGGGCGTGGATAGGAAGATGGATGGAAGGAAGGAAGAAAACAAAGAAGCTCATCTTGGGTTGTTAATGTGGAGGGTGCCCACCCACTCATGCATGCATTTGTACAGTCCACAGCAGCATGCACTGTATCTGTCTGCCCAGGTCTCTGCCGTCTCTCAGGACCTGTTTTCTGTGTGCGCAGCTGTTTCTACTCTCCTCTCCGGCACGGAGACTCTACTCTACTTCAGCTAGGGGGCGCCACCAAGAGGCTAAACAGAATTTTTTAGGGAAAAATTTACAATTTCTTAGGTTTGTCCATCACTCATTACTTAAAGAGAAATGCTGCTTTGTGGCAGTTTTACAGATCTTATAGATTATTAGAACTGAATTTGAACGTAATAAAATAAAGATAGCTCAGGCTTTCATCAGAAATTAATTTATTCTCAAAAAAGATTCTTGAAAATCAGGTTTGTTTGGTTTAAATAAAATAAATAATATATAGAAATAAAAATCAAGGCAAATAAAATAATAAATAGCCTTTGCACATTTGCGGACAATAACCTTTAACTAGTTTTTCATTCTTGTATGATGTATGATTTCTTTCTTGTCCATCCCTCGTTAATTTGAGAGACATGATATGATTTGAAAATGATCAAATAAAAAATAGCTCAGACTTTAATTCAAAAAATTTTTAAACTTGAAAATCTCAGAAATCAGGTTTGTTTAAACAAATTATACAGAAGTTAACACGTGAAATAAATAGCTTTAAATAATTAAAAATGTTCTAAATTGCTGACAGTTACATCTAAAATGTACTTATAAGAGGAAATGTATGATTTCTTCGTGTTTTTCCATCACTGATTGATTAGAGAGACTTCATTGCAGTTTTACAGATCTCATTAGATTATCAGAACTGAATTTAAAAATAAATGAAAAAAACAACAACTAAGACTTTCATCAGATATTTCAACTTAAACTGAAATTCTTCTCAAAATCAGGTTTGTTTAAGCAAAATAAGTGAAATAATAAAAAAAAGCAAATAATTTTTTTATTCAAATTCTTAAAATTTGCAGTCAGGATATGTGTATAAATGTAGTAAATAAAATACTTCAGGATGTCATTTAGGGAAAATGCACATAAGTTTGTATGTGTGTGTTTGTTTATATATATATAAAATCACATAACTTTGTGTTTATATTATAATGTCAGTGCTGTAGATGGTGAACAGGACCAAACCTGGAAACTGTCTCTTTTTTTTTAAACAACAAAGCCCAAAACCAAGAGATGAGAGTGTTACATAGCATGTTTTTGAATAGTAGGTTAATTATTTAGGGCACAAATAACCTTTAGGGAATGCCACAATAGGCATTGTGACTGTTCTTCTTCTTGTATGTAACATGACCCTTTTAATCATGAAGCTAACAGTTTCTTACTGTAATTTCACTTCCTTTTCCTGTGTAGAATTACCAAAATGCCATGTAGTAGTGCATTTCCGACTTCGTCATGATCAGAGTGAGTTCGTTATCGGCATTTCTATATAGGACGCATACTCTATGAAGTTCTTAAGGAAATGCAATAACTGTGCAATCTATGCATGACTTTTCACTTAAGGAATCAATGTTTGTCTGTTTTGACACAAATGTATGCCTTACATTTTCATACTCATAACTGTAGCATAGATCATCAGTACATGTGTAGAGTTTTTTGGTATGATAGAATTGTAGATAAAGTAGAATTGGACATTTTAGACAAGCTGTTCTAGACAGTGTAGAACTAAAGTAACTCGCTTAAGCTTTCAGTTTTAAAGTTAGCAAAAATAGTCCAAAGCCCTGTTGAGATTTTCTCAATGTGCACTATACGGTCATGTATCTCCTGTGTTGAATTTGTTTCTATGATTGTTTGTTTGTTTGCTCTATTTAGCTGTAGTTTCAAAATGTCGGAGTGATGGTGCTTTTCCACCACTGAAATGAATAACATAGCTCATGCTTCCATGTATCAGGGGAGTCTTTTCTGCACAAGTAGGTTGAATGTATGTTGTTGGTTTACCTCGTAACTCTATAGGTCAGCGCACTACTTTTTAGTTTTTTCCACTTTTTTGTTTTCCTGCATGTTAAACTCTGCTGTATTTTATAGTACTTGTTTTCTGTGATTTTCTTTCTCCGTCTTTAAGACTTTTCATTTGAATCTTTTGTGTAGGTACTATTACTATGCATAAGAAATCTCACATTGTGGTGCAGTTCTGGACTGTGTAAGTCAGTCGGTTGGTCTCTTGTGTATGTTGGATGTTGATTATTGAAGGAATCTTGTAATATTGACTTAAATATGCATGTGCACCCACTGAAGCTGGTTATACAATATCACTACCGTATATGTAAGTGGACATTTTAACAGATTTTGATGACCTTTAAATAATATATTCAGGACCAGAGAAGCACCGTTCCCCTTTTTTTGATTATGTATTTATAGGGAAAATGGGAAAAAAATATATGGAGATTTATCTTTGCACATTAGAATGTTTAGCAGAATTCAGATGATGCATGTTTAGCGAAGGCCTCCATAACCATGTTTTCTTCTTCTGTACAATCAAAACTATGAGCTTAATTCACTATAGCTGAAATCAAAGACAGCATTTTTCAGTTTCCTATGTACAGCCGCTTTCTCAAAGACTGACATTGCAAACGGTACGTTGAATAGAGAGGTGTATTGTATATTAAAGTGAATGCTGTACTGTATATTTATAACCTCTTAATATCATTCCTCACTGTTTCTGCCCAGTATTTCTTGAAGGGCTAGAGTAAATGTTGGCATCCATATCACACTAGCGACTGCATTTGAGCACTGTTGAGAGGGCTGTTTACAGGGATGTTACGTAAATGCATGCCATCACAATTGCGCACTTTCAATCAGCCTGTTTTCGAAGCATGTTTGAGCTCTTTACAGCGTCCTCTGATCTCTTTGCTGACCATTCTATATATTGTATCCAGTTGATTATTTGAATAAATTAAAGTTGCCTTTACTTTTGTTTTATTTTTATTTATGTATTATTAATAGTAGTAGTGGCATGTAGTGTCGTAATAGTATTGTTTTGACATGATTAAATGCCTTCAAGTGTCTGCAAAATTGTAACATTTTCTGTTAACGTTTATCTTGTAGTTCAGTCCCTGTTGAAACAACCAGCATATGCTGGTTAGGTATGTTTTGATGCTGGGATGCTGGTTTAAGCTGGTCCTTTGCTGGTTTATGCTGGTCCTTTGCTGGTTTAAGATGGTCCTTTGCTGGTTTATGCTGGTCCTTTGCTGGTTTAACTGGTCCTTTGCTGGTTTATGCCGGGGGGGGGGGGGGGGGGGGGGGGGGGGGGGTGGTGGCCTTTGCTGTTTAAGATGGTCCTTTTGCTGTTTATGCTGGTCCTTTTGCTGGTCCTTTGCTGGTCCTTTGCTGTTTTATGCTGTTCCTTTGCTGGTTTAAGCTGGTCCTTTGCTGGTTTATGCTGGTCCTTTGCTGGTTTAAGATGGTCCTTTGCTGGTTTATGCTGGTCCTTTGCTGGTTTAAGATGGTCCTTTGCTGGTTTATGCTGGTCCTTTTTCTGATTTATGCTGGTCCTTTGCTGGTTTATGCTGGTCCTTTGCTGGCAAAGGACCAGCATAAACCAACAAAAGGACCAGCATAAACCAGCACATGACCAGCATAAACCAACAAAAGGACCAGCATAAACCAGCAAAGGACCACCTTAAACCAGCAAAGGACCACATCCACCCTAAGGACCGCTTAAACAAAAAAAATAAGCATCCCAGCGTCAAAACATACCTAACCAGCATATGCTGTTTTTTTCAACAGGGAGTGTTGTTTTCCCCCCCCTTCTTTTTTCATAATTTTTCACAATTGTTCCTTTTTATCAAAAATAAAAAGTCAGGTAATCTTAAAATGATAAATAGTACAAGGGATAGTTCACCCAAAAAAGAAATTTTTTGTCATCATTTACTCACCCTCAGGTTTTGCCAAACCTGTACGAGTTTCTTTCTTCGGTTGAACACAAATAGATACAACTTTGGAGAAAGTTGGTAACCAAACAGTTGCTGGTAGCCATTGACTTCAATAGTATTTTCCCCCCTACTATATGGAAGTCAGTGGCTACCGGCAAGTGTTTGGTGCAGCGTTCTTCAAAATATCTTCTCGTGTGTTCATGCGGGGGAAAAACAACAACTTGTTTACTCAAAAGGTGAGTAAATGACGACAGAATTTTTATTTTTGGGTGAACTTCCCCTATAGAATAGTTCCCCCAAAAATGAATATGTCTGTCAATCTCTTTTGTTCTAACCCCGAAGACCAGAAACCCCACAGGTTTTTACGGCATGCACATAAGTATGATATCTCAGTTTTAATGTAAATGATGTTCTTTAACATCTTATAAAGACTCTCTCATGTATCCATCATAGAGGCGTCCAGAGGACAGTGCATTCTGCAAACAAAATATGTGTCTTGCAGTCTAATAGACACATATAAAGATTAAACAAAAAGAGAAAATTTTTATTATAAACTCAAAAATATTAGTTTGAGAATGATCCATATGCGTTTCATTTTGGCTAATTTATATTATCGTTTTACGTGACACCTAAATATTTACACATAACGAACTTTCTGATTTCGCACAGTCAGCATCAATAGGTAGGACATTCTGCGAATATTTTGCCTCGAAATGAATAAAATCTGTAGCATGTGGGAGGCGCCACAAATTCGCAGTCTCTGCGCAGATATCTGGAGCCTATACCGCATGAAGGCTTAACCTCGTCAGGTGTTCCTATGGAACTGATCAAACGCTGCTTGCGCTGCGACCGCAGTAGCGCGCGGAGGCCAGTCTGCGCCGAAGCCTTCAACAGCGCTGTGGGAGTCCATCTTTGGATATACCTGCAACAGCTAAGCCACATTTTCGAATAAAGCTGCCATAAAGATTTTGAGGGAAGCAGTTGATTTGTAAGTACATATTATTCCTTCTTTTATTAAATAGTAACATACGTTTTTTTTTTTGTGTGTTTTTTTTTTTTGGTTCATGTTTAAATATTTGACTATGTTTACTGAACAATAGTAATTATTTAGATAGTAGTATTCATGATTTACATGTAGATTTAATTTGAATATTTATCATATTTATATTTAAAATGTTATTTTTTTTTTATATTAGACTGCACTCTTCTTTCATTTGCACATAGTTAAAATATAAGAAGTCCTAAATATAAAGAAATAAAAAGATAGTAAACCTGAAAATACTATTTATTTATTTTAATTTTCAGGGTTTTCAATTTGATTTCGGTGTAAAATCTTCTATCTCGAAAGATGGTCTGGAATAAATCATGTCATAAATGTCATAAGGAATTTACAAGCATATAATCTGCCTTCTAGCAAGTTTAGTTAGGAACAGTTATCTAACACTGTTGCTTTATCTTTAGAAGTAGTACAGATGAGATCTAGCTTTACAAAAAAAAAAAAAAAAAACAGGTGAGATAAGATACTAATGCGGCAGTGCACACTTCATTTGACGTATTTCATTGTAGTGCATATTTCAGTATCATTTGCTATCCAGTATTTGATGGTATACTTGTGTGGTCTCTTCTACAGGCAGTCGCAGGAAGCTGACCATCACCACCTCCTCATGATGCACATGAACAGCTTGTTGAACCGATGGAGTAAGTATTTATCGTTTCACTTGTAAAATACTTCTCAGGTTTGTTGTTGATAATGACAATGCAGAACATATTTTGGCTGCCTTTACGTACAAGCTATATGTCAAAGTGTATTTTGTTTGGTTTTGAGAGGGATATGAACCCTCTAATATTGCCAGGGTTCAAATTAGTTGCAAGTTAGGTCAGAAGTGTGGATTGTACTGCAGCGGAAAATGACAGTTAGTCTACCCGTCTGCTCAGCTGTTACTGAATGGCATATATTCAATTAAATATATTACAAATGCAAATGCATACAAGGGTATTGTTAGGAGTGTGTCACTGGTTATTAAAATCATGTTTGGTTGACTTATTCTTTTTCTCCAATTTATTGCTTGTGTCTTTTAAGAGGATTTATATTATGTTTCGTGAGATTTGACACTTTGTTTTGCAAATTATGTAGGTGTGAAGAGTTGTTGAGAGGTTAGAGAGTACGAATGGATATGGAGGCGATAAATCAGTTATTTATGTCTACTGAGGTAACAGACTGCAGAGTGTCAGTACTGTCAGTTTAGCACAAACAGAAACATTGCGGATGGATGAGGCCAGGTGAAAACAGAAAATTCAAGAACCATGTCATTTCTAGTGTAAGCATCATACACAGGATGTAGAAAATCAACTTTTATGAGATTTACAGCAAAATCTGTTTAAAAAATGACTGGATTTGATTTGCTTTGCTGACAGTTAGTGTACAGGAAGAAAACACTGAATAATTTCCTCATGTCCGTGTTTTTTTTTTTTTTTCACGCTGAGTCGAAGGTCTTTTATGATCACCGAGGCTGCATTTATTTTATAAAATGACAGTAAAATTGGTAATATTGTGAAATATTATTACAATTCAAAATAATCTTTTTCTATTTTAATACAATTTCAAAATGTAATTTATTCTTGTGATTGCAACGCTGAATTTTCTGAACTAGCTACATCTCAGACCTGAGGTGAATGGCCTTTTTGACAGTTCTGTGAGGGGAATGTTTGTTACCTCAAGCCAAAGCAGAACTGCAGAATCTCATAGTCATAAATGATTTGGACACGTTGTTCAGGACATCTAACATGGCAGCAGGCCCTTTTTTATTGCTCCACGCATCAGTTAGTTCAAAATGAAAGTTGTTGGAATCACTGTTGACCGTCCAGTTTGCAATGGAAGGTCTCAGTAGAAGGTTAAAGGTCATCTATGCAGGCTAAACAAAGAGAACAAGGGCTCTGATTCAGTTAACCAGCTGTATTCTGGCAAATCAGTGGCAGGCAACCCGCTATTATACTCAGGCTGTAGCCAATCTCTCGTTTTCTTGATGCAAACAGGATAAATTTCAGGATAAATCAGATGACCTTTTTCTTCACATTTTGCATATTACCGGCTGGTAAGTCTTTAAAGATTTGGTTCAAGCTGCATGTGTTAACTTGGTAGATCCGTCTAATACACATGCAAATGGAGATCAAGTGTCTTAAAACCCTTGAACAACGGAAAAGAGTCTCGTTTGTTGTGTCAGTAACTTTGCTGTATAGCCTAAGAGTTTCCAATCATATCAGTTCTTTAGGCCACAGTTGTGGATGTTGCATTTCTGGGACTTCTTGACCTTTCTGAATTTGGTTCATGTACCCTAGTTTTTATCCATAGTCTTTTTCAAGGCTTTATTTAGTGTGTCTTTCATCATGATATTGGTTTCTAGTCTGGTAAGAACAGCAGATAGGTGCTTTTTCTCATGTCCGATGCTTCAAAATCTTCACAAAGTGTGGAATTTCACAGAATGGTGTCTCGGTATGAACCGCACCCTGTGTGTATGTGTTTTTACACTGCCTTTCAAAGTTTGGGGTAATATTGTTTCATATTTTTGAAAGAAGTGTTTTATGCTCAACAGGGTTTCATTTATTTGACACAAAATATAGTAAAAACTGTTTTTTTATTTATTTTATTTTTTTAAACGTATTTTAAGATAACTTATCCCTGTGATGGCAAAGCTGAAATTTTTAACAGCTTTTGCGTTGCTCCAGTCTTTAGTGTCACATGACATGATCCTTCAGAAATCATTCTAATATGCTGATTTGCTGCTCAAGAAGTATTTCTTGTAACTACCAGTGTTAAAAATAATTATGTTGCTTAATATATTTTTGCGAAAAGCATGATTTTTGTTTCAGGATTCTTTGATGAATAAAAAGTTTAAATTAGTACAAAGTTTAAATTATTCAATTTAATGCACTTTTACTGAATAAAGTATTCATTAAAAAAAAATAGTACTGACCCCAAGCTTTTGAATGGTAGTGTGCATAGCCTTATATCACTGTACTCAAATGCTTGACCTCTCTGACCTCACCGTACCAGATTTTTCCAGTGTTTGCAGACCTCAGCTATCCATGTCCTGTAGGGCGACTCCTTTACTCTGTTTTTCTAAATTAAACTGATAACCTGTGATTACACCTTGAAGACGTCTGTTTGTTGTAAAACAATCAGTTGTTAGACCCCTGTAGTTCTGACATTAATTGATACTTACAGTCTTACACTTGACTACATTCCAGAGTCAGACAATTGATTTCAAGAATGTTTTCTCCAGCATTTTGTACCATCATTTCATGCGGGTTGTGCTGTTTTCTAACATTTCTATGCCAATCCAACGACAGCTTTTCAGTATTAAGTTTGACTCTCCCAGTCATGATGAATTAATTAAGGCCCTAATAAAACAGGTTAGAAACTATTAATCATGAACAGCAAAAGAACAAGAAACTATGACTACAGTTTATATATAAACTAACATTAATAAGATAGTCTGCCAAATCTTTCACTCTTCCTAGCTGTGAGGCTGCACATGCAGCTCTGGATGATGTTAGGAAAGAAAGTTTATTTTCAACAATGTTCCTGATCATGTCCATCCTTAACAGTTTGTGCGTCACATTTCAGAGCAGATTGTTGGGTGAACCTGCCAGAATGTAATGCAGGGACTTTGTTATGAAAATGCATGAAGCAGTGCTAACTATGTAATTCATTATAAATAATCATTTCACATGCAAAGTGCTCGCTTACATATAGACATCCATAAAAGCACAGCAGCGAAAAGAAAGCATGTTTAATTTTATTCATTGGAGAGGCTGGAAAATGGACATGAAAAACTAAATCACAACATTTTTTTTAATGGAACGGTTCACCCAAATATGAACATTTGTTGAAAATGTACCCATCCTCAGGCCATCCAAGATGCAGATGAGTTTAATCAGAACAGATTTGGAGAAATTTAGCATTCACTTGCTCGCCAATGGATCCTCTACAGTGAATGGGTGCCGTCAACCATTGGTGAGCAAGTGATGTAATGCTAAATTTGCCAAATCTGTTTTGATGAAGAAACCCATGTCTGTTTGTACTGATATTTGACCTGCATTTATACAATAAGTTTCCTCTCGGTCCTGAATGCATTTGAATACTCATCACACCCGTCCTGAATGTGTAAAATATGCATGTGCCGCCTGCATTACCTATGATGACTGAGACCTGTTTAGCCCACGCATGACTTCAGGGTTATTATCGGCCAAATCAAAGCACTAGAGATGGTACTGAAATGACAGATTTTCACAGCTTGTGGTTTCAGTAACCATCTGTGAGACGATATTGCACTGAATATCCTACCATAATTTTAAGCTTTGGGATGAATGTAGCCAAACTGTAATCCGCTCTCTGCCTCTTTCAGTTTTTTTCTCACTCTTTCTCTCTCATTCACACGCTTCAGAGCTCACGTCATAGAAAGTAGAGGGGATGTGACCCAGGGAGCTTCGGTTGCCACACAGACAGAAGGAAACTCAATAGATGTCTAAAGGAGAGCATCCAAAGAGACACACATGAGAGTTCTCGCCTTACACTGAATTATTTACTGTAAAAATGCCCTGTTTTAACCCTTCAGCTGTGCCAATTTTTTTTTGTTTCTTTTTCCTGTGTAGACTTGAAAGGGTTTTGATAATGAAAAAAAGCTACACAAATGGCATGAAGCTCATTTCGCTGTAGAATAAATCAGTCTAAAGCTTTTTTCATTCCAAACAAAGTTTGCTTTGTTTCAGACTCTCTTCTTACATTTTCTAAGTGAATCAAGAGGTGAAATTCACCATTTCAGTAGGAGCGCTGTGTGTAGTTGAAGACAAATTTCTTCCGTCACACTACATCTGAATCCATTCTACACTCGCTCCCCAAACCGTCTTTGTTCTCTTTCCATGTCTCATTTACATTAACATACCCGCAGACACTGAAAGAGACACCCTGGCTTGCTAAACCCTTCAAAGACCACGTTAGTCGATCCTACGTTCACCATTGTCGTTTGCATGCGAGAGCGGCACGGTACATCTGGCGAAGCAGGTTTCAGGTGTCACGCATAACGACAATGACATCTGAGGATGGCGTTAAGACTCGGTGCATCCGTGTGCGTGCGTGTACATGGGTTTGTGCGTGATTGTACAAGATATCAAATATCAGCCAGTTATGCATTGGCAATAATCACTCTCTCTCTCTTATCGTACAGGATTAGTGAGTTTCTTATCTTATCTGGTGTTGTATGAACTTTGATGGTTGGATGAGCTGTCTATCTTTGAGTGCTGTTTACTTTAGGTAATTGTGCTAATGCTCCCTTTAGATGATAACAGAAATATCAAGATTTAGACCCTGATGGATCTTATTACATCTTACGTACATACGCCACCATAATGCATTCAAGGAAGTTTTCGGGAAAATGTTTTGGTTTGTTTGCACATGCAACCGCACACGCATGTACCGTGCCAGCATTTAATATCATCCAAGCGTGACAAAGAAAATATGCCAATCAACACTTTTTGTTAGCATAGGTGCACTGCACTTATGCCATAGTTTTTCCACAAATTGTCTTTACAAAAAAGTAACTTTTAAATATTAAATGTTTTAATATTTTAATTACCCCTATATATATATCTAAATTCTATCTATATATATAATATAAAACATCCCTGTATTTAATATATTTTAAATAGGAATAGTATTACATTTCAGTATTTGATTAAGTATTTTAGTTTTGTAAATACTTCATGCCACCATAGTTTGTATTTGTCAAAAAAATTAAACGATTATGATTAGCATATTTTTCAATTCAAGTTTAGTTGTATAGCGCTTTTCACGATACAAAAAGTTGCAAAGCAACTTTACAGAAAATTAAAATTTCTACATTACATTTAGGAGTAGCTTATCAGTGGTGACTATGTCAAACTGATGTACATATGGCAGAAATGTACGGTAAAATTCAGTTAATGACGTAATCAAACAGACGGTGAACACTATTGACAGTAATGATTATATGTTGCAATCAAACTTGTAGCAAAATTTGGTAGTCATCCAAGGTCCTCTGAGGGGTTGGCATCATCTCTTTTGAGGTGTTCGGTCATCTCAGGTCTTTGTAAGGGCTGAATCCAGACTGAAGCTTGTGTAAATCCTAGTTACCACGGGATGTCAATCCCATGGCAGAAACAGAGAAACAAATAGAGACATAATTAGCATAGCTGCTATTCCAACCAAGCAAAATTTATTTGTTCAACCCAAGCTAAGGAATAATAATATGCATTTGATCAGATATAACTGGAGTCCAAGATTATGAGATGCATTATTTGAATGTTTGGCCAAAGAGATGCGTCTTTAATCTAGATTTAAACTGAGAGAGTGTGTCTGAACCCCGAACGTTATCAGGAAGGCTATTCCAGAGTTTAGGAGCCAAATGCGAAAAAGCTCTACCTCCTTTAGTGGACTTTGCTATCCTAGGTACTACCAAAAGTCCAGAGTTTAGACAAGGTAGAGTTTTAGGTAGAAGACAAGTTAGGTACGCAGGCGCTAAACCATTAAGGGCCTTGTAGGCAAGTAATAATATTTTGTAACTGATACAGAACTTAATAGGTGTATTAAGTGTATTACAGTGCAGAGACTGTAAAATTGGTGTATTATGAAAATATTTTTCTTGACCTGGTAAGGACTCTAGCCGCTGCATTTCCATGGTATATGTCCGAAAACAAGGTAATAGCATAATACTTTGCAGTTAGTGCATTGTCATTGTAAAAATGACATCAACAAGCAATTACAAGAACAAAAACAATGTCAAAACATTTTAATAGGTAGCTACAGTTAAAAAAAAATTACGAAGACATTTTAAAGGACTGAATTATGTATTTTGCAGACAAACATCAGAGCAGTGATCTAACCCGGTTATTTTATCTCTCTCTCTCACAACTCTGGTAATGATTACAGCCTTTTCTCCGTATGTGTGGCCAGCTAGTTATCTAACCAGAGTTTATGCTGCGCTAACACTCATATTATGGACTCTGCTTTCCAGAGCTTTCCAATACAGCAGCAATGCGTCATCACCTTCTGGATTATTGCAACCAATACAGAGCTTTGAATATCTGAGGGTGATGTTAACACATGGAGTGTCTAATAAAGTGTGAAAGAGTGAGTGTGTGTCAGTAGCCTGGGGTCAGACGTTGGTGTGTCGTGGCAGCTGATGGATGAAGGTTGTGGCAGGGCCAGCACTGAGAAACCCTGTAGGATGTTGCGTGCCGAAGCCGTAAACCCGTTAACGGGCAGTTAGGACACCTAGTGCTCTGGGCACCGAAGATGACGTGCAGTGATGTAATCTCCAGCTTACACGCTAATACGCAATTCAATGAAACGTCCAGCCTTATACACACAACTACACATACAGTAGTTTTTTTGCAAGCTGTGTTCTTTATAGAGCCGGAAGTTTGTGCTAGTGTAGTACACAGCATTATCTGTGTTTAGCATCCATGGTCTAAATATTAAGTTCATGTTGCCTCATGTTATGAGATCATCCTGTGAGGACATTTGCAAGTTCTTAGGATATGGTTATGTCATGTCTGCTTGGCCTAAATAAAGCCAAACCCTCTTTAAAGGCACGCGTACAGGATAGCTTGTATATCTAGACATTTAAATATGAAAACAAAGTCACTTTGGTCCACTTTGCAGCTTATTTAGGCCAAAGACTGCCAATGTAGATAGGAAAACATCAGGCCAAAATCCAGAGTGACCAGAGTGACAGGTTGCTTTTCAAGGTGGGTAAATCTGAAACCAGATATAACTGACAACAAAGGAGAATATACAGGTGTGCTCAAGGGTGTCTCGTTTACTTGTTTCAAAGATTTGATGTCATCACAAACTCATTGAACTCTATCAGCCTGGTACCTTGTAAATACAACTTTGGATGCTGCAAATTATTACTGTGGTAGGGGTGGACGATATAAGCAAGAAAAAAAGCAATCATGATCTATTATGATCTATATTTTGGTTAATAACGATAGGTTATATATCATTATATACACATTTTTATGGAATTTAAAAATCTATATACTTTACAAAATAATAGTCTTATGATAAATTAATGATAGTCTTGTAAAAAATTAATTTATTTAGATTTTTCATTTATATAATCATAAGCACAGCAATGAAACGGCCAAATTTAATAAATAACTCAATGCAAATGTATGTTTAATCCAGACGTAAGTATCTTATTTAAAAGCATATTGTTATTTGAGGTATTGTGTGTTCTGACATTTTCATCAAAATGCATGCATTTTTTATTGATCTGTGGATTATCCTCTGTATAGATGTAGTCCTGGACATTAAATGCAGGCTTTACTGTGAAACTGGTCTTACATCAGATGATTAAGGCTGTATATAATGTGATGAATTATTAGTTTTTTTTTCGTATTGTAAAACAGATTTTTTTTTCATCTCCTGCAAATAAGTCTTGGTTGCATTGATTACTCTTGTGCCGTGTAAAACTAAGCTTTATCTCCTGCTTCTGCTTTTTCTGTTGTAGATGAGATCTCCGAGATGTGTGAGGTGGAAGACACTCCAGAACCAGTCAGTCCCACACTGCTCAGTGAGTCCACAGACACCTACTGCCAGACCGACTGCTGGCACCGACTCCGGACCACCGTCCGCAAGCTAGAGTTCTGGGAAGACTTCAGCGCAGAGCTTGTCGGAACCGGCTTCTTCTCCAAGGTCTACAAGGTAAAGGTTTCCTGGCAGTAATGGAGGAGCGAGACAAATTACTGTTTGGAGATTGAAAGTTTGTGAAAAATGTGCTAAAATTGCTAGAATGTCCTAAAGGCGGCGTGTAATAATGGTTATTGAACAGCACAGAACCTGATTAGATAATCTACCCTGTAGCAAAAGTGCACTTATTTAATCAAAGCTGTGAAAATGAGGCACATAGAGATCTAAGGCATTGAGACCTTCAAGATAAATGTTTTCGTTCCACCACCTGCTGCCTTTCAAGAGCAAAGGTTTTGTTCCGTATCTCCAGCATAAATAATTGTTAGGGATTATGTACCCACCCGAATTCTGTTGCCAAAATGTTAAATAATCTTCTAATCATTTTGTCTGGAAGTCACTGCCCTGTTAGTCCTTACAACAGAACCTTACAGACATTACGTGTCTGTCGTCTCCTAAAAAACAAGCTACGTCCTGCAGACAGTCTTTAACCCAACTAAGAAATACATGTTTAACGTCACATATGTCACCACCCTGTCAAGCTTAGATAATCTTGAAAACCTTCACAAACAAGAAAATAACTAGATGGTTTTAAAAAATGCCTGAGGAAGCTATAGTAACCACATTATTTATATGCTAACTTTTCTTGTTTTGCAAAATCTCTTCAGTGTTCCTTTAACCTCAATTGTAAGAAACCAAACGGCATTTTGTTACAAGTAATGCCAACACTCACAAAAATGCCATTATTATAGTGTGAAACATTTGATACTATCTTGAAGGAAAGACTTTAGAGAGGCCTTAGATCACAGCAGAGCTTTACAATAGCAAAGCGATTGAACCTAGATAACGTGTTTAATATCAATACACAGAATGTGAAAAACTGTGCCACATGCCTCCACTGTGACCATTCTCACACCACAGGCCAAGTAATGACAGCATTTGTAAAGAACATTGTGTCCTAAAGGAGACAAGTTACTGTACAGAATTAGCCCAGGCGAAAAAAAAGAGTGATGCTCCTTTTTGTTGGGAATGTGTTTACAGGATGTCAGTAAGGAAAAACGTGTCAGGAAATCCCTCCTATTGAAACTCCCACTGTATGTACAGTATGTAACGCCGCAAGAGCTGCCTGAGCAATAGATGATGTAATTCTCCCTCGCTCAGGTGATGGCGATGCGCCCCACAAAAAAAAAAAAAAAAAAAAAAAAGCAAAAATGAAACGAAGAGAGGTGATGGTGGTGCGATCTATGAAGAATATTTGGATCAGAACAGCATCGTGAGGGAGATCAGTCTACTTCAGAAACTCTCCCACCCCAACATAGTGAGGTGAGCCGCCTCTGCGCACACGATTAATCACTTCCATCAATCCCACGCAGGCCTGATGCTCATAGCGCCCACTCAGAACATGGGAAGAAAACAACTCTGACTCTGTCGGCCTAATACGGAGTAATAAAACCCGACTGGGTTAAGATTTTGCTGACCTTGAACAAAGGTAACCGGTGAAATGGCTACAATTTAGATGGTGTTCTGATGTTAAAAGCATCAGCCTGTGTGACTGTATTACCTACACACAGCCATTGTTTTAGATACTGAGTTCTAGTTATGTTTGCCAATCATTATTAGTATTACTTTTAAGTATAGATGATATATCTGCACCAGGTTAGTTATTTTTATTTAGAGGATTTTTATCATTTAATTGTGCATCTTAACCCTTAATCGGTCCCTTCCCTGGGTCCATCTGCTGCCCCATTTAATGTTTCCTTTATTTTTGAAAAAAAGTGTCGCGCGTTCATTCCATGGGCATAATTTCTGTGACTTTTCTAAATAAGCTATCAAACATCACACAAAAAAAAATCGGGGGCTGACTTAATTTGGTGTTCTAAGGGGTTTGTAAAAATAAAATCCACACGCATTAAATAAGTCGCATTGGGATCAGCTTGACGCGCCACACTTGAAAGTAATGGAAAATGTAAAGAATTATATATTATATAGTTTTCATTCATTTGTCCAAAAATAAATAAATAATCCAGTATAAATCTGAACATTTCTACATTTATATACAAGGTCTGGTCCGTAGGACGGCATAGAACACAAAGTGAAACGAACCTTTCTATCTCATACACCACACACTGGCACCAGGAGAGCACGTTAATAGAATGGCAATAAAATCAACACAACTGGCATAAATCTAAAAAATTCAGATTAAATGAAGACTAATACTAGAGCAGCAAAGCAACATGGAACAAGCAGGTTCACAATCTCTCTCACTACACCCCACAACACACACACACACCACACAGTCACACATGCACACACACACAACTCCGGCGACGACCAATCCACACCACACAGCACACCACACAGCATCCCACACCAGGTGTTCAGGGGCATTTTTTTCATTTTGGCAATAAAAAATAGAACAGACATAAATGCAGCAACAGTGTGAAGGAGACATAACACACCCACACACACTACACATCAAAACCCCACGCACACACCCATCACACAACATAAAGAGAGGGAAAAGGGTCAGATAGAAAGTAAAGTTAAAGGCAGCTAACCTTTTGGCCTCCTGAGAAGTTACTGTTTGATGAAAGTAGCGGGCAGCGTATTATTGAAAACATCTCATTCTAGTTAGGGTATAGAAATGCTGTCTGGGTCCTGCACTGAGCTCATTCTGTGGCAGCACCATGGCCAAAAGGTACAGTCTTGAGGAGACCCTTGATTTCATACTGGATCAAAGTGACAGTGAAGAAGGCCCGGAGAACACTGAACCAGATAGTCCTGAGGACTTTACTACTGACACAGAAGATTAAACTGAGTTTGAACAGGATTACCAGGAATCTGTAGATGAGGATTATGCAGTGTTTATTTGTGATAATTTTCTGAAATAAATAGTATGTGATTACAGTCATGTCTTTTAGTGGTGACTTGTAACATTTCTGCAAATTTATGTATAATAATTTGCAAAAGCAAACAATTCAAAATATATCAGACAACAACAAAAATAACTAAAAAATACAGTTTTTATTAATATATACGATAACACAAAAAAATATATATAAAGTTGTGAGGAGAAGTTGAAACATGAAGAAAAATGGACTTGAAACTGAACTGAAAATGAATGAGTCCCTTTGGACCTCTGCTGGATATATTTGGTCATTGCACTTTCTTTCTTTAACTATAATACTTAAAGATTTTCCTCTAACCTGCAAATGGCAGTATTCTATCCCTAACACATGGGCCAACTTCCAGAAACCTTTTATATTTAATTTAGGTCATAATTTAAGGGATTTTTTCATAAAAAAAATATTTTTGCATAAGCCAAGTTATGGCATAGTTGAGTATTTGTGCAGTAAATAGGTAAAAAACTACCCAAATATCCACAAAAACACAGCATAAATATATAGCTGAGAAGTAAATAAAAAAAATTATATATAGTTTGTCATATAAAAAAAAGTATATTTCCTTATGCAATCGCTCTGTAAAAGTTTGGGGTCTATCTGACCCCAAGGGACTTTAACGTTGCTCAAATCAAGGGACAATTAAAGGTTAATTTCTAATATTTTTATTGTTAGATGACCTTTCCTGTCAACTAACACTCACAAAAGTTAATCTTCAAGAACATTAATAATTTAATAACACCATGTATGTCTTTAACAGATTTCGGGCATAATGAATATCCATAATTTCCTACTGCACACACTTAGCGTTTAAGGAAGTTTGTTATTTGGCAATCTTGTTTTATTTTAATATATTTAGTACAAATTATCTACTATATATTTATTTATTTTAATATCAATTATCATTAATAACAAGGCAGTGATAAATAATGTTTAGGGATCAGCCAGAATTTGAATATCCCTGTGTGCTCATACTTAGTGTAAGAACTAACATTTAAACCTTTGTATTCAGACCATATCTAGAGACCATAATATCGTAAAATGTGTCCTCCTTTGACTACCCAGAACAGAGCTTTGAGTTTGAGTATGCAACTGCATAGCAATGCCCTTTTAACTGCCCTATCATGATATAGCAGGGAGTTTTAGATAGGCATTACTTACATTTGGTTGAAAATGTATTTGCACTACTAATTTGTTTCATTTATGAGTTTCAAATTGATCTCAAGTCAATATAAAGGGTTATGATGAAAATTTACGCAGATGTATAAAGTTCACAGGTGCTGATTGAATGATTTGTCATTCTGTCATTTATGTCACTACCTATGCAAACTTCTAAACTTGGGGGGGGGGGGGGGTGGCAGAATTCCTCAGTTCTCAGATGGATAAAGTAAAGAACTGTGATTTTCATTCTGTAGGTACCTGGGGATCTGTGTCAAGGATAACAAGCTGTACCCAATTCTTGAGGTGGGTGGCAACTTTTAGGATTTAGTATTCACAATTCAGCATATCCAGTCTTTTGCCTTCTCAACGTGCTGCCCAGAAAGTCTCATGACACATGCAGTGACTCACCATTATGTTTTTCTAATGTGTCAAGAGTATATCATTTTCTACAAAGAAAAAGTTTTCCTGATTTAACATGCTGCAAATGTGAGCTGCATTTTCACTGTATAAATCTTAATACAAAGTGTTTTATAATCTCATGTCGTTCCCTCCTCCACCTAGTATGTGAGCGGAGGCTGTCTGGAGGAGCTGCTGGCCAGGCATGACGTCAACCTCTGCTGGAGAGAGAAGATCGAACTGGGCTGTGATATCAGCCGAGGAATGACCTATCTCCACTACAAGAACATCTACCACAGAGATCTCAACTCTAAGGTGAGGACGAGTGAGTTGGCAGACTTTAGGGATCAAAGTTGAGCAATTATGATAAAGATATATTATGAAATATCACCTTGCAGTGTTCAACCTAGATTTGAAGGTGTGTGCCAAGAACACGCCTTCCATTTATAGCTAATGACAGACATTTGTCATTGAAATTTCTGCTAATGTTTTTTTACGTCTAATGTTCTATTAGCTTGCCTGACTTGAGTCATGTTTTGAACAAAATGTGTTCAATACATGATTCAGCGAGTACCATATATGCGGATAATACCACAGATTTGTGTTTAACTGGTAGTTAGCACACTTCGCTTGTGTCCATTTCCTCCTTTCTCATAATAACCAAATTTTTTTTTTATTGCTTACAGTATAGTTTCTGATATCAGTTGTGAGATAAACATTATATTATCTCCCATAATCTTACAAAGTGAAGATTGTCATACTTACACAGTGGCCCCAAAGGTATCTGGATGCTTACGTCATATTTAAAATCTATTAAAATAGAAGAATACATTTTAAATAAAAATTAATTTCAGTGCATTAGAGAAATATAAAAGTGATATCCGCAAACTATTTCTATACATATTCTAACTTAACTCATTTTAGCCATTACCTTTTAACCAACTAAAGTGAAGTTAGTTCTGGAAAAGGTTATTTGCTTATGTAAATTCTGCGATGAATTTAAAGCATTTTATAGGTAGTATGTGTGCAAAAATATCTATTTGGCTTTTATTCGCGTTTGGGAAAAAAAAATTACCGGCATTTTGTGACAAGTAGCTCTCAGTGTGAGGTTTTCAATGTGTAAAACTCAGAGTGCTTGACATTATCTTGAGTGAAAGACTTTGGTTTCTGTAGATTTACTTCAGTTATGGTTTCCATTCATTGCTTATGAACACAATAGCAGAGTGATGGAACGCAGATAACGTGCTTAATACCGAAACGCACAGAACATGAAAAACTGTGCCACATGCCTCCACTGTGACCATTCTCACACCACGGGCCAAGGTATTTCAACATTTTTTAGTAAAGAACATTGTGTCCTGAAGGAAACGTGTTTTGTAAAGGAACAGGATCAGCCCTGGGGAAAATAAGAGTGATGCTTCATGTTTTTCTTCAGAATGTGTTTATAGAAATCCAGTGAAGGAAAAAACATATCAGGAAATCCTTCCTATTGAAAATCCCACTGTAAATACACAGGCGTTTTAAAGTTTGGGGTCTGTAAGATTTTTTTCTCTTATGTTCACCGAAGCTGGTGGGCATTCTTTGATAAGGAAAAATACAGTAAAAACTGTTCTTTCTGGTCCTCGAATCTAATTGGCTGAGAGCTTTCGGCCAGCGGTGGCGATATCAGTGGATAAACATAACTCTTAACTGTTTCAGACCGTTGTATCCCTCTAGTCTTGGCAGTATTTCTCAAAGAGAGCCTCATGTCAGATGCTCACATCCATTATGATTTTATTAATAATACTGTTTTTGTCACGGAATGTAGTTTTAAGAGTTTTTAGTCGAGAATATACTTGTTTAGACTTTAAATATGCGGTTTGTTAATAAAGATAACGTCTATTTGAAATTTTGCTCCGACGTTTTCGGAGATGTGAGCTCAAGTATTACTGTTATTGTGGAAACCGTGATATATTTTTTTCAGGATGATGAATAGAAAGTTCAAAAAAAAAAAAAACTGATTTGTTTAAAATAGAAATCTTTGGCAACACTGTTACTGTCACTTTTAATCAGTTTAGTGCATCCATGGTAAATAAAAGTATTAAAAGTATGAGACACCCTCACTCATATTGTTGAAATGACTAAAAGACAAGAATTTTGTTGCATTTTGGGAAGGGCAACTGTACCCCATAAAGCTGTAAGCAGAGAAAAACAGTCATGGTCTTGACAGGTTTGAATGTGGCAGTTGCCAGGCTGCAGTGAGCACAGGCCTGTGTGTTTGAACAGAGATGGGGAGGTCAGACCTTTATTATGCTAATGCTGTAGCCAGCATTTACCATTCCATAAACTCCAGACTGCGGCTGCTTTCACTCGCTAACCTTTTTTTCTCATTTCCTTTCTTCTCGCTCTCATAAGTAATGACCCGCTGACTCCTGTCAACTGTCAAGCTTTTATCCTCTCACCCTGCTCACAAGCAGAGACATAACTTAGCTTTGCCATTTTTAAACAGTGTTTATGTTTTATAACTAGATTTGTACATTTTCTGAAGAAAATGTATGTCCATGCTAAAGTAAACTCATTGCCACAATGCTGTGTCGTTGCTAATGTGTTGGTGGTTGTTTACTGGCCCATTGCAAGTCTGAGGGATTTTTTTTTTTAGCTTTTATCATCCACCAGGAAAAGAAAATACACTCACTTGAACATAACCTGAACAAGCCACAGGAAGTCCATAGCACAAAATTGCTTCTATAGTTTACAAGCCATTACACATTGTGGAGGTAAAACATTACTCGTTCTGCTTGCATAACACAGCAGGTTCAAATTTCCACACCAGAGGTTACATGTGGTTGTATAGCTGCCTTATGTCAATGGGTTTACTTAAAATACATGGGTACTGTTACTGCCACACATGAAACCTCAGAGCATGATACCACACTCATTGCATATTCTCACCGATGTCCCATTGATGTATGTCTCTACCTGATGCTCTGGTGAAAGAATACTGTGTGTGCTTTAATTTGAGTTGAAGTCAGAGAGTTTGCTCTCACCTTTCCACATCATATTTATCAATTTGTGCATTTTACTCACTAATGTTACTGATGCATTGACTGAACAAAATGCTTGTCAAGTAAAGCTGATTTGACACTTTGTTTCATTAAAAGAACTCTGGTAAATTACACTAAATTAAGTTCACTTGATTACACACATTCATTGAGTAACATGGGCAAGAGAAGATTTAGTAAAACTCAAGTAAAACTTAACTTTAGGGTACTAAAAAATTATAATAATTATGTATTTAATTATTAATAAGCTCACGTATTACATTTTATAGTTATTATTATTATTGTTGTTTTTGTTGTTAAAGATATAGAATATAAATGGGTTCATTAACAATCAACATCATTATTATTAAATATGGTTTAGTAATAATTGTAGCGTCTCGACCAATCTGACACACTAATTTGAATTTGATTTAACAAATCAATTATTCAATAGATTAACAAATAATCACAGACCCCCTCACCCAATAAACATACTGGGTGCCAGGATGTCTGTGAACTACACGTCAACGCTCTGGTCACCATGACAACTAATCATGATATCACTTGTTTTATGACCCCCCAGGAATGTGAGAAGGTTAGCCCACTCTTTGTCCCAAGGAAAATCAGAGTAGAAATGGACTGTGTTCTAGTTAATTCATAGAAAAACCGTTATTTGAATGATCACACATATTTCTTCAGGCCATTGAGAATATTATTGTCATTGTGTATTTTGTCATTGATATTCTTAGACTATTTTAGTATTCTTGTGAGGGGACCCATTCCTGATCCTCTCTTTTCACTATATGTAATCTTACCTTATTTAGTATCTATGAATTTGCCTTCTTACGATCGAAACAAGCGTGTATATTATATGGTGGTACATAGGCAATATATTTTAGGGCCCTGAGAATCGTTAATAATTTTGATTTAAGTCCATTTGCAAATTACCATGCTGAGAGAAGAAGAAATCAAAGGTATCGTGTAAACCCTCCCGGTGCAATTTTCCACCACACGTCCCTCTCGGAAATTCCATTTGCTCTTGGACAAGCCCATCTTAAAGGCGCAGATCTTCTGCGCACCTCTAAAGGCCGGCTGCGCAGGGAACCCGCGCCCAGTCGGGGGTGGGGGTGGTCGGTGGTTCAGGGGATGCTAAGATGAAGATGTGAGAAACTCTCCAGGATACCAAAGCTCGTGCCAGTCTCCGGCCTAGTCCTTTTCATTCATCAAGTGATTCTAACTCAAACTAGCTCTTTCTCATCAACAAACTTCAGCAAAAGATAGACTGGAAACCTTAATATTGCATCAGGAATCTCTTTCAGAGGCATATCATACGCAAGTACAAACTTAGTCGTTTAATTGATGGCATTAAGTATCAGTTACACTCTTTTTACAAGGTTTGTTTGAATAAGAATTCTGACGTTTCCGCTCAAGGGTTTTAGATCTAGTCTGAATCTGCACAAGGTTCCTATAAATTCATTCCTTATGTCTCTTTTTTAGTGCTAAACTTTACCCTTTCCTATAACCAACTGTAATTGTGTGTGTGGTATAGTGTATTTTATACGGGCTGCTTTATGTTTTTATGTAGTATGTTGGACTAGTTTAAGTTTTTATGTAGTTAATAAAACCTTACTTTTATCACACTTGACGTGTTCATTGTTTATTCATAACCGGAGTCAATAATCATGCAGTTTTACGTTACAAACTTATAGAATTGTAAAGTAAGAAGGTTATTTCCTTTAACCAGTAAATTAACGTTCTTAGAATTGACAGATAGTTGACCCTGAGATGTCAGCTAAATATCTACAGTGGATCTAAAATATGAATAGTTAATGATAACTAGTTATGGTTAATTATTCATATTTCACCATGAGCTGATCCGCTACATAATTATATTCATTATTAGTATTATATAGTATAATGAATTGAAATAAATGTATGCTATTATGAATAGTAATTGTTATATCAGCAAGCCCAATTAATTACATTGTATATGTATTATTATCATTGTGTTTAATAATATTTAAATTATTATTATTAAGATATCTTAAATGAAAGAAATTAATATATCCTATAGGCACTGGCGAACCAAATCTTTTATAAAGTTTTGTTCGTCTTTTATTTTTAATGTTTCTTTAATGAAATTTACATGCTGATGTCGAAAATTCCCATAACCTTTTGTGTATCAAACGAAAAAATATGCTGTCACTTATACCCAGCTAATATTTTGTTTCTCATAAGGCATAAAAGTACATAAACTCTATTACAAAAGTGAGTCGTAGTGTATGTTGGATGATTTTGTCTTTTTATGAGTATTCCGCACAGTGTTTTCATGGAACTGTGCGCAAAAGCACTAGAATATTCCAGAATTTCTAGAATGTTCGCTATCCTTGCGAAAGCTAAAATGACTTTAAAAAAGCATGCTAAATTAGTATAAAAACTATCTGTACTAAACAATGTTCATAATTAATGATAGAAGTTCGCATAATATGGCGCTGACCCAAAATGCTAATATCGTGAAAATAAATATTTGCACTGCAATAATAAGCGAATATCACGCACAGAATTATCTGAAGAAACATAAATTCAAGTGCAATTTGTTACATGTGTGTAAAATAATTCTTGTGTAATAATGTATGATTATTATTATTATTCTTAGTATTGCCTTTAAATATTGTTTTAGTTATCTTATTGCATACTATATATTTATTAGTCCAATCATACACCTAAAAAAAACAATGCTGTGTTAAAATATAACCGCAGCCGCTGGTATAAAAGGGACAACGCCAACATCTATTTGGTTGTTTGGGGGGGGGACCGTCAGCGTTTGGTTAAAAACAACCCAATAGCTGGGTTTGTCCCTTTTTAACCCAGCATTTTTTTAGAGTGTATGTTAGAGCCTTGACGTTCTGTTTAAAATAGAGGTAAACGGGAACTTCATTTGCAAAGCTCAAGAACTTGAACTCCACAGCTTTGTGCTGATGAAAAACTGTCCATGACACCAGATTTGAATAATTAAATGGTCAGGCAATGTCTGGGTTTTTCTTTAGGCTCTAGGGGATTTTGTAATAGAGAAGCAGAGTGAAAGACAATTTCTTAGTGCTCAATCTTCCTGTGGAGCAATACTTCCATCTTGTGGCACAATACTGTAATTGTGCTGCTTTGTAGTTCTGTTTGGAAAAATTGTGGGTTGTAAGATGACTCTGTCGTTTTGGTAAGATGGAGAAAAATCTTCCTTATACTTTTTTCCTTTGCTTATTTTCGCTTGCTTTCTTTCCTCATACCACACTGAAAGATGTGAGATAAAATCTTCTACATGTGGAATCTTGTTTTTGTCAATCCAGAACTGCCTGATCCGCGTGACCTCGCGTGGCAGGGAGGCCGTGGTCACAGACTTCGGGCTGGCCAGAGAAGTGGGGGATCTGCCTGCAAATGACCCTGACAGGAAGTTGTCTCTGGTGGGGTCGGCCTTCTGGATGGCGCCTGAAATGCTTAGAGGAGAGCCGTACGACCGCAAGGTACTGAGAACAGAATGCTGTACCAATAAAATGAGAGGGACAACTTTGAAAAGGAAAGTGTAAAATAGGACATTTAGGGTTGGATAGTCTTTTTCCCGAAAATTGAATTAGTATTGATTTACTGACAGATTTCACATCAATACACATAACCTTTTGCAGTTGCATCTTAATTAAAAATTAACCTTCTGATTTGATGCCAACCTTAGTAGGTCAGGGCTGAGGTACAGATTAGGAAAGTCATTTATAATGAGTAACAGACACAATAAACTGTGAGCTGTTTTTGCTTCATTGAGAGAGCTGATGTTATTAGAGACCGAACTGAACCTCAGCTGTGTTTCTGTTTAATCATAGGTGGATGTCTTCTCTTTTGGGATCATGTTGTGTGAGATCTTAGCAAGAATCCCTGCCGACCCAGAAGTGCTGCCCAGGACGAAGGTAAACACACAAAGAAAACAGTTTCTACACCTTTTTTCAGCATATGCAAATGAATACTACTTCATGTACAATACGCAGATTGCATAATTTAGCACTTGCTAGCTCTGGGATGGTTACATACAACCCTTAAGGGAGGCTTGTTATGTCGCGTGAATTAATATGGTTCTCTTTCCTGCATTGGGGATGAAAGTAAGGTCAGACAGAGTGATTGTGTTCTGGTGTACAGCAGTGTGGTCATTTACGCTTCATTAATGCTGATGGACAGCCGATGATGTCTGGAGGGGAGAGAACAGATAGATCTGATCTAGGTCAAGGGAACCATCGTACGGACATTTAGATTCTTTAGTATGGATTTATTCATCGTGCTCTTCTGTCACATTAAGGATAATGATTTTCTGGTCCATCTACATTTTCACTGTAGTTGTTAATATATGTATGAGATTAAAGACACGTGGTTGTCACGTATACGCTACCAGTCAAAAAATTTTGTTCATGTTTTTAAAAGAAGTGTCTTATGCTCATCAAGGCTGCATTTATTTGATTAAAAAAAGTACCGTTTGCTTTGACCTTCCTAACTGCGATAGTTCGTTTGTAAGGTTTGTCTGTACTTTTGTAGTGATGTGTTTAAAGTTACTTGCAAAGTGTAATCTTGTAATTTCCAGGTGAAATACAGTTCGTTTATAGTTTCTTCATATCTTCTGGTGAGATTTAATTTATTTGTAAGGTGTGTGTTTTTTGATGAAGTACAGTTTGTAAAGTTTGTGCTGCAATTTTATGATGAAATATATAGTTTGTAAAGTTTTTAGTAATTTTGTGGTAAAATCATAGTTTGTGTTGCAATTTTTTGGAGAATGATAGTTTATAAGGTGTTTTGTATAATTCTCTGGTGAAATAATAAAGTTTGTCTTAAAATGTTCTGGTGAAATATAGATTGTTTGTAAAGTTTGTGTTGCAATTTTGTGGTGAATTATAGTTTGGAAGGTGTTTTGTGTAATTTTGTAGTAAAATTGTAAAGTTTGTCTAAATTTTCTGGTGAAATATAGGTTGTTTGTAAAGTTTGTGTTGCAATTTTGTGGTGAAATATAGATTGTAAAGTTTGTGTTGCAATTTTGTTGAGAATTATATTTTATATAAGGTATTCTGTATAATTCTCTGGTGAAATCATAAAGTTTGTCTTAAAATTTTCTGGTGAAATATAGATTGTTTGTAAAGTTTGTGTTGCAATTTTGTGGTGAATTATAGTTTGGAAGGTGTTTTGTGTAGTTTTGTAGTAAAATTGTAAAGTTTGTCTAAATTTTCTGGTGAAATATAGGTTGTTTGTAAAGTTTGTGTTGCAATTTTGTGGTGAAATATAGATTGTAAAGTTTGTGTTGCAATTTTGTTGAGAATTATATTTTATATAAGGTATTCTGTATAATTCTCTGGTGAAATCATAAAGTTTGTCTTAAAATTTTCTGGTGAAATATAGATTGTTTGTAAAGTTTGTGTTGCAATTTTGTGGTGAATTATAGTTTGGAAGGTGTTTTGTGTAATTTTGTAGTAAAATTGTAAAGTTTGTCTAAATTTTCTGGTGAAATATAGGTTGTTTGTAAAGTTTGTGTTGCAATTTTGTGGTGAAATATAGATTGTAAAGTTTGTGTTGCAATTTTGTTGAGAATTATATTTTATATAAGGTATTCTGTATAATTCTCTGGTGAAATCATAAAGTTTGTCTTAAAATTTTGTGGTGAATAAATTGTTTGTAAAGTTTGTGTTGCAACTTTGTTTTGAAATATAGTGTGTAAAGTGTTTTGTATAATTCTCTGGTGAAATCGTAAAGTTTGTCAATCTATATTTCACCAGAAAATGTTAAGACAAACTTTACGATTTCACCAGAGAATTATACAAAACACCTTATAAACTATAATTCTCCACAAAATTGCAACACAAACTTTACAATCTATATTTCACCACAAAATTTTGTGTTGCAATTTTGTGGTGAAATGTATAGTTTGTAAAGTGTTTCGTATAATTTTTCTGGTGAAATCGTAAAGTTTGTCAAATTTTTGTGGTGAAATATAAATTGTTCATAAAGTTTGTGTTGCAATTATATGGTGAAATATAGTTTATATATTGTAAAGTTTGTGTTGCAATTTTGTGGTGAAATATAGTTCGTAAAGTGTTTTGTGTAATTTTGTAGTAAAATTGTAAAGTTTGTCTAAATTTTCTGGTGAAATATAGGTTGTTTGTAAAGTTTGTGTTGCAATTTTGTGGTGAAATATAGATTCTAAAGTTTGTTAAAGTGTTTTTCTGGACAAATCGTAAAGTTTGTCTGTCTTACAATTTTCTGGTGAAGTATAGTTTGTTTCTAAATTTTGTATAATTTTGTATAATTTTTTGGTAAAATTGTAAAGTTTGACTTACAGTTTTCTGGTAACATACAGTTTGTTTGTAAAGTTTGTTTTGCAATTTTCTGGTGAGATATAGTTTGTAAAGTGTTGTCTTGCAGTGTTATTGTGAAATGTAGTTTGTAAAATTTGCATTTTTTTTTTTTTTTTAACAGTTTATCATAGACGCCATCACACTTTGCCTTTTGTTGTTTAAGTTTGTCACACACGTTCCTAGTAATACAGTTGTTTTTCTTTGACGCGCCTAAAGAAATGCAGTGTGTTTTCAAATTGGCGTTAACTTTTTTTTTTAATGAGATAACTACTGAATGCTGACAACGCCACATCTTTCAGTATGCAGTGTTCTTTCAAAGGAAATATTAAAAGGAAAATTGACATCTGTGTGTGATCTGTTGACAGGACTATGGGCTGGATGTGGAATCATTCAGAGAGCTGGTGCAGGGCTGCCCAGAGCGGGTTCTGGAACTCTCTGCCAGCTGTTGTCAGGTATGAGGTAGCGACTCGAGGGTCGTGTTTAATATGGCATGACTGAATAGAATAAACACCTGTCAAGAGAGAGATTTCACCTTCAGCATTCATAATGTGGCTCCTGAATCACCTGGTTAACTGTTTTGAAGATGTATATGCAACAGATTCAGTGAAACACCAAAGCTTATCCTGTTTCTGTCTTTCTCTCAGATGGATGCATTCCGAAGACCTTCCTTCTCTGAGCTCCTGGATGAGCTGGAGGACATCGCTGAGACCCTAGAGCCACCAGACAACAACCTAACCACAGGGTGATCTCACAAATCCATCCTAACAAACCCCTGAACTGAAGGATTTAAGAGACTGCGCTACATAAGAGTCTGCAGCAGTGGACCGTGACTGGCACTCTGTTCTCCCAAGAGCAGAATATACAAGGGAATGTCTGGTAATTGAGGACAAAACCACTCAACTGAATGTTCGCTCAATAACCAGTTCTGGACGCCCTCCATGCAGCGTGTGACCCTGAATGATTGCGAGAGTCCATTTGAGAGGCTGAATTTTACCTTCTCTATTTTTTATTTCATATAGATGAAAGTAATATGTTTGTTTAGGGACCAACTTGTCAGCTGATTTTTTTAAAAGACCAAATTCTCTACCGACCATTCCTGTTTTAAATAGGTTTCAGGAAAATATGAGTTCACTTTTTTTTGTATAGGAAGTGAGTTTAAAATGAATATACAGCACAGGTTGCACAAGCCTGGAACAAACCAGACCAGAGAAACTAATTTGTCCTATATTTGATTTTACCTCTTAGATTTTTGTTTATTAAAACTTGCATATTCTGTCAAAATAATTGCACACTTTGCTTATTTGACACGCACTGTTAATGTCACCTAATTATGCCTTGTTGTACTTGCCATGTCACCCATTTTTCCCACTGTTAACATCCATGTCTGATTGATAGAGCTCTAATAAAATTATCCAGTTCAATTTCTCAAAAATATGGTTGTAGAATATGCGTAGAGCTCAACTTTTAAAAGTGTTTTTGCACAAATACATAATGTATTACTGAATAATAATTCAGTTCATTTATTCATAAAAGCTGAACAATCACAAAAAAAATAACAGTACAAAGCTGTTTGTTAATGTACTACAGTAAGGGCTGGGTTTTAAATATGTGAATATTCTCATATTAGTTGGGTCTTGTACTTTGTCCTTGTACATATGTTTGCATAGTCCTTTCGCAGATGTTCGCAACTAGTCTTTCTAAACCAGAATCTATTTTGTTTACTGAGTTTAATTGAACTGTTTGTATTATTCCTGACTCTATTTGTGTATATGGTGCTTGGTTACATTCATATATGTATATATCTAGTTTATTAGTTACACCAATAAAAGAATACTGATTAGTTTTCAAGTTTTTTTACATTTATTGAAACACAGTTGAGCAATATGGAGGACCAAACCTGCAGAATGAATGAATAAATGTAATAACAGGAAAATAAATAAAGAAATAAATGACTGGGCAAAAACAAATATAGTTCATTTGTAATAACATTTAATCCTGAATTAATTTTCTATTACCTTTTTCCTTTATGTATTATTACCCGTTTTCCTCCGGTCATTAGTTTTCTGTATTTTTTTTACATTTATTATTATACTTTTCAACTTTTATTTACTTATTCTTTCATTTCTTTTTATATTTATTTTATTTATTACATACAATATCCATTAAAAGCATATTTAAACCAATAAAAGCACATTGATTCGTTTTCAGGTTTTTTGAAATTTCCAATAACGCAATTAAGCAAAATCCATCAAAAATCAATACGTCCTTATTAAACTCCTTTAGGCTACATTAAAAAGCTCTACTTAAATCAAATCGTGACAGTAACTCAATATGATAAGAACTTGGGCATGACGAAAACAAGTCTGATTTGTGTCCTACTGTGTGTGAATGGAGGATTGCTTATTTTGGTCATTAGTATTCAGGTACAGTTCAGGGTTCCTGCTTGGTTTCTCTGATATAGGTGTCTGCATTACTGCCCGTGCTCTCCTCTGTAATTGATGTGACTTGAAGGCCATGGATTTACTGTTCTGACAATGCTGTGCTCTCGAAAGTTCGATCTCCACTGAGCCAGTCCTCTAAGAGACATGGCCCAGGTAATGTTAAGTTATGATCATGGAAAATGAAGGAAAATAAAATCCATTTGGAGGCCACCAGCAGTGTGAAACGAGAGCACTTGGTGGTAAACAGCACGTATGATTTGTGACGGAAGTGTTTACAGCCAGAGGAACACGCGACAGGGCTGCGAGGAAATGCATGTGGGTGATGGTAAGTGGGTGTCATTTCTGCTGGGAAATATGTTCTTATGGCGGTTGTAAATGACCCTGGTGTAACTGAACGTGGCAAATATATTGATGCAGGCCTCATTATATGGGAAATGCAATCAGTGTCTCTCAGTACAAGGCTGTCATACAAGTGATTCATTGAAACACATCCTAAGTACACTTGCCCTAATAATATCAAAACTTAATATACTAATAAAAATGAGGCTGAGTAAAAAAAACAAAAAGCATGAATTTAACAACACATCTGTCTCTGATTATTAAGCGTTCCTAAGATCAACAGAGAATTTAGCAAGACATTTTTTGTAGGCCCGAACCCTGACACACGATTAGTGCACAACTAACTGTTTTACTGTCCAGTAGAATTAATATTAGTGGGCTTTAACAGTGTGCTACTAAATAAACCTTAGATGTGGCATGTCAGCAGTTTTCTAGGGTAAACTGAGGTCACAAGCAATAGAGTGAAAGGGGCATCTGTGAACTGAACTTAATTGTTTACTGCATTCTTACAACATCTAAACAGTCCTCAATGTAAAAGACCTGCATCAACAAAGTGTTGAGCAATCATATAACAAGAATGGACCTTTTTTTTTTGATGTATGCCGCAAATCAATGTTTCATTTACCAAAATCTGTTGTTAGCTGACCCGTTTCCTGCTTCACAAATTTTTTGCTTTGAACAAACTTGGCTGACATCAAGGATTAAAGGGACAGTTCACCCAAAAATGTAAATTCTGTCATCATTTACTTAGTTTCGCGTAGCCAGACCTTCAGACCAGGGGTGTGGACTCGAGTCACTTGACTCGAGACTTGACTTGGACTCCAGTCCCAAATTTGATGACTTGCGACTCGACTCGAAATAATTAAAGAAGACTTGAAACTCGACTTAGACTTTGACAGCAATGACTCGAGACTTGGCTTGGACTTGAGCCCTGTGACTCGGAAAGACTTTATGATCAGATCAAAGTCGTTATAGACGCGTCCCTGCAGCGTTGCTTTTGACTGGCAATAAGCCAGAGACTACGTTCAGGGAGCGCTGGATAGGCTAATATAAATTACTGGAGTAATAGCATAAATTATGACAAAAGAGAACAGAGATAATAAAAATAAAAAATGACATAATTCGTCTAGTAGCGATCTCCGCTCGTGAAAAGCGCTGCCCTGTCCGTTTGATCGCCGCCCAGCAGACACACGGAGCAGGCATGAGAAACTTCACTGGTGCTCGCCTCATCATCACTGTGACCGCTGCTGTTAAATATTCCTCACTTCTTCTGTTTGTCCGACACCGAGGTGCACCATGAATGAAGGATCCGCATCCCGCCACGACCCTCGAACTCTGCCAACTCGATGTGCTTTCATTTACATTTTTATTTGTAATAAACACCTCTCCGAGACCTGTTTTGTCAGATCTTCCACCAGGTTCTTGTTCAGATCAGTTATATGTTATTGCATGTCATTTTTTTTTATTTATTTAACCTCCATTACCCCCTAATGCATAATGACCCGGACCTATATATACAACACGGATGGATATTTCTTTAACTGCTGCAATAGCAAAAAACGCTCTTGATATTTTAAGAACAATTACAGAAGAATAAAATGAAGCATATTTCGTTACCTTTTGAAACTCAAAAGGGTTCAATTTGAGCAGATGATATTACCATCGCTGTCATCGCCAGAGCGCACTTCCACAGTACATTCAGCATCTTCCTCACATTCACGATCTCAGCCTATATTTCAAAACATTGAAAATATCGTTTTCAATGACTTCATATTCAGTATTTTGATCACTGGCAGCTTATTCACCACATCCATCATCAAATGACAGTGACATTTATATTCATTGCGTATAGTAATTGCTCTGAATTAAAGCCATTCAAACCACTTCAATTTTTGCTGATGATATTAGTTTGTTTTATGCCTGCAGTAATTATGAATGAAACGTCACTTCATTATTGTGTATCAAACAGTGTCACCTTGAGGAAAAAGATGCATTGCACATATTGAGTCATTAGATATGTAAATATAGTTGTGCAGGAAAAAATACTTATACATTTACATACCTTGGGTCTCTAGCGACCCTATACACTTTAAAAAACATAAAATATTATCAAAACTGGCATTCTTTTATAATTTTACTTGTTTTTTTCTTTGTTATATTGGTTACAATTAATAGATTGAGGAATGCTAAGAAAGTTGATGTCTACTAGGGCGTCGCGATAACCAAATACCGCGCATTGACGAGCAAACCGCCAGATGAATACAAGAACAGCAGCACCCGCTCTTTTTGCCAACAGATTAAGTTCATCTTAAATATAACTTAATTCCGATCAAAAAGATGGGTTTAAAAAATATAACCTGCTTATTTTAAAGGTTTGATTGGTGCAACCGAATTATTATATAATTTGAAGAAGAAAAATGCACATTAGGCATAATGTCTGAAGTGAGCAAGCAGCAATAGGCCTAATGATAATTTAAAATATAATTTGAAGAAGTGTTTCTTTCACAAAATGAGTATTGTAGATATATATATAACTATAAAATATAGGCTACTCAATTTTTCTCTTGCAGGCACTCATGTCACTTCCATTTCTTTCAGGATAAATGAATGAATTCATGTGTTGTAAATAAAATCTGCATAGTGCACATAGCCCCTAAATTTAGCGATCAAATGCATATTATAAACTTAACATTTAACATAACATTTTTTTCTATTAAATGATTTTTTCTTTGTTACTCTTAGTTATAAAGGATAGTAGCACAGCATTTTTGAATGATTGTCTTCATGAGTTTGTCTGCATCCAAATTGCATGTTTCCTCTCACTTGCAAAATATGCTTGCAGTAATTTCTTCGAGTTCTTTCAAAGCAGTTCTTTCTGCGTTTCCGCTCACATATTTTAAAATCTTTTTCATTGAGGTTCCAAATAATGTCTCATTGGCTTAGATATAACACCTAGAAGCATATAGCTATTCTTGTGCACACATGCAGAGGCGGACAAAGTACTCAACTCCATTTACTTGAGTGAAAGTACAGATACTGCGTGTCAAATATTACTCCATTACAAGTAAAGTTGTAAAGACAGATTTTTACTTAAAAGTACAGAAGCACTTGCTTTTAAAAGTACTTAAGTACAAAAAGTAAATTTCCTTTTTATGTCAATACACTGTTTTATTGTTGTACATAATACTTGAAATACTATTGAGGCAACATAGAATATATTACACCTACTAGCTTGTAGTATCTTTAGAATAAAGAGCTTTTAGAATGTAAAACCTATGGGGGAAAAATTACGACCCCAACACCACCCCACAAAAGCAGGATGGATATGAATCCTCACACCCAGCTCTGACACTGAGCTGTACAACTTACAACACAACACTGCTTTAACAAAAAGCAAAGCAGCAAGACCTATTTTACATCAAAAACTTTTTTAAATGCGTCTAATCCTCTCCACGTGGTACTTTTATTCACACACCTAACAGTCCGTGCATGCTGCTTCAAGTTCCAAACCATTGTGTTTTAGTAGGAGATCCTGTCTTATTAACTGTAGTTATTCTTGAGTTTTTTTATTCTTATTACTGTGTTTATTCCTGTATTTTGTTATTACTTACTGCTCTATCCTTATTTATTACTGTGTTATCACGGTGGTATTACTGTGGTTAGTCCTGTTTATTATGTTATTCCCTGTGTTAATGCGTGTTGTATCCTTAATTGGTTTCTGCTTTTACTGTGTTTAATTCTGGTGTTTTTTTCTCTTTTATACTGAGTTATCCTGAGTTATTACTATGTTATTACTGTGGTATTACTGTGTTATTACTGTGTTATTTATGTGTTATTACTGTTATTACTGTGTTATTAATGTGTTCTTCCTGTGTTATTACTGTGTTATTCCTGAATTGTTCCTGTCTTATTACTGTGTTATTCTTGTGCTTTTTTCTTTTATTACTGAGTTATTCCTGAGTTATTACTATGTTATTACTGTTGTATTACTGTGTTATTACTGGGTTATTCCTGTGTTATTACTGTGTTATTCCTGTGTTATTATTGTGTTATTAATGTTTTATTCCTGTGTTATTTCTGTGTTATTACTGTGTTTTATTACTGTTTTATTACTGTGTTATTACTGTGTTAATTATGTGTTAACCCTGTGTTATTAATGTGTTATTACTGTGTTGTTACTGTGTTATTACTGTGTTATTTATGTGTTATTACTGTGTTATTAATGTTTTATTACTTTGTTATTAATGTGTTATTCCTGTGTTATGTTCGGTTATTACGCTGTTATTACTGTGTATTGTGTTTAACTGTGTTATTCCTGTGGTTTTCGTTTATTACTTGGTGTTTATTTATGTTTATTACTGTGTTATTAATGGTTATTACTGTGTTTTATTAATGTGTTATTCATGTGGTCTTACTGTTGTATTTTCGTTATTACTGTTTATTAATTTTTCTTCCTGTGTTATTTCGGGTATTAACTGTTGTATTCGTGTTATCCTGTGGTTTCGATATTAACTACTGTGTAGTAATGTGTTCATTACTTACTGTTTTATTAACATTTTGTTATTGTGTTATCACCTGTGTAATTTACTGTGTTATTAAGTGTTATTATTGTTTATTTTGTTTTCCGTGTTATTAACGTGTTCTTAAATGTGTTTAGTATGTGTACCCTGTTTATTACTGTGTTATTAATGTGTTATTATTGTGTTATTTTGTTATCCCTGTGTTATTACTGTGTTATTAATGTGTTATTATTGGGTTATTACTGAGTTATTTCTGTTATTACTGTGTTAATAATGTGTTATTCCTGTGGTATTACTGTGTTATTACTTTGTTATTAATGTGTTATTACTGTTATCCCTGTGTTATTACTGTGTTATTAATGTGTTATTACTGAGTTATTCCTGTGTTATTGTGTTATTACTGTGTTATTAATGTGTTATTGTGTTATCCCTGTGTTATTACTGTGTTATTACTGTGCTATTCCTGAGATATTTCTGTTATTTCTGTTTTCTTTTTTATTACTGTGTTATTAATGTGTTATTATTGTGTTATTAATTTGTTATTACTGTGTTATTACTGTGTTTTTACTGTGTTATTATTTTGCTATTGCGGTGTTATTAATGTGTTATTCCTGTGTTATTCTGGTTATTAACATGTTATCCCTGTGTTATTACTGAGTAATTTCTGTGTTAGTACTGTGTTATTAATGTGTTATTCCTGTGTTAATAATGTGTTATTAATGTGTTAATACTGTGTTATTTCTGTGTTATTACTTTGTTATTCCTGTGTTATTCCTGTTATTACTGTGTTATTAATGTGTTATTCCTGTGTTTATTACTGTGTTATTACTTTGTTATTACTTTGTTATTATTGTGTTATTACTGTGTTATTTCGGTTATTACTGTTTTATTACTGTGTTATTACTGTTATTTCGGGTATTTGTGTTATTACTGTGTTATTCCTGTGGTTTCGATATTACTGTGTTATTAATGTGTTATTCCTGTGTTATTTCTTTGTTATTACTGTGTTGATTACTGTGTTATTACTGTTTATTAATGTGTTATTCCTGTCTTATTACTGTTATTCTTGTGTTATTACTGTGTTTTTAATGTGTTATTACTGTGTTATTAATGTGTTATGCCTGTGTTATTACTGTGTTTATTACTGTGTTATTCCTGTGTTATTTCTGTTTTATTACTGTGTTATTAATGTGTTATTATTGTGTTAACTCTGTGTTATTACTGTGTTATTAATGTGTTATTACTGTTTTATTCCTGTGTTATTAATGCGTTATTACTATGTTATTACTGTGTTATAACTGTGTTATAACTGTGTTATTACTGTTTTATTAATGTGTTATTACTGTGTTATTTCGGTTATTACTGTTTTATTACTGTGTTATTAATGTGTTATTTCTTTGTTATTACTGTGTTATTCCTGTCTTTTTACTGCATTGTTACTGTGTTATTAATGTGTTATTACTGTGTTATTAATGTGTTTCTCCTGTGTTATTCCTGTGTTACTGTGCTATTCCTGTGTTATTACTGTTATTACTGAGTTATTAATGTGTTATTTAAACTGTGGTTATTAAGACGTTTTATTAACGTGTTATCCCCTGTGTTATACTGTGTTATTAACAGGTTTTATCCTGTGTTTATTACTGTGTTATTACTGTGTTATTACTGTGCTATTCCTGAGATATTTCTGTTATTTCTGTTTTCTTTTTTATTACTGTGTTATTAATGTGTTATTATTGTGTTATTAATTTGTTATTACTGTGTTATTACTGTGTTTTTCTTGTGTTATTAATGTGTTATTCCTTTGTGATTTCTGTGTTATTACTGAGTTATTGCTGTTCCTGTTTTATTTCTTTGTTATTACTGTGTTATTAATGTGTTCTTCCTGTGTTATTTCGGGTATTACTGTGTTATTACTGTGTTATTTCTTTGTTATTACTGTGTTATTACTGTGTTTTTAATGTGTTATTACTGTGTTATTAATTTGTTATTGTGTTATCCTTGTGTTATTACTGTGTTATTAATGTGATATTACTGTTATTAATGTGTTATTACTGCGTTATCACTGTGTTATTCCTGAGTTATTTCTGTTGTTATCCCTGTGTTTTTAATGTGTTATTACTGTGTTATTACGGTGTTATTCCTTTGTTATTTCTGTTTTATTACTGTGTTATTAATGTGTTATTATTGTGTTAACTCTGTGTTATTACTGTGTTATTTATGTGTTATTACTGTGTTATTCCTGTGGTTTCGGTTATTACTGTGTTATTAATGTGTTGTTGTGTTATCCCTGTGTTATTACTGTGTTATTGTTGTCATTACGTGTTATTTCGGTGATACTGTGGTTATTACTGTGTGTTATTAATGTTTGTATTTGTGTTATCCCGGTGTTATTACGGTGTTTATTCAATGTGTTTTATTGTGTTATTACTGTGTTAATCCTGTGTTTTTACTGTTATTACTGTTATTACAGTTATTCTTGTTTTATTGCTGTGTTATTAATGTGTTATTACTGTGTTGTTACTGTGTTATTACTGTGTTATTAACGTGTTATTAACGTGTTATCCCTGTGTTATTACTGTGTTTTATTTTAAAGTTATCCCTGGTGTTCTTACGTGTTATTATACTGGGTTTTATTTGTGTTAATCCCTGTGTTTATTACGGTGTTCTTAAATGTGTTATGCCCTGTTGTTTCGTTATTACTGTGTTATATTATGTTTATACTTTGTTTATTATGTGTTATTACTGTTGTTATCCCTGTGTTTATTAATGTTTTTTCTGTGTTATTTCTTATTACTGTGTTATTAACTGTGTTTTTAATGTGTTTATTTACTGTGTTATTAATTTGTTATTGGTTCCTTGGTTTTACTGTGGTTCGGAATGTGTTATTAATTGTGTTATCCCAGTGTTATTTACTGGTACTGTGTTATTAATGTGTTATTATTGTGTTATTAATTTGTTATTACTGTGTTATTACTGTGTTATATCTGTGGGTCATTATTGTGTTATTACTGTGTTATTACTGTGTTATTAACGTGTTATTAACGTGTTATTCCTGTGTTATTACTGTGTATTCTTAACAGTTTAATCCCCTGTGTTATTTCTGTGTTATTCCTGTGTTATTATTGTTATTACTAGTTGTTACCGTGTTATTACTGTGTTATTAATGTGTTATTCCTGTGTTATTACTTTGTTATTAATGTGTTATTACTTTGTTATTCCTGTGTTTATTACTGTGTTATTACTTTGTTATTACTTTGTTATTATTGTGTTATTACTGTGTTATTTCGGTTATTACTGTGTTATTACTGTGTTTTAATACTGTGTTATTACTGTGTTTTAATTTGTTTATTGTGTTATCCCTGTGTTATTATGACTGTGTTTTAAGGTGTTTATTATTGTGGTCGTGTGTTATCCCCTGTGGTTATTACTGTTTATTAATGTTTTATTATTGTTTACTCTGTGTTATTGACTGTTTATTAAATTTTTATTATTACTGGTGTATTCCTGGGGTTTCGGTTTATTACTGTTTTATTATATGTTATTGTTGTGGTATCCCTGTGTTTATACTGTGTTTTAATGTGTTATTACTGTGTTCATTTCCTTGTGGTTTACGTTTCGGTTATTACTGTTTTATTAATATGTGCTAGTACTGGTTTATTTCGTTTATTACTGGGGTATTACTGTGCTATTATGTTTTTTTATTACTGTGTTCGTTAATTTGTTATTGTGTTTCCCCTGTGTTATACGACCTGTGTTATTAAGTGTTATTACGTGGTTATACTGTTTATTACGAAGTTATTACTGTGTTTATTACTGGCGTTACTATTTTTATTCAATGTGTTATTACTGGGTTATGAATGGGTTATTCCTTGTTAGTAATGTGTATATGCCTATGTTATTAATGTGTGATTTACTGTTTTATTGATGCATTAGTTACTGCATTACCTACTGTTGTTATTCGGTGTTAGTCTATTTGATTCTTCTGTTATCACTGGTGTGTATGCACGTGTATTTCTTTCTGTGTTATACTGAGTTAGCCTGTTATCAACGTGATTATTGCTTCGTGTTATTGCTGTGTTATTATTGTGTTATTAATGTTTTATTCCTGTGTTATTACTGAGTTATTGATGTGTTATTACTGTGTTATGTCTGTGTTATTACTGTGTTTATTACTGTGTTATTAATGTGTTATTACTGAATTATTACTGTGTTATTAATGTGTTATTACTGTGTTATTCATGTGTTATTCCTCTGTTATTACTGTGTTATTACTGTGTTATTACTGTGTTATTCCTTTGTTACATTTGTGTTATTACTGTGTTATTAAAGTGTTATTCCTGAGTGATTTCTGTGTTATTACTGAGTTATTCATGTGTTATAACTGTGTTATTTCTGTTATTACTGTGTTTTTCTTCGGTTATTACTGTGTTATTATTGTGTTATTAATGTGTTATTCCTGTTTTATTACTGTGCTATTAATGTGTTATTCCTGTTGTTCCTGTGTTATTACTGTTTTATTACTGTTATTAATGTGTTATTACTGCGTTATTACTTTGTTATTACTGTTATTTTCTATGTTTTCTGTTATTATTGTGTTATTACTGTGTTATTAATGTGTCATTACTACGTTGTTACTGTTTTATTACTGTGTTATTACTGTGTTATTAATGTGTTATTCCTGTGGTTTCGGTTATTACTGTGTTATTAATGTGTTATTCCTGTGTTATTACTGAGTTAATGTGTTATTCCTGTTTTATTACTGTGCTATTAATGTGTTATTACTGCGTGTTTATTCCTGTGGTTTCGGTTATTACTGTGTTATTCCTGTGTTTATTACTGTGTTATTGCTGTGTTATTCCTGTGTTATTGCTGTGTTATTATTGTGTTATTAATGTGTTATTCCTGTGGTTTCGGTTATTACTGTGTTATTATTGTGTTATTCCTGCATTATTACTGAATTATTCCTGTGTATTTCCTGTGTTATTCCTGTTAATACTGTGTTATTACTACTCGCGTTTATTTTGTTATTTCTGTGGTTAGTCGGTGTTCTTTTCGGTTATTACGTTACACCTGTTTTATTGATGTTTCTTACTGCGTTAAATGCCTGTGCATATTCACGGTGTATTCTTTGATAAGTTCTGAATTGTCCACTGTGTTATTCCAGTGGGATTTTCCTGTGTTCATCCTGAGTGATTCCTGTTTATCATGTTTTATTCTGAATTATTTGTGTGTTTTTCCTGTTATTTCTGTGATTCCTGTGTTATTACTGTTTGATTTACTGTGTATTAAGTGTTAAAAACTGATTCTTTCCTGTTATCAATGTGTATTTACTGAATTTTCTGTGTGTTTGTCACTATTCCTGTTATTTATCTGTTTATTCCTGTGTATTCCGGGTTTATTACTGTGTTAATTACTGTGTTTTACTGTGTTATTCCTGTGGATTTCGGTATTACTGTGTTATTCCTGTGTTCATTATGTGTTATACTGTGTTAATTTCGGTTATTCCGGTGTGTACGGTTCCTGTGGCTATTATTGTGTTATTACTGTGTTATTTCGGTTATTACTGTTTTATTACTGTTTTATTAATGTGTTATTACTTTGTTATTGCGGGTTTATTAATGTATTATTACTGTATTATTACTGCGTTATTACTGTTATTACCGTGTTATTACTGCGTTATTAATGTGTTATTAATGTGTTATTCCTGTGTTATCTAATGTGTTATTACTGTTTTATTACTGTGTTATTAATGTGTTATTACTGTGTTATTACTGTTTTATTACTGTTTTATTAATGTGTTATTCATGTGTTATTACTGCGTTATTACTGCGTTATTACTATGTGTTATTACTGAGTTATTCCTGTTTTATTCCTTTGTTATTATTGTGTTATTCCTTTGTTATTTCTGTTGTCACTGTGTTATTCCAGTGGGATTTCTGTGTTAATACTGAGTTATTCCTGTTATCAATGTGTTATTACTGAATTATTTGTGTGTTATTTCTGTTATTCCTGTGTTATTACTGTTTTTATTAACTGTTGTTATTAATGGTGTTACACGGAGTTATTCCTCCTGTTATCATTGTTAATTACTGACTTAGTGTGTGTTATTACTGTATTTCTGTGATTCCTGTTTATTCCCTGTTTTAGTATTACTGTTGTTAGTTAATGTTTCTTAACTTGGTGTTATTCCTGTGGTTTCGGTTATTACTAACTGTTTGTAATGTGTTCTACTGTGTTATATCCCTGTTTAGCAATGTGTTTATTCGTGTTATTACTGATTTGTGTGTGTTATTCCTGTTATTTTCTGTCATTACTTGTGTTTAGTTCCTGTTATTTCCTTCTGTTTTATTCCTGGTTTTTCTTACTGTGTTATTAATGTGTTATTACTGTGTTATTACTGTGTTAATCCTGAGTTATTCCTGTGTTATTACTGTGTTTATTAAATGTTAATCCTATGTTATTAATGTGTTATTCCTATGTTATTAATGTGTGATTACTGTGTTATTGATGCATTATTACTGCATTAATACTGTGTTATTACGGTGTTATTCCTTTGTTATTTCTGTTGTCACTGTGTTATTCCAGTGTGATTTCTGTGTTAATACTGAGTTATTCCTGTTATCAACGTGTTATTCGTGTTATTACTGAATTATTTCTGTTATTACTTTGTTATTACTGAGTTAATCCTGTGTTAATCCTGCGTATTCCTGTGTTATTACTGTGTTATTACCGAGTTAATTTAGTGTTTTTACTTTACTGGATGTTTTCCTGTGGTTTTGTTTATTACTGTAGTTTTTATTAATGTGTGTATTTACTGGTTTATTCCTTCCGTGTTATTACTGTGTAAATTCATTATTATTACTGTGATATTACTGTGTTATTACTGTGTTATTAAAGTGTTATTTCTGCGTTATTAATGTGTTATTAATGTGTTATTACTGTGTTATTTCGGTTATACTGTGTTATTACTGTGCTATTAATTGTTTTTACTGGTGTTATTCCTGTTGTCATCCTGTGTTTATTTCTGTTTTAATTACGTGTTATTAATTTTTTTTAATTACACTGTGTATTACTGTTATATTTCTATGGTTGCGGTTATTACATACTAGTAGTGTTATTCCTGTGTTATAACCGTGTTATTTCTGTGTTATTACTGTATTAATCCTGTGTTATTACTGTGCTGTTCCTGAGATATTTCTGTTATTTCTGTTTTCTTTTTTATTACTGTGTTATTAATGTGTTATTATTGTGTTATTTTGTTATCCCTGTGTTATTACTGTGTTATTAATGTTTTATTACTGTGTTATTACTGTGTTATTACTGTGTTATTACTGTGTTATTACTGTGTTATTAATGTGTTATTTCTGTTATTACTGTGTTATTACTGTGTTATTAATGTGTTATTACTTTGTTATTAATGTGTTATTCCTGTGTTAATAATGTGTTATTAATGTGTTAATACTGTGTTATTCCTGTTATCAATGTGTTATTTGTGTTATTACTGAATTATTTGTGTGTTATTCCTGTTATTTCTGTTATTACTGAGTTATTCCTGTGTTATTCCTGTGTTATTCCTGTTTTATTACTGTGTTTTACTGTGTTATTACTGTTATTCCTGTTGTTTCGGTTATTACTGTGTTATTAATGTGCTATTACTGTGTTATTACTGAGTTAATCCTGAGTTATTTCTGTTATTACTGTCTTATTACTGTGTTATTAACTGTGTTATTAATGTGTTAATTTTGTGTTATTCCTGTGTTATTACTGTGTGATTTTTTTTGTTATTAATGTGTTGTTCCTGTTATTACTGTGTTATTACTGTGCTATTACTGTTATTACTGCGTTATTACTTTTATTTCTGTTATTACTGTGTCATTACTGTGTTATTAATGGGTTATTACTGTGTTTTTAATGTGTTATTACTGTGTTATTAATGTTTTATTACTTTGTTATTAATGTGTTATTCCTGTGTTGTTTCGGTTATTACTGTGTTATTAATGTGTTATTAATGTGTTATTACTGTGTTATTACTGTGTTATTTCTGTGTTATTAATGTGTTATTACTGTTTTATTCCTGTGTTATTACTGTGTTATTTCGTTATTACTGTGTTATTACTGTGTAATGTGTTATAGGTGTTTATTCCGGTGTTCTTACTGGGGTTACTTATCGTTATTACTGTCGTTTAGTACTGTTTAGTACTGTGTTATTGAAATTGTTATACTACTGCTTAGTAATGGTTAATAATGTGTTATTACTGTGTTTATTTCCGGTTATACTGTGATTATTTACTGTGCTTTAATGTGTTTTATCTGGGTTATATCCTTTTTGTTCCGTAGGTACCCTATATTCCTGTTTTAATTACTGGTTATTAATGTGTTCTTACTGTGTTATTACTGTGTTATTACTGTGTTTTAATACTGTGTTATTTCTGTTATTACTGTGGTTTACCCCCCCGGTTTATTACTGTTTATTATGTGTTATTATTGTGTTATTAATGTGTTATTCCTGTGGTTTCGGTTATTACTGTGTTATTACTGTGTTATTACTGTTTTATTCCTGTGTTATTGCTGTGTTATTATTGTGTTATTAATGTTTTATTCCTGTGTTATTACTGAGTTATTTCCTGTGTTATTACTGTGTTATTTCGTTATTACTGTGTTATTACTGTGTAATTACAGTTATTTCTGTTATTACTGTGTTATCCCTGTGTTATTACTGTGTTATTACTGTGTTATTAATGTGTTATTCCTGTGTTTATTACTGTGTTATTACTTTGTTATTACTTTGTTATTATTGTGTTATTACTGTGTTATTTCGGTTATTACTGTTTTATTACTGTGTTAATACTGAGTTATTCCTGTTATCAACGTGTTATTCGTGTTATTACTGAATTATTTCTGTTATTACTGTGTTATTAATGTATTATTACTGTGTTAATCCTGTGTTATTAATGTGTTATTCCTTTTATTACTGTGTTATTCCTGTGTTTATTAATGTGTTATTACTGTGTTATTCCTATGTGATTTCTTTGTTATTATTGTGTTATTTCTGTTATTCCTGTGTTATTACTGTTTTATTACTGTTATTAATGTGTTATTACAGTTATGTCTGTTATCAATGGGTTTCATTACTTGAATTATTTTGTGTGTTTATTTCTGTATTACCCTGTTTATTATGTTTTTATTACTGTGTTTCTATGGGTTATTACTGTGGTTTCGGTTAATTACTATGTTATTAATGTGTTTTAATACTGTTTATTCCTTTTATCAATGTGTTCTTCGTGTTATTACTGAATTATGTTTGTGTTATATTCCTGTTATTTCTGTTTCCTGTGTTATTACCTGTTTTAGTAATGTGGTTTCGGTTATACTGTGTTATTAATGTTGTTCTTAATGTGTTATTTCTGTGTTATTTATGTGTTATTACTGTGTTATTAATGTTTTATTCCTATGTTATTAATGTGTTATCCTGTGTGAATTACTGTGTTTTTACTGCAATTATTACTACATTAATCCTGTGTTCCTTACTTGTATATGTCCTTTGTTATTTCTGTTGTCACTTGTGTTATTCCGTGGAATTTGTGTTAATACTGAGTTAACGTTCCGTTATTATGTGTTATTTCGTGTTATTACTGAATTTAAGTTTGGTGTGTTATTTCCTGTATTGATCCTGTTATTTCCTGTTATTACCATGTTTCTTAACTGTGTTATTTCCTGGTTTATTTTACTGGCATTATTACTGGTTTCTTCCGGTCTTATGTCTGTTTTCTCCACTCTCAACTGTGTTTATTCTGGTTATGTCTAGTGTCGTGTCCTTAATGTGTTAATTCTGGTGTTTAATTCCTGTGTTTGACTTTTGTTATTCCTGTTTTATTTCTGTTGTCACTGTGTTATTCCTGTGTTAATTCTGACAGCTGAAGGTCTGGATGGCAGCTTTCATTGGCCAAACCCCACCCATGAGGCCCCCCCCCCATTTTATCACATGTCAAACAAACAATCACAGTTCGTTTCATTCAGCATCACGTTTCGGGGCGTGGAAATGTCACCACAATAACAGAACGGTGTGTAAAACTTTCGGATGTATTTTAAAGATTAAAGATTTCTTCTTTCATGATGGGGTTTGGCGTCACGGTATCTTTGTTTTTAGGCGGAACGTTACAGAACGCGACACACACGTCTCCCGGTAATCCTGTATAATTCAACCACTCCATGAACACTTAAAAACTCCTGAAGTGGTTTTCCCCTTTTGTGTTTCCCATATGTATCAGACGTGCCAGCCAACGGTCCGAGGGCGTGACGTTGAGCTGAGAACTATCATTTACTCAGCCTCAAGTTGTTCCAAATCTGTCTGAATTTCTGTCTTCTGTTGAACATAAAAAGACATTTTGAAGAACGTTTTGTTGGTTCCCATTGGCTTCCATAGTATGGAAAAGAAATACTATGGAAGTCAATGTTAAGAGAATCAGAGCATATACTTGCAGGTCGGCCTTCACAAGCAATGCGCAAATCAAAGTACAAGTGCTCGGGGTAAAGAAAGTGGGGTTTAAGAGTCAGCAAAATCATTTCATTCACTCGGGTCAGCATGTTTCAGGCAGAAAGAGTAATGGCCTTCTGTTACAGGTTATCTATAGAAAGGTGAAACATCTAAAATTGTACAGCTGAAGCAGCAGCTAAAATTATACACAACCATATTCACTGTGGAGTTCACTGTGTACACGTCATCATTGATTCTGTCATTATTTTGTTGATGCAGCTGTGTTTGTTATCTTGCACCATTTGCTAATGCAGGTAATGTCTTCTATATAAAACAATGCTATACTAAGAGCGTTTAGTAAATGCTACAGTTATGGGAAAAGGCATCATAGGCTGTCAATTTCAGCTCGCTCCCCAAGAAATTGACATTAAAAGCTCTTGTTCGTGGGCTCATGTGAGGATTGAACCCAGCGGCACATCGGGGTTCAGATCCTTGAGTCAGCACACAAGATTGGCTGATTCCAGTGGTGCTTTGTATCCAGACGCCATGTTTAATTGTTTATTTAGAGAACAGGTGCAGCAACAAACATCTCCAAGCGCCATATGAGGATTATCATCAGTACTCTACAACTGCAGGTGCAAAGCCTGGTTTTGTAACTTCGCTTTCAGAGATTCTCTGTCCTTGTGTTCAATCACTCCTACTCTAGTCTGAATTCAAACAATAAACAGAACAAAGAAAAAGGAAGAATGTGGTTCCATAGAGACTTTTGCACTATTTTGTGCACAATGTATATATATATATATATATATCTTATAAGTTATTGTAAATGTCCTCTTAACCAAAGGTGAAGGAGACTTTCCAATAAAGGTTTTTCTTCTCTTTCTCTTTTTTCTTTTTCTTTCTTTCTTTCTTTCTTTCACGCCAGGTAAAGTTCTGTGACGTGTTTTCCCCCTACATCTCAAGAATGAGTGAAGTGTCACACTCACCCTGTCCTCGGGGTGGCGTTACAGTCGAGCCTTCCGTCAGATGGGTTCATGTCCAGAGCAGCTCTCAGACCTATATAAGAGAAAATGATAGATACAGGACCATCTCTCTCATCTAGGTCAGTGGATGATGGAAGAGAAAACATATTGCCGCTACTGTCACAGCTGAAGGCTTCCTGGCATATGGCTGTTTGGATTGATGTTCTCTGCACAAGGCCAGTCTGTTCACTGCGTCATTCTCAAGGCTTCATAGCCTATGTGCTTTCACATAAACGCAAGCCTGTCCACAAAACTTTTACTGTAAGGTTAACTTTTCTTAGGCCTTGGCTAGTTGTCACAGTTTACTCCAGGGAATATTTCTCAGGCTATGTATGTTTATTTATTTATTTTTATGCAAATGCTATAGCCTACACAATGTAGGCTAAATTTAAAAGTAAACGTAGCCTACAGAAATATCAAACCAGCCCTTTGGATATTTCTCCAACATATTGTGCAGTAGCAAATAAGACAAGAAATTGCCATTAATAAGTTATATAGAATTACAAAATATTAGACGTGTCAACTAGCCTACTTAATTTTTATAGTTGACTCTTGCCTGAATTAAGGCCTTTTTGTTTCTGTGTTGACTTATTTAGCCAATATCCATTACAAAATGTTCTGTTTTTAGGCTAAATTCGCCAATAATCCCACAAACAAATAAAAAATATCAAAATAAAAATCCTAATAATCCTAACATTTGAAGTGGATCAAAAAAGCTCATCAAAGGTGTGCTTAGTGAACGCCATTTTGGTTTTAGGGGCAACTATAAGTGACATGGTTATGATCCACTTACAGAATGTTGCCAGTGTATATTAACATCAATATATAGATCGTTAACTACTTATCATACTAATTTTTTGTCACTCATCGACATATAATAATATCCTTATTGAGCATGAGCACCTCACTTAATATGCGCTTTGCTTGTTCTTGTGTTTTTTAATGTCTTAATTCTAAACCCTTCTGAGTCAAGGCTCTTAGAATATGAGTAATGACTATACATAAGGATCTATTACTAATCCCGTTCCAAAACAATATTTCATCACGTTTGTGGAGTAGATGGTGAGAGTTCACGAAGTAGTGCCAATTTTGTTATGTGGGCCTCGGTGCCTGTGAAAGTGAACAGGCAAACTGTACAAGTGATAAATCTCTGCAGCTCAAGCCTGGAGGGCTGCAAGATGCACATTGTGCTGTGACAAGTCATAACCGTCCTCACCGCAGCCTTGAGCTCAGCAAGGTGTCTGCCTATGCTCTGTTATTGCAGGACTGCTCCTGCACTGGTCCGCGTGTCCACAGTGTGGGCGCTCGACATGCGTGTGCCTTCGCGGCAGACAAGGCACGTCGAGCACTACCGGCCACGGTGCGCAGGATGCAAATGGGATAAACGGGGCGGAATGCTTCCCGCGGGAGTCCATCTCGAGCTGGGGCCCTGCCGTTAGCGCTTGGAGTTCGTGGGGGGCGGTGGTGGGCTGACCACGAGTGCGTTTACTAGGGCGGCGCACTGGTTGTGAAGGCAGTCTTAAGCGTGTGGCTGGCGTCTGAGCGCCTCTCGCTCCGGGGAGCGGTCAACCAAAATACAAGACGCGCGGCTGGCCTCGGTGGTCATACTCCGCGGGGTGGGTCGCCACAGGGCTTCACTCTCACTGTATTGTAACGTCTTGTGAAGTGTCTCGAGCAAGAACACCCTGTCGCGATGCGCGTTAAGATGGTCCGTGTAAAAAGACTGAGCAGACGCATGAGACTGTCTGAGAGAAGGTAAACAAGAAGAACAAAACAGAACGTCTCACCCCGCGCGAGGGCGGACTCGACATAAACGGTAACGAGATGCGAGAAGATCACAATAATCGAAAAAGATACCAAAAACAGTATCATGGACGAAAAGAATGGTCAGTGTAGCAGCCAATTGGGGTGACAAGAAGACACCGAACACAAGAGAGAGTAGTGGTGTCGTGAGAGGTGAGTGACAGCGGGCCAAATACATGTGGGTAAAGCCAGGGGGGGTAAGCGAGAAAGACGTAAGGGGGAAAGGGGGGAATCCCTTGGCAGGGTGTGTGGTGAGTAGGTGGAACGTGTTGTGGTGTCAATCCCCTGTTGCCCTCGCACATCAAAAATCCACTGACATATTTGTTTATAACTGATTTGGACAAGCTGAATTTGGTGTTGATATGTGCATATTTCTCTCACGATTCAGACAAGACCACTTTTTGTTCACTGGCGAGGGCATCAGGATCAGTCTTTTATTTTCAGCTTAAAGCAACGGTTTGAAGTTACACATCTTAATGGATTAATTTTTTTACAAACAGCTTTTTGTACGGAGTGGAGTTTTTAATTGGTGAGGTTGTGTGGACTACTTTTTTCGATTATTCTGACAGCACGCCATTCACCTGCAAATGACTCTCCATGTTGAGCAATAGCTGGATGCTAAATCTCTCTAACTCGTTTTTTCTGATGAATAAAAGATTGAATTTTTCAGCACATTTTCATTTTTGGGTAAACTTTTCCTTTAAAGTCAACAGGAAATTGAAACATTATAAATAATACTTTCCAAATTGTTTGTTTGTTGTATTGTTCTGCAGATGTCATGTATAGGCCATGAAAGATATTGAATAGCTGTGTTCAGTGGATGAGAGAAAGTTTGGAGACAAATTAAGGTTAGAAAATTATTTTCACTTTTGGGTACACTATATGAATTAATACAAATAAACATTTGCAATAGTAATAAACTCTCTCAGGTGCGCATAATGGTACTCAGGTCGCATTGTGTGCGCCCAAATTAAAGCAATGCGCCGTGTAATAACTTTGCCAGCGCATTTGCCATACCGAATTGATTACGTGTTTAATCGCCCAATTACCATTTATAGACTCAACAACTGTACTATAGTACGCGGGAGTTCTATTCCAACTGAAGCAGTAAAATAAAAGTTTGAAAATGATGAAATTCATATATGAAATTATTATTTGGTTGTCAGTGGGGCTCGGCCGGAGGGGGGGGGTGGGGGTCGGGGGGGGAAAAGACAAGGAGAAGGGCAAATAAAACGAAACACACCACTGTTCGGCGAGGAGGCTTGTGGGATATGTTGGCTCGGGATGGTGGTGTTGACTAGGGGGGGAACGGTCACAGAAGTATAGGAAAGAGAAAGTCGAATAGGTATGACGGTAGTAGTGGGAGACAAGTCAGGGCAATGCAGACCAGGCACGGGGCTGCCACGGACAGGGCCGACAAATGCCCTGGATCGGGGTGACAGGCGCAGACTCGGCTTGCGGGGGTGTCGATAAGCACAGATTGGACAAATTTAAACGGTAAGAAAAGAGGAGAGAACATAAGAGCGCATGGAGGCCAAGCCGAGTATGTGGGCACAGTGGAAAGACGCACAAGCTGATCGAAACATCAGTTTATTAGAAAAGAAGCCTTAGACAACACGCGGCCCCGTTCAGTCCACACTGATTCTTGAATAGCACTCGTCTGTAGAGCCCGTGAGGTAAATCTCCAGCCAAGGCGGCGGGACACATAGGAAATGCCAAGACCAATCTGCAGGATTACGTATATGTCCTGGCAACACCAGATATATTTGTTATGTAATTCATATCTACAATACCTACTTAACAAAACAATAATATGTCATCAATATTCATGGGAACGACAAAAAAAAAAAAAATCAATTATGTACTTGATGGTACACTCACTCCACATCTCAAGTGGCACAGAGAACATGTTCATAAAATATCTTATACTCTTTACATGAGTAACAGAGGGCATACTAGAAGATAAGAATTCATGTTTTTGTTGAATGATACACAATATTCGTCAATTATAAATACAATCTCATATGAGTGAAAGGGTTGGGTGTAAGTGTTCTGAAAAGCAAGGCCGAGCTAATTAAGGTCTCTCATAAGCGTAGGAGCTCTGGCAGCACCCGCTCCTGCCTAATGGGGATGGAAAATGTACGTGGCCCTCCGACATGACGGACGGAAGCGCGATGAGGGTGGGGTGAGGTCAGGAAGAGAGAGAAAAGCAAGAGCGATGAATGGTGTTATGGAGAAACAGCTAAGCATATTATATCGCAGACTCCAAGGAATGTTTGAGATAATATGTAGGGTGATAAGGTCCGAGTCTTGTAACTACAGACACCCGTCGCTAGAAATTATGCTTCGCATCTATAACCGACCAGAGAACCATTAGGAAATGCTTAACCAGTGAAGTGACCTGATCGAAGAGCTGAAATCTATGAAAGTCCTCCCATTTGCCATGGAATAAAAAAAGCCTTTTCTGAAACAGTAATCTTTTTTCAGGGATTTTGTTCATTTGTGAGAATAAATAACTGTTACATTCCGCACTTACAATTTACATATTACACCACATCTCGTTATATCCAGCAATTCAGCTTTTTTTCTCGAGAATTGCGATTTTTAATTCCCCACAATTCTGAGCTTTTTTTATATTGGGAGTTATAATTGCACTTTTTATTCTCACGTTTTTTCTACGACTTTTCTCAGAATTGCAAGATTACATTCACGAATTGTCGGACATAATTTTCGTCTTCTCCGCCATGCATGGACAGTTATTTTCTCAGATTTTCTGTTTTATCCTCGCAATTCGGAGTTTATGCCGTACTTTGCATTTATATCTCGAAACTGAGAGTAATCTCATACTTCAGATTACTTTTTTTCTTTAAAATTTTAATTGCAACGTTTTAGCTCTAATTCGAGACTCTTTTTAAGGAAGTCTCGAATGATGAAATATAAACTCCGACATTAACGTATAAACTCAGAAGTTCAGACGTACTTCCGATCTCAATGTCTTTTTTCCCTCCTCAAGAATTCTAAAAGCTATAATCTACACAATTTGCGTATTATTACCTGTCCCCATTCCTCTGGCTCTTTTTTTTTTTGCTTTTTCCTCAGATTCTGCATTTTATATCCGCCATGTGTTGGAGTTCATATCTCGTAGAGGTTCGTGAGATTACACTAGTCATCTCGCATTTAATGTTTTTTTATAATGTCAACTTTTTATCTCAAAATTCAGACTAAGAATTCTCGAAGAATTCTAGAAACTTAGAATTCAGACTTTTATAGTTTAAATCTTGCAATTCTGACTTTGTTCCTTAGAATTCTGCGTTTATATCTCGCAGTTTTGAGTTTATATCTCATAGTTCTGAGTTTATATCTTGCAATTCTGAGTCTAAATTGTGAGATTAGTATTCACAATTACATTTTTTTTGTATCCCATGATGGAAAAAAAGCTTCCATATAAGGATTAGATATAAAATAATACTGTATATAGGCTACTACATCTAATATTTTTCTTTGTGCTCACACTAGAAGCACCAGATTGATTTGGTGATTGTAGCTGACCAATGTAAGATATATGAAAGTAAATATTGTACTCAAGAGGTCAAGGTTCAGCTATAGTTTACTTAACCAGGTTATACGATAGGCCTCATTAAGCCTTCCATCAAGGCTGTTAGAAGCAAGGAATAGATGCCGAACTGACTATGAGCAAAGCTGACGTATTTGAAGTCACATACTTTTAGGAAGTGCAGTTGTGATGGATGGAAATGCTAACAGATAGCTTTCTCCAGATATTATAGACCTTCTTGACCATAATGCCTAATAAAGGCTACTAAAATTGTGAATAAAAATAAATACCAACATACTGTACTGTTGTCCATAAAGTCTCATAAAAATACCTTGTATGTTTGAATAAATAAATCTTTTGTCTAAAAAAATTACAGCACCGCTCCTTTAATACATTTTTTACACATAATTAGTTTAGGCCCAACAACAAAGGGAATACATGAGATGGCTAAACACTGTTAAAGCTGAGGCAATCTTCTGATCATGTGGAGTGACAGCTGAAACCGCTAATTCATGCACATCAAACTCTTTTAACAAACAATGCCAATTTAAACATATGCACGTTCTGTTGGTTAGCTGGTTTAGAATCAACCTCTACCACCAAATCTTTGGGACTAGGGGTTAGGGGTTGGGTTATTGATGACATTTCGGCAGGAGCTGAACTTGACAGTCTTCTATAAACTGTCTCTGTTTACATCAAGTACAAGCAAACTGGCATCAAGTGAGATCAGTAAGAGTTTACAGTAAGGTTCAATGTCTTAACATGACAGTCAATGTCAAGGGTTTTATACACTAAAAATAAACAATACTTTTACAGCAGTTATTATTCAAAGTTATTGTTAATTTCTACATATTTTAACATTTTAAGTTGAATAAATCAACATTATTATACATTAATTAATTATCATTGTTTATACATTATTTATGGGTAGTATTATGAGGTAACAATGAACAAAAATATATTTCTATTAAAATGAATGAATAAAATTAAGCTAGATTAAAGAGTTCTCATTGTTAACTAAAACTAAAAATGATCATTTATATAAAGTTGACATAAATATAAAATACCAAAATTACTAAAACTGAAATAAAATAAACACCAAACTAATTACACAAAAAATAAAATAAAAATAGTAAAACCTAAATGAAAATAAAAATATAAAATAAAAGCTCATTCAAAAAATTTATAAATACTATAATGATTTACAAATAATATTAAAATAACACTGATTCATAAAAAGATGTTGTTTATTGTACCTAATGCATTCATGTTAACAAATTGACCCTTATTATAAAGTGTTACTGGAAAACATTTTTTGAGGCTAAAAAGATCCATTTATAATTCCGCAGACATTGCCAAAGCTTTGAAGAATCAAGATTCTTCCTTAACAAAAAAAAGAAGGCTTTGCACAAACAGGCATTACTGTCCAGCACAAGTACAAAATAAACAGCATAAATATATAATAAATATAATAAATTAGTAAAAATATAATAAATTAGTAAAAAGCTCAAAACATTAACTTTTACATCATAGAGGAATTACATATATTGCTACATCGACAAACAGCTTTAAAACACTATATGATGTAAATGAATAAATGTGCAAACATTCGTACAGAACAGTTGTAATAAGTGATTTGAGTGATACGACTGCCCTCCATTTGATGCATTCTGTTCATACTGGACATCCCGAGATAACATTCATTCTCGCCACCAAATGTTCCCGCTATAGCGTGATGTTGCCGTCTGTAGTATAGTGATTGTAGATTCTCTCTGTGGCGAAAGAAGAAACTCTTTGGGGGCTGGCATGTATGCCAGCTCTCTGACGCCTACTGTGAGTCACAGATGGCCCCATAATGACTGGAATTGCTAGAGGATCATGCCCAATTCATTTGCAACCTATTTTCTGTCGTGGTGGGCAAGCCCTTTACGGTGTTGTGGACTGGAGCGGCGGTGGGTGGGCGGGGGGGCTAGGGGGGCGTAGGAGCACAGGCACAAGGAAAAAAGTAGTGCGACGGCCCTTCCCTATGATAACAGAACCCTACTGTATTCTATATCCAGACACTTCCAGCGCAATTTTGCTGACTAATTAAAGCTTTTCTTCACTAGCTTTTGTGTATGTCTGCCATATTGGATCACTTTTTGTACCTTTAAAATGAGGGAATGAATGGCTAAATATCTTGGTAGTACATGTACATTGCCAAGATGTCCAATCAAAGTGTGCATTTTGATGCGTTTTAGATACATTGCTAAATATGTAATGTTTTAATGGTTAAATATGTTGCTAAAATGTTCCTTGTTGCTTTATTTGCAACATTTGTGATTAAAAATGTGCCATACATGACCAAAAGTATGTCGACAACCAGGGATGTAACAATATTTTGTGTCACAATATATCATAATACAGAAATGCAGGAATTTGTAGCGTGGATAGCGGCAGTATGTATTGTGTGTTTACCCAAAATAAAAGTTTAAAGTTTAAATTTGGCATCAAATATGGTAATTGAGCATATCAAATATGGTATACCCAGAAGGTCATCTTCCATGTTTATTAAATATTAATACATTAGAAATAAATTACATTATTTAATAAAAATACAATATTTAAAACTTTTTTAAATGTTTTAAGTCCAAAAATATTCAAGTATACCCCCTAATGTATACCAAATTTAGCATTTTAAGAACGTAAACTTTTTTGATAACCGTTTTCATTTCGTAGAAATAATAAATAATAATAAAAACATTTGTTGGGGTAAGTTAACTAAAAATGAAGATTTGTCATCATTTATTCACCCTCGTGTTGTTCCAAACCTGTACGCGTTTTCTTCGTCTGCTGAACAAAACAAAAAAAGATATTTTGAGGAATGTTGGTAACCAAACAGTTGACAGTAGCCACTGACTTCCTCCATAAGTTTGTCCTTTCCCCCCCCCATACTATGGAAGTCAATGGCTACTATCAATTGTTTGCTTACTCACATTCTTCAATATATCTTTTGTGTCCAACAACTGCAAGAAATTCATACCGGTTTGGAACAAGTGGAGTGTGAGTAAATTGTGACACTGTTCATTCCTATTCCTTTAACTGATTTGGGCTTTGATATGATAGTATATCGTATCGGAGGAATATCATCATGAGAAATTGTTGTATCAAATGAATCTGACATGTTTATTGTCAAACCCCTATCAACAACCCTATTAGATGAAACAATTAGTACCCCGCCCCCCAACTAACTCACGCCATTGGTTGAACCACAGTTTACACACTTTTCTGGGAAATACACCTTATTTTTAGTTGTGCATCCAAATTAAATTGAAATAAGAGAAGGAATTTTAATATTAAACACCATTAAATCATCTCTAAATGGATACATTCCCAGATGATGCACATCTTGGCAAGATATGTTGCTAACGTTCTATTAGCATGTTGTTGGAGTTCCTTTCCCTCTCATAAGATGGCTTGACACAGCATACTTACGGCTTCACTTATTTTCATGTGCAGACCTCAGTCTGTCTATCCATTAAGTTAAAGATTTCCTGAAAAAGGTTCTCCATGAGTGCCTGAAGCCATCCACATCAAAGAGCCATCAGTCTGAGCAGCTTGCTAAAGAGGGTATGGCTTATTAGCTGAGTACATTAGAACATTCATAAAGATACACATGAGAAACAACTCCCGAGTTGCTCTAAACCTTTGAAAGCTACTAATGGAAGAAGAAGAATGCATAGAGTTTACACCTGCAAGCTGCCATAAAACGGTCTAAATGGTTCTATTATCCATATACGGCCATCAAATACCATTCTGCCCCATAAGGCAACAATGACCTTCAGAAAAACGCCTCTTCATGACCCACAACACCAACGGCTTTAGACTAAATAGAGAGAGGCTGTTTTCACACTAAAGCTGATGGTGTGAACCCAAATCCATTTGGTTGGGGTGAAATCGGCTTCTGATATCATCAAAACAAACCCAAGTCAAGAAAACGGGTTCATGTGGAGTCAAGTATGATTCACAATTGTTATGAAAGTAATCCAGCTTTATTTGTGGATGCCAGAAGCTATTGATGGCATATTATTTAGTATACACACACTAGCATTCAAACATTTGGGGTCAGTTAGATTTTTCTCGGGTTTAAAGACTGTAAAAAAAAAAAAAAAAAAAAAAAAAAAAAAAAATTGTATTGATCAAAAATACAGTAAAAACAGCAATATTGTGAAATATTATTACAATTGAAGTGTTTTCGGTTTTCTTAAAATTGTATTTATTCCTGTGACGCAAAGCTGAATTTTTAGCAGCCATTATTCCAGTCTTTTGATCAAGTTATCAATCCTTGCATAATGAAATATAAATTTCTTATTGGAAAAATTTTACTGAAATGTTACTAATTGCTGTATATTTAGTACAGATTGAAGTGCCACAGTGAAATTTGGTACTAAACTCAAACAAATGAGTAAATAAGTGAACTGGACAACAATTCCCTTTTTTGATAGCAGCCGCATGTATTGAGAAACACATGATGAAGTCGCAAATATACTGCCGCTTGAAGCCGAATACTATATTTAAAGACAGACAGGTTCAAACCAAGCAGTCAAGCCAAGTGTGAAAACAGCCTAATTCTTATGAACACATTGACACAAGCGCTTATTTTAGCAGTTCTGTAACGTCTCCCTGTAATGCTATGTTCCTGCTGACGCTTCAGGTACACCTGATGTAGATGTCTGGCTATATTGAGGTCAGTGTTTCTATTATTATATATGACTGGAAGTCACAATTTCCCAGTTTGGGGACTGTGTATGGTTGTGTTTTGCAATGCGGGGCTATGTTTTTCGATGGAGGGACAGATACTGGCATGTAATGAGTTGTGCCGGAAGCAAAACGTGACGAAAGATGACTAAATTTATGAAGTATGTCGACAGAATGTCCATTCTTTCCACCTAAATGACTTCCACTTATCTGGATAGGGGAGTAATTAATATATCCGTAAAGCCTAAAACCTGAGTTATTCAAAATAGTTTGTTAGAAAGACCACAACAATAAACATTGAAAAAGTAAATTGTGTACCATTGACATTTAGATTATTTGCATGACTATAGCTACTCTATATACTCATGAGATGTATATCCTGTATGTATACCAATATATTAGTTGTTATTTCATATAGGACCATTTTTGTGTTCTGGTAGGTAAGTTTCGGCGTGACACTTGTAAGCACAACGGTCTCGGCTAGTGATCGATAAGTCAGCGATATGTTAGTTTAAAAACAAAAGCAGTCGACAGACTGTCAACCAGTTCTGAGAAATGACTTCTCTTTTCTCCATTAGAGAACAAAAACACCACGTATCCGGATTTCTCTTGTGTTTTGAACCGTTTGCCACTCGTTTTTGTTTCTTGTGTTACCGTTCTGAGGCGGTCGAAGTCCACAGAGGTGAGCTGAAATGAACAATACTCGAGACGTAGTGATGGCAGCGAAGTGGCTGTGTCCCTCTCCACTTCTCTTCCTCCGGAACTCCAAAATGAAAGTTGGTGGAATGGAGTTTTACAGTGGGACGTCCTGCCCGCAATGCTACACACTGACCCACGCGGGGTCACAAGAGATCTTCGTAGTCGAGGAGTTTTGAGTGCTGCCGGGTTTTCCAAAGTCGAAACAGACGGAAGTCAAAGTACATCTCAATCATCTCTTTGCCTAAAAGAGAGGGAAATAGAGAGGGAGATATGAGTCTGGAATACAATTGGTGAATTCAATGTGAACACGTCTCTCTATGATGCACAGACACTTCCATATAGATTTGCTCAGGCCATAATTGGAAAACAGCATGCAGTGGGGGATAATATAGATAAAGAGAGATGAGAGAGAAATTATAGAGAATGAAGAGAGAAAATTGAGAGTCAAAGAAAGAGAGGTGGGTTGTTCAGTCGGCCCAGGACAGGTGAAAATAAACGAAGAAAAAGACCTGTAAACTTCCTTTAAATTGTTTACTATAAAGGCATGTCAGTAAAGATGAAAATTACCCATTAAGTAAAAATGTATCATCATACTCGCCATCACGCCATTTCAAACCATATGGGTTTGGTACAACATGAGGGTGAGCAAATGCCAAAATTCGATTCCTTAAATCATACGCAAAAAGTGTCAGTAGACATACCTTCACACTTTTAAGGCTGATGAGAATTTTTAATGTTTTTGAAAGAAGCCTCAAGGGTGCATTTATTTTATTTAAAATGCAGTAAAATCCAGTAAAATATAATTAGAAGTTAAAGAACTATATTTTAATATAATATATTTTAAAGCATTATTTTTCTTATTCTGTGTGGCACAGCTGAATTTTCAGCATCTTACGCCCGTCTTCAGTTGTCGACATGAATCCGTCGAAATCATTCTAATATGCTGATTGGTGCTCAAGAAACAATTCTTATAATAGTTCTTGATTTTGAAAAAAACTTGAATACTTTTTTTTTTTTCAGGTCTTTGATGCATATAAAGTTAAAGAATAGTATATAGTTGAACATTTCTTTACTTTTACTTTTCCATCAATTTAATGCATTCTTTGCAAAATATATATGGAATAAATATAGAATTAATTTAATTTGTAAAAATTTATTTCGTACTGACCCTGATCTATGTTTATTTAATGAAAAAAAATAACAGACAAAATACTGTACAAGTCTGGCATGACATGAAGGTCAGAATTAGGCTTTTCGGGTTGAAAATCCCTTTTACATAATTCCTGTGTCATTGTTACAGGGTACGGAAAGTTTCAACCCCCTTACATTTTTCACTCTTTGTTATATTGCACCCATTTGCTAAAATCATTTAAGTAAAGTTTTTTCCTCATTAATGTACACACAGCCCCCCATATTGACAGAAAAACACAGAATTGTTGACATTTTTGCAGTTTTATTAAAAAAGAAAAACTGAAATATAAAATGGTCCTAAGTATTCAGACCCTTTTGTCAGTATTTAGTAGAAGCACCCTTTTGATCTAATACAACCATGAGCCCCCCCCATGAGTCTTTTTGGGAAGATGCAACAAGTTTTTCACACCTGCATTTGGGGATCCTCTGCCATTCCTCCTTTGCAGATCCTCTCCAGTTCTGTCAGGTTTGATGGTAAACGTTGGTGGACAGCCATTTTTAGGTCTTTCCAGAGATGCTCAATTGGGTTTAAGTTAGGGTTCTGGCTGGGCCATTCAAGAACAGTCTCAGAGTTGTTGTGAAGTCACTCCTTCGTTAATTTAGCTGTGTGCTTAGGGTCTTTGTCTTGTTGGAAGGTAAACCTTCAACCCAGTCTGAGGTCCGAGCACTCTGGAGAAGGTTTTCATCCATGATATCCCTGTACTTGGCCGCATTAATCTTTCCCTCAATTGCAACCAGTCGCCCTGTCCCTGCACCTGAAAAACACCCCCACAGCATGATGCTGCCACCACCATGCTTCACTGTTGGACTGTATTGGACAGGTGATGAGCAGTGCCTGGTTTTCACACATACCGCTTAGAATTAAGGCCTAAAAGTTCTATCTTGTTCTCATCAGATCAGATAATCTTATTTCTCACCATCTTTGAGTCCTTCAGGTGTTTTTTAGCAAAGTCCATGCGGGCTTTCATGTTTCTTGCACTGAGGAGAGGCTTCCGTCGGGCCATTCTAACATAAAGCCCCGACTGGTGGAGGGCTCTAGTGATGGTTGACTTTCTACAACTTTCTCTCATCTCCCGACTGCATTTCTGGAGCTCAGCCACAGTGATCTTTAGGTTCTTCTTTACCTCTCTCACCAAGGCTCTCTCCCCCTAAAAAACAAAAAAGATAGCTCAGTTTGGCCGGACGGCCAGCTCTAGGAGGGTTCTGGTCATCCCAAACGTCTTCAATTTAAGGATTATGGAGGCCACTGTGCTCTTAGGAACCTTATGCAGCAGAATTTTTTTTGTAACCTTGGCCAGATCTGGGCCTTGCCACAATTCTGTCTCTGAGCTCTTCAGTCAGTTCCTTTGATCTCATGATTCTCATTTGCTCTGACATGCACTGTGAGTTGTAAGGTCTTATATAGACAGGTGTGTGCTTTCCTAATCAAGTCCAATCAGTAAAATCAAACACAACTGGACTCAAATGAAGGAGTAGAACCATCTCAAGGATTATCAGAAGAAATAGACAGCACCTGAGTTAAATATATGAGTGAAATTTAAGGGGGTCTGAATAATTTCCGTACCCACTGTATAGATACAGTGGTACAAAGTATCGACCCCCTTAAATTTTTCACTTTTTGTTATATTGCTGCCATTTGCTAAAATCATTTAAGTACTTTTTTTTCCTCATTAATGTACACACCAGCACCCCATATTGACAGAAAAACACAGAATTGTTGATTTTTGCAGATTTATTAAAAAAGAACAACCTGAAATATCACATGGTCCTAGTATTCAGACCCTTTGGCTGTGACACTCATATATTTAACTCGGTGCTGTCCATTTCTTCTGATCATACCTGAGATGGTTCTACACCTTCATTTGAATCCAACTGTGTTTGATTATACTGATTGGACTATATAAAAAAAGCCACACACCTGTCTATATAAGACCTTACAGCTCACAGTGAATGCCAGAGCAAATGAGAATCATGAGGTCAAAGGAACTGCCTCAAGAGCTCAGAGACAGAATTGTGTCAAGGCACAGATCTGGCCAAGGTTACAAAAAAATTTCTGCTGCACTTAAGGTTTCCTAAGAGCACAGTGGCCTCCATAATCCAGTAAATGGAAGACTTTTTGGGACGACCAGAACCCTTCCTAGAGCTGGCTGTCCGGCCACACTGAGCTATCGGGGGAGAAGAGCCTGGGTGAGAGAGGAAAAGAAGAACCCAAAGATCACTGTGCTGAGCTCCAGAGATGCAGTCGGGAGATGGGAGAAAGTTGTAGAAAGTCAACCATCACTGCAGCCCTCCACCAGTCAGGGCTTTATGGCAGAGTGGCCCGACGTAAGCCTCTCCTCAGTGCAAGACACATGAAAGCCTCATGGAGTTGCTAAAAAACACTGAGGACTCCAAGATGGTGAGAATAAGGATTCTCTGGTCTGATGAGACCAAGATAGAACTTTCTGGCCTTAATTCTAAGCGGTATGTGTGGAAACCAGGCACTGCTCATCACCTGTCCATTACAGTCCCAACAGTGAAGCATGGTGTGGCAGCATCATGCTGTGGGGGTGTTTTTCAGCTGCCGGGACAGGACGACTGGTTGCAATCGAGGGAAAGATGAATGGGGCCAAGTACAGGGATATACTGGACGAAAACCTTCTCCAGAGTGCTCAGGACCTCAGACTGGGCCGAAGGTTTACCTTCCAACAAGACAATGACCCTAAGCACACAGCTAAAATAACGAAGGAGTGGCTTCTCAACAACTCTGTGACTGTTCTTGAATGGCCCAGCCAGAGCCCTGACTTAAACCCCATTGAGCATCTCTGGAGAGACCTAAAAAAATGGCTGTCCACCAACGTTTACAATCCAACCTGACAGAACTGGAGAGGATCCTGCAAGGAGGAATGGCAGGGGATCCCCAAATCCAGGTGTGAAAAATTTGTTGCATCTTTCCCAAAAAGACTCCTGGCTGTATTAGATCAAAAAGGGTGCTTCTACTAACAAAAAAAAAAGACACAACACTAAATACTGAGCAAAGGGTCTGAATACTTAGGTCCATGTGATATTTCATTTTTTCTTTTTAATAAATCTGCAAACATGTCAACAATTCTGTGGTTTTCTGTCAATATGGGTGCTGTGTGTACATTATGAGGAAAAAAAATTAACTTAAATGATTTTAGCAAATCGCTGCAATATAACAAAGAGTGAAAAATTTAAGGGGGTCTGAATACTTTCCGTACCCACTGTATATCAGTATTCCTTCATTAACAACTACTAGATTTCAAATCATGCAAGGAAGAGTCTGTTTATGTGTGTTTATTTTTGAGTGTAGGAGTGTGAGCATAAGCACATTGCAGACAGTCTCACCCTGAGCGGAGAGCTCCAGCGGTGACTCAAACTTGACAGAATAAGGCCTCATCAGGTTCTTCAGTTTCTGGAACAGCTGTTGGCACATGATAAGCCAAGACATTAATAATCCGCTTTTTTTCTCCCCCTCACACAGCTCTCTCGCTCTCTCCTTCACTCGCTCTTTGACTCGAGGAGGTTAGTTAGGGATAATGGCAGCATCCGTGTTTGTGTCCCTGGATAAATCTCACACGGGCAACGGGAAAGGCAAACGAGAACCTTCAAAAGAACCCAGTTAAGATCTTAACATCCATGCAACGCTCTGAGAGGCTTCAGAACCCAGACAGAGATTAAAGATGAAGTTACAGATACAGAGTTTCTCTTCCGGCTCACCCTGCGAAGGAAGCCAGTGCCTTACAGAGTGGATAAAAATGAAAATATGAGCACAGCGCTAAGGGGGTATGGGGTATAACACAAACAAATGCTGCAATATTCATAGAGTTCCCATTTGAGATAAACGTGCATTGATATTAACTCGCGAAGGCCAAATTCTGTCGGAAGATAACCCAGCATGTGTTCACGAACTCACACAAGTCAGTCATCCTCCGTGTGTCAATCACAAGAACGCACGCGAACGCAATTCTCGGGAACAGTGGCGCCTCTTGGGCAATGACACACGGCGAATGAGATTTACGCCAAACCCGTCTCCATAGAAACGCATTCGTACATTAGGTTCCAAGGGCGGCATGAATGTGTCCTTGGGGCGTAATCTCGGGGCTCCTGTCATATAACACTCGTCAGGCCACCAAACCAGACGGAACGAGCAGAAAGTTAAGGCTGACCCTAAAGGACGGATGGAGATTTGCGTTCAGGTCCAAGTCCAACAGTTAAGGAAGTCTCTGATTAGATGTTAATGATCACAGCAACTAGTTTGAGTGTTATATACACTACATTTCAGTAGTCTCTTAATATATGTTTAGCAAATATGCTAACCAAGGTTGCATTTATTTAATCAAAAATACAGTAAAAACAGTAATGTTATTGATAATTATTATTTTAATTTAAAAGCATTCGTTTTTCCCCTAGGTTTACGGCTTTGGGGGGGGGGGACTCCTTTTTACGTTAATAAATTTATTTAATCCAAAAGAGCTGTCTAATTCTTAAATCAGAAAAGCTACACAACCATTCCTTTATTCTTACAATAGCCTTATGATTTTTTGCTCAGAATTCGTGTGTTATTTACCTTTTTAAGGCATAACACTTTTTGTAAACATTTAATCTTCTTTTAAGTTCATGAAAATAACAATTTTATTTTTTGGGAAACTACAGGTAATTAATATTCCAATTAAAACATTGAGAATATTGTGTGATTAATTTTCCTTTAAAAATAATGTTTTAATAATTTTAGTAGTAGTAGTTGCAGTCTGTTACGTACATTCTACTTAACAATAGTAATATATTTCTGCCGCAATGGCTTCAAGTTAAACCAAACTTTTATTTTGACGGGTTGCCGTGAATACCTTTACATTCCTGTGTTTATATGATATGAGGATAGTTTTACTCAAATGAAACGGTCAAATGCTCATAAGTGACTCTCAGAGCAGTTCTGGAGATGTTGTTCATGTATTTTATGTCCTCATTAGTGAGACTGCAGACGCTAATATCACCGCAAGCTTCACGAGCGTTTCAGTACAAATACTACACAAAACCGCGCGTCTGCGCCATACATTAACACAGAGACACGCAGAATTCATATTCAAATAGTCGTTTTGCGGCTTAATAGTTCAAATACTAGTGGGATGTAAGTGGTGCTTCACATTGTGTTGCGCGCACACTGTGTGTGTGTGTGTGTGTGTGGGTTTTGTGTGTGTGTGTGTGCCGCACATGCATGTGCGGAACATAAACATAGAGACCGAAATGACATGCCGTCGTGTAAATAAGATAAATAACATATGGCTATTTAGTTTGTTTAATAAAAGAACAAGGTATAGACCTGTTTTATAGGAAAGGTAACTTTAAATGACTTGTGTTGTGATCTGGCGCTATAGAGACCCCCCCCCCCCCCCCCCCCCCCCCCAAAATAATGGCAGGGGAAACACTAATTGGTTTCTCATTTTCTATTTATTCCTGTGATCAAAGCTTAATTTTCAGCATCATTACTCCGTCTTCAGTGTCACATGATCCTTAGAAATCATTAGCATCATAGTGCTCAAGAATTTTTTTTTTTTAAGTATTATTTTAGTATTAGTGCTTTAAATATACTATATATGCCATACTACATAGTTTTTATGTTTATATTTTTATTTAAATTCATATTTCTGGTAAAGATTGTCATTTTGCTGTGTTTTTGTCATTTTTATTAGTTTACACAGTTCTTATTCATTTTTATTTCAGTTTATTTCATTTTAGTTTATTAAATTAAAAGAACTATATAAAGTACTAAAATAAATAATTGTAATATATTCATTTGGTGCTCAAAAACAGTTCTAATGTTATTATTTTTTAGTATGGTTGATATTCTACTATAGTTTTTAATAATATTTTTATTTTTTAGTCATTTTGTTGTGTTTAATTTTTATTTCAGTTATTTTAGTAGGTAAGCTTCAAGGTAAACTAAAAGAAAATGTGAAAATATGCATTGGCAACTAGCTGAAATGAATTTATTTTAAGTTAACATTCATTTTAAGTAACAGTTTTGTAATGGTTTTATTATTACCCTGAATATTATCAATGCTGAAAACTGTTTTGCTACTGAATATTTTTTGTGGAAACTGATATTTTTTTTCAGGATTATTTGATTTGAAATCGAAAATCTTTTGCAATATTATTAAAGTCTTTACTGTCATTTTTGACAAACTTTTGAACAATCGCCAAAGTCAGAGTCAAAGTTGGGTTTATTCATTACATTAAAGAAGACAATATGAAGTATTTCCAGAAAGTGTACTTAACAGGAAAAAATAAGAACACTTTCACAAATTGCAATGAATAGACGGTTACAGAGTGCTGATGCACAAACACAGCTCTATATCTATTAAAGATTGAGTACTGGACAGGAAAGGGTTCTTTTAAGTTAAATAACCAGGGGGGAAATGCTGTCAGGCATAATGGTGACAGACAGAGAGGTGTTATATAGAAAAATGGAGAGATGGAGTTGGTGCATGTCTGTGTCTAAAGAGATGAGAGCTGAACATGGCCACGGCAGGCCCCAGAGGGACCATTTCTAAATATAATGCAGAAACTCAAGGTACAAGCATTACGTAAATACTGCAGACTTGCTGCTTCAGAACGTGACATACCTTCTCTCCATTAGGATTGCCCAGTACATAACAACCCATGATGTGGATCAGGTTGGGCTCCGGATTTACTTTACTCATAAACCGGCTCAGACGTTTCCAAAACCTGCATGTACACCACAAACACATGAGCGAAATCGCTCAGATAACAGTCACTAAAGGAATATCAAAACAAAACTTTTCTACGGATCTCACTCACTGGCTCATGTCTTCCTCTTTCTCGACCTTGGCAAAAGTGGCCACTTTATTCTTCAGAAGGTACAGGTGCCCCGGGCCACCCTGAAACAGAAAATTACACATTTGAAACCTTACATAACATCAAACTCAAAGAAACAGAAGACCAGTAGTATTGCCCTCTGAACTGAGAGAGACAGACCTGTGAAATCCTGTCCATCTGAACACACAACCATTACGCAACATCAAACTGAGACAGCAGTGAGTACTGTATTATTCCCACAGACACTGCTGATTCACTCTGGTGCACTTACAGTCTAATTTCTTGTCATTTTGTTTGTTTGTTGGCTTTGTTTTTTCTCACCTGACAGAAGATCATCATGCGCCAGATCTTACTGCCCCTCCTGTAGGCTGTCAATCTCTTCTCAATCTCCTCTGCACACAAAACAAACACACTGCTGTAGTCACACTGAGTGCATATACATGCACGATCTTACAGTGAATATACATAAGTTGACAGTCTACAGCCTTTAAAATATTGGGGAAAAGCCATGGCAAGCAAAACCTTTTGCATATTAGACAAATTTTACTTTGCATGTAAGAGTCTATAATCACAGTTCTATCAGCTTATTCAGAATATAACATTTTAGATGTCAAAAATAAGATAACGTAACCACAATTTTCTTGCAATGTTCCTTTTTTTTTAAAAACTTTATTCCCAAGGTTACCCTTTATTATTTAATATTATAATAGTTATATATGGGATGATATTATGCATTATTTCTATATATTATTTCAAGCCCTTTCATAATTTTAGATCAAAATCTAGATTTTGCCTATTATCCTAACCTAACTTTACATGTAAGAGTCTATAATCACGGTTTTAAAGGATTATTTAATATATAACAATATTATTCAATACATAACAGACTTATTCAGGACTGAATTTCCAAATCTCATGTAACCACCATTTTCTTGCATTATTGTTTTATTGATTTGGATGCAAATATATCAAGCCCTTTCAATCCTAAATATTATTATTTTTTTGTTGTTGTTAATAATGAGCTCATTTTGATGGCTATCATCATTTTGTTGCTTGTTATATGGACAAACAAATGAACAAACAATCAACATTATAATTAGCATAACTGCCCACTGACATTTAAAAGGAAGAAAAACATTTTAATTTATGAATTTCTGATTCTGTTTGACTCCAAAACACATTGAATAAATCTTGATCACCACAGATTTTATAGAGTCACTTTTGTAAAACAGTCACTAGAAAATATAGGCACTTCTCTGATCCAGTGTCATCTATCAGGAATCCAATTGTTTTTGTGTTTCTCATGCTGGCTGGTGCAAAAATCAATACAAAGCCCACCGTCGTTCCACAATGAAATAACCAGGCAAGGGGTAAAATGCTCAAACACACACACAAAAAAGCACACAGCCAGCAAACACACAGCAACAAACAGCACACACACAAAGCTACATACCCAAAATATCATCAAACGTGGCATGCTCATGATCCTGGAGATAAAAATAATGAAAACAATCAATATAAACACACAGATTAGACCAATTCTGAAAGGAAACTGTTCTTTGTATCATGCTTAATGTCTATAATCTCTAATTCACACTCCAGATAACATTACTGGCTTCTGCGTTTCTTTGTGCTGTTGAGGACGTGTTGTCATTTACTATTGTGTTTGCTATCAGTTTGGTCATCACTTGTCTGTTTAAACCTCTGGACAGTATTTTGTGATGCGTCCTCTTGTATCACATCCTATAGAGTGCATTTGGTTCTACTGCACAGGACAAAGCAAACATTAGCTTTGTGTTTCAAATATCTTTTCAGTGAAAATCCATTAACTACTCATTTGTTTTATTGTAAATGGTCAAAATGGACATCTGGATGATGTGTAATGTATTCCTATGTGATGTAGAGTGAAGACTGGCTTGACTTACATAGAGAATAGGTATAATAGATGGATCGCCCCTTCGAATGATGTTGGGAACATATTCTGCTTTAGGAACTTTAGATGAGATCAGCTAAAGGATACAAAAGTGACAAAAGTTTTAATTAAATTAAATAAATTACAGTAATATTCTGAAAATGACTCAACATTTATTTAAATTATGTAAAAAAAATAAAATAGAATAAATTAACATTGTACATTTTATGTAATTAAGTCAAATAAAATTACTTAAGTAACATAAAAATGGTCACCAAGAAATTTAAGTTAATCAGGTAAATTAATTCAATAAAATTAATACATAAGTATATTTATATTTCATATAGCTATGTGAAGCAAAATTACTTAAAAATTCAAAAGAAAAAATCTAAACCTGAATTGCGGTAAAAACTGGAAACAAAATATTTTTTTATTTAATTAAATTGCATACCATAATTTTAGGAGGGATGAAATCATCCCCCTCACACGCCAGTCTCTCCATCTCTCTCTCCTCCTCCCAGTCCATGTCTTCACATCCGCCCTCCTCTGGAGTACCGCAGGTCGTCTGCAGATCCCCACCTGTGGCATCACACAACACAGCAGAGAGTTTAATGATGGACACAGAGAAAGCAGAAGGAAGACAAAGAGAAAAAAGGAACAAAGAGACAAGCGAGGAAGGAGAAGAGGAAAGAGTGGATGGAGAAAGAGAAAGGCTCAGACAGAGAGAAAAAGGAACAAAGATAAGACAGATTGACAGTGAATTTGTTTACATGGACTGCAGTAATTGAGCTGTTTTGCTTCCAAGTTAGGAGTCATAAACTGATAACAGGAAAAGTTCACCAAAAAATGTTATTCCAAACCTTTATGCTGTTATATCTTATGTGGAACATGAAGAGATTTTTTTAAGGAAATCCCAGAGAAGGATGGTTAATATTGACCACAACTGTCAAGGTACTGAAAATGTCGAAACAGAACAAAAAGCATTATAAAAGTAGTTTATATGACTTTATGAACATTCAGTGTTGCCTGGAATTCCACAATACGCCCTGTAGTGTTATTACTGTTAACTAAAAACTAATTATTCAATTTATTTCCCAATAAAATAAAACATACATTTTAGGTTAAAAAACCCTTAAAATAAAATTTGAAATGTTGCCTTGGCAAATGAAATAAGTTGGCAAAACTAAGTTTAGAAAAAAAATATTATTAAATACTATAACAGTTTATAAGTTATATACATAAATATAAATAACACTTTGTGAACTAATCAAAATTTTAATTTTAATGAAAAGGATCTGAAAGTTATTTTTGGACAGCTGTGATGAACTTTTCATGTATGGAAAATCTATTTCTTCATTTTCCACTAAAAATAACAGATTTTGGGTTTGGAATGACATGAGGATGACAAAATGATGACAGCATTTTCATTTTTAGGTGAACCATCCTTTTAACGGCTAAAATGGAGCTTTAATTTGCTGTGAATTTCTCTTCACACTTGTTTGACTGCAGTCCGTTTAAATATACAGCACACACCTAACTAGAGTTGGACTGTAAGTAGTGTTTTGGAAAGAGAAAAGTAAAGAGAGAAAAAACCATGCGCTATAGATAGATAGAAACAGACAGTGAAAAGCCAACATACAAGAGTCATACTGTAAGTCAAATGTTCACAATCATTCTTAAGGCTCCTGAAGACACAGTGGCAAAAACAAACATGATCAAATAGGTCTAAAGACAAACTACAAACACATAGTTAACATGCTGACACAGAATTTCTACAGTGTTCACACATTACACACTACACACCACAACACCACACCACCACACACCACATACGTCTCAGAGTCCAGACGCCCAGCAGGAAGATTACTCCAGAGAGAGAAAGAGAGGAGCACATATTCAGGACAGAACCACGCTCAGAGGAAGACAGACAAACAGGATCAGCTTCAAGAGCAGAGGAGGAACGTCACTGCCATAACTGTTATGTGTGGATATATGAATGTCTGTCAAGAAGTCTTATGATTTTTCGGTAAGGCATGATTTTATATACACTATGTTCAAAAGGGTGGGGGCCTGTATGATTTTTTTGTTTAAAGAAAAGACTTTTTATTCAGCAAGGATGCATTATTTTGATCAAAAGTGACAGTAAAGACTATTGCATTTGTAACCAAACATTATATTTCACTTTTTTTTTACTTTCTATTAATAATCCTGAAAAAAGAAAAAAAAATCTACAAAAATATTAAGCAGCACAACCGCTTTAGAAATGTATTATAAGAAGAATTTTTTCTGATTTCTGAATTATCATGTGGCACTACAGACTGAAGTAATGATTTTTTGGTTTGCCACCACAGGAATAGAATAGAATAAAATAGAATACATACTTATTTTAAACTGTAATAGTATTTCACAATATTACTGTTTTAACTGAATTTTGATCACATAAATGCAGCCTTGGTGAGCATTAGACTTCTTTCAAAAACATTTTAAAAAGCACTGACTATAAACCTTTGAACAGCAGTGTGAATAATTAATAACTAGTGCTGTCAATCATTTTATGCTGTGATCTTGATATGTTAAGTGTGTCAAAGTGGCATGTATAAGCGTGTGTGTACAGATGGACTCACTGTCTTTTGAGTCGTTTAGGGAGTCTTGTTTGACTGGGGTCGGATCGCTCCAGGATCGGTTGAAACTCTTCGCCCTGCGCTCTGCAAATGCTAGTGAAGTGGAGAGATGGTCACACGCACACACACGCGATGCCCCATGATCCTCACAGACTGTGGGCTGCATCACATACACTCAACCACACCAACAACAACTACACACACATTTCTCATACGCTTCAATGTCCATTAGTTTCTATGCTACACTTGAAAAACAAATAGAACCAAAATGGACAAACACTCGTCCTCTGTCGCTGGTTTATAGGTCACAATGACGCAAAAATGTCAATCATCTTTCATACAAACATGCAAACATACACATGCTAATCTACGGCACGTGCATCACATGTACAAACAAAAACACACAAAACTCACAAATGGAGCTGTGCAATCATTCATACTGTACACTCACACATAGACTCACTTTGTGCTTTCATTCTTCTGCTGCCCACCATTCTTAAATGCTTCCGGAAATTCCTAGACATTAGCAGAAATGGAGTGAAAGAAAAAAGAGAGTGGAAGGAAAGAAAGGTAAATCAGGTCATCAATATCTGCATGTCTGTGACACTACACCAAAAACCCTTGTCTCTTATCTGCGCTTGGGAACGCAAAGAGATTTCCCTTGGTTATTCAACAGCGCAAACATATTTTGAAGGCCATATGAAACCCATAAACAATTATTTATGGTAGTACATCACTAAATATTTGCACCACGTAGGCCGTCAGAGAGACCAGCAGACGTCCTTGCTTGTGTGCACTCATGTGCAGTATTGAACCAGCAAGTGTGTACTTTCTTTGAGCCATTTGGCTTTTCTCCAGCTGACTGAGAAAGCAGACAGAGAAAAATGCCACTGCAGTAGAGTTAGTCCCACACCTCCAACTACCCTATGCATATCCATGACAACTGTACACTTAATTATAAAAGCTGAAACACTAGTAAGGGGTGGACAAAGGTGACAGCAGAAATAACAGCAAATTAGATGACAGTGGAGTTCTTAGGTCAGAAACATGCTCTACGCAAGTACGCAAATGTTGATGCTATGCTAATACATTACAAGCATGCGGTCCTGTTGTACATACAACGTGTTCTTGTGTTACTGTGGTAAATAGTTACCTTATCTGTGCCATGAAAGAACCTATGAAATCCAGATTTGAGCTTTGAGGCATTTAGTTCATGTGTGTTAGCTTTGAGGCTAGCAATATGCTAGTACAGCGGTGGCGAACTCCGGTCCTGGAGAGCCGCAGCCCTGCAGAGTTCAGCTCCAACCCTAATTAAAACTCAGCTGCCTGTAGCTTTCTAGTAACCCTTCAGACCTTGATTAGATTGTTCATGTGTGTTTGATTAGGGTTTGAAGCAAAACTCTGCAGGGCTGCGGCTCTCCAGGACTGACGTTCGCCACCCCTGTGCTAGTATATTACTAAATGTTGGCAAAATGCCAATGGAAATGCTAACAGCTAACTAGCTTTCTTCAGGTATTAATCGTTTTCAGTCACATGACTGGTACTTAGACCTAGTGGGCAAAACATTCTTTGCAGCACAGAAGGCATTTGTATTTATATACTAGTCTACATTTTGGGCCTTGGTTTAAACCAAAACAACACTCTTGGCAGGACTGCAGTGCTACACATGGTTAGCGCACTGGGGAAGAATATCCTCATTAGCCAGTGTATTGTATTATGAAAATTTAATTTCAGAATTTGATTGAGTCCGTTTCAGTGCTTTTCTCCAACAAGTGTCCTGTTTTGTGACAATTACACTGTACATCATGACTAATTGGAAGGGAAGTAATGAGACAGGAAGAAACATGGGAGGAAGATAGAAAAAGTGCTTTGTTTACACATGTGACAGAGCTGTGCCCACCTGTGAGAGGAGGGAGATATGGAGAAATCTCCCTTTTCTGTCCGTCTTTGGGCTTATTTACACCCACATGCATTAGAGAGAGAGAGAGCGCGAGAGAGAGAGAAGAAGAGAGAGGAGAGGATGAGAGAGAAAACCTCCCTTGCCCCCGCAGCTGAGGATGAGTCAGAGGCTTTTTTCTCCATTGTCTCTCTTTTCATTCTCTCACTCTCTCTGTCCCATGTCTGCAATCTCTGTTCCTCTATTAGCTCTTTAATTTCATCACCACCTCTCTCACGCTGTTAAATAATTCTATTCCCTCAATCATGCCCCTTTCCTTTTTTTAAAGGAATATTTCATCAAAAATGAAAATTCTGTCATCATTTCTTCATCCTCATGTTGAAGACAATATTTTACTATTTAAAGCATAGTAAGATTTAGTATAAAATGAATAAATATTTATTAATTTATAATACATTTATTTATTATGTTATTTTTATCCTGTGTGCTCTTCTGCTTGAAGAAACTGAAAGTGAATGGGGGCTGGAATGATCACACTCCAAAAAAATGACAAAAAGCACCAAAACGTGCCATATAAAGTGGATCTTTGGTATGTTTTAAAACAACTGAAATCAACAAAAGTCAGCAAAATGCCTGAATTAAGCCACGCGGATACGTTTTCTACGTTGTCTGTGCTTTGATCTGAACAAAAACAACAGGTATGTCCCAAATCACGTACTCATGCACTATTCTATGACATTTTGTAGTATAAAGAGTGCGAGTAGTGTGTTCACACTGAAAATCCCAAAAAGAAAAAGTGCACTTTAAATACCCGAATGATGCACTTAAATAACCGAAAAAACGAAGTGTGGAATGTTGGACACTTAATGCACTCAACTGTCGCAGTTTTAATTACGTACAGAAGGGGGAGGGGCAATCAGACTCCGCTTATGAATGACAGAATAACCTTATATAATTCATACTCTTCATGGTTGAGTACATAGTGCATAAGTACATAGTGTATAAGTGCATAGTGTAGTGCATCATTTGGGACGCAGCTAACGTATCCACGTGACGCAGCTGACACAGAACAGCATACGCTGTTTACGTCCAGCGGATATTCAAAATAACGACGAAAATGTGGAATTAAGTCGTTATTTTTGTTTTCTTTGCACACACAAAGTATTCTCGTAGCTTCGTAAAATTACGGTTGAACCACTGATGTCACATGGATTATTTTACCGATGTCCTTGCTACGTTTGTGGACCTTGATCGTGTTAAGATCCTTGCTGTCTATGGGAGGGTCAGAGAGCTCTCGGATTTATTAAAAAATATCTTAATTTGTGTTCCGAAGATGAACGGAGGTCTTATGGGTTTGGAACGACATGAGGGCGAGTAATTAATGACAGAACTTTCATTTTTGGGTGAACTAACCCTTTAACAACTACCTTACTAACTATTAATAAGCAGCAAATTAGGAGTTTGAGGCAAAAGTCATAGTTAATGGTTTGTTAATAGCGAGAATGGGACCTTAAAATAAAGTGTGATCAAAGTGTCATATGGGTTTGCAATGACATGGGGACGAGTAAATGATGACCAATTTTTATTTCACGTGAACTGTCCTTTTAAGGGGAAATCAGTAGGGTCGAACTACTGTATGTTTTACTTCAAGTCACCTCAGCTTTCAGCAATTTCTCAGGTGTTTTTCCATACCACATTGTCTTTCCCCTGCAGCAGCTGTGCATTGTGGGAGACATCTGGCTGGATGCTCCAGACTCCTGTCTAATATGACCTCTCCGGCTCCCAATTGTCCCCACCCACAGCAGCAACTCTGATTACATAATTGCCAGCTTGCCTTTTCTTCCTCTCATTCAGATTCTCACTCTCCTCCTTTCATCTCTCTCGCTTTCATTATATCTCTGTCCTTCCCATTCTCCTCCTGAATGTATGATTGCAGTGTATCATTTGTCTCACAGGGTTGACTTTCCAGCGACGTATCACACCACCCCTGTCCAACAATACACTCCTGAATCATCTACTGCTACTGTGACCATCTGGTCCTGTTTCAATTAGCCCTGATCCTTAGAGGGAACTCTGAATGAAATATACTGGCTAAAAACCAAAAGCTAAGCAAAAAACAACATTATTGATTATATGAAGAATGTTCGAAAAGATCAGATCAATATGCTTATATCCAAACTATCATACAGTGTACGCTACCCCTTTTCTTTTTTTCCTGTTCTGGTGAGTAAATCAGAGGCTTAGAAATTATCAAATGTATGTGAGGATGGGATTATAAATCTTATCAGCATTGACTCATGAATATTAATTAGGTGATGTAATGCTCATCCAGTAGTCAAAACCGATTTTTTGAAAAGCAGGACACTTGCCAAATTATGATTACCACAGACTGATTCACTCAACTGCTGATATAACTAGTTGGGAGAAGCTGCACTATGGTGTCGTTCAAAATGTAAAGCAAAATTACTACAAAAACTACATTTTTTATTATTATTTCATATAACTCAAACATCAATTATCACTCCCAAATTTTATTTTTTGAAATTTATTTGCATTTTAACATGCATATTTTACTAGCTAAATTAGTATTACCGCTATAATACAATATGACCAGCTAGCAAAGGCTGCACTATGGTGTAATTTAAAAAGCATCTTATTTTTATTTATATGCATTTTAATGTTTATTACTCTGAACATCGCTGACATTATTTAGCATTGGGAATGTCTAGAATTTCTCTTGCACTCCTGTTGTGTTGACATAGGTTGGATTATTTTTCCTCTTAAAAAAAAAATCCTATTTCTGAGGTTGCAAACAATTGCAATTTTCCTCTCAACTTGCATAGTTCAGTCACACCTTGATTACACAACAGTAAGAAAGTTGGTTTGAGGCTGTGCAAAAAGCAAAAACCAATTTCAAGGTGTGTTGTAACCATGGAGGTAGGGCATTGAATCTGACTCTTTAATCTCAGCCCAACCACACAGCAAATTGGGGGCTAAACTGCTTAGGGTGGTTCATATCTAAGAATAATGAACGCGCCAAGTCCTCAGACAAAATATCTATATTGATATGGATACATATCTCAGCTTTAGATAGAACGACAGGTATAGAGGTAACAATAGATAGATAGATAGATAGGGCTGTACTGCTAAAGCTCTTCCTCTATATTTTACAGGAATAAAAGCAGCGATAAATGACAGGCCTGCAACAAAGTACCTCTGGATGATGGCAGCTGACTCCACCTTGTTTTTTCTCCTCTTTCTCTCTGCTAGACTCCGGAAAACCCTGGCAGGAGGTGACACAACTTTAATGCCAGCGAGGGCGAGGGCGAGGGCTCACCGAAGTGTGGTTAGAGGTTAGAGCCATGCTCATGAAGGGGCAATGTTAGGCTGGGGTTAGGCAGGAGGACCATCTTCTGGGTAAATAAAGGTTCAGCCAACGAGCAGAGCCTCGGATTGGATCGAATGAACGGCACTTATGCCACCACACACTGGTCATATCTTGACCTTCCTGATAGCATAACCAACAGTGTCACCTACAGATTGATATTTTTTACACACCCAGAGACTCGATTTCTCCTTACAAATAAATAAAAGTAGTAAATAAAAAAAGACACTGCAGATACACACCTGCAATTCAACATGCTCAAAACCATATGAAATTATCTCAAGGGACACTTAACATTTCTAGATAAACAACTCAACTCAAAAAATCGGCATCAGCATCTGTCAGCATTTCTAAACCATCCAAGACAACTACATCTGTGTCTCTGGCTGAGGTAATCAGAATTATTCAGACTAGCCTATCAAATGAGTTTCTAAGCCATTTCTTGAATCAAAATGCTTTGCTGCATTTCGCACCACTAAAGCAACATCATCAGTCTTTCCCTCAGGTTTTCAAACCAAGCGCATTCGGATTCATTTATACATCAAGGTAAAATCATTTTATTTCAGTTTCATCAACTTGACAGCGGTGAAACGGCGCTTTCCTCGGTTCGTACACACAAGCACTGTTTGAATGGGACTAGTTACTCGGAGAAGATCCAAAAAGACAGGTGTGTTCTTCCTCACAATCTCAAATTACGAAGCAATTACGAAAAAAATTACAGAGCAAATTACCTCAGAGATCCTTTGAGAAATCGAATTCCTTCCGGATAGGAATGTTTGTGCTTGTAGTAAATTATTTTTTTCTACTTCACTGCTTCTCATTTGTTTCAGACACCATCAAATATTGTAAATAGGGCTACATTTGTGGGACTGGAGGGATGACAGGGTAGGCTGTGCTGGGGAAGCTAGGGTTTGACATCACACACTCATTTTGAGACATTTAAAGGGTACAAAAGGGATACTCACGAAATCCTGTAGAGCGGAGAGGTGAGGCAGACAAAATGGAGAGAAAAAGACAGACAGAAACCTTAGATAACAGCCATGTTTGAAGAAAGTGTGTGGTCAGCGTGTACTTGTCAGCTGAGTCAGTTTGACAGTAAATGTCACTAAATGAATGTGTGTTAGTGGTGAGACTCCTGTTGTGCCATCTGTACTTGAGGTCAATATAGGCGTCTAACTTCAGTGTGTGTGTGTGTGTGTGTGTGTGTGTGTGTGTGTGTGGTGAGAGATGAAGTGAGTACTCACGCCTGCATGGTCGTTGTAGCAGTCTGAAAGCTGAACATGTTATCTTTAGGGAACCAACTGTTATCTTCTGGTTAGAAACAGCATGCGACCACATGAGTACAGTTTACATATGTATCTGCATAGTATGGCATACCACTGAACAAACATATACAGTGGCCCCAAAAAGTACTTAGACACGTTAGCAACACTAAAAAATGCAGGAGTTTCATTGCAATAGACAACACGATATCAAACCAAAACAGCACTCCAATGATGCTAGATTTACTATTCTTAGCAATCTTTGTAATTACTTTTAACTATATAATAATAATACACATATATACATAGGCCTATATACATACATACACACACACATACATACATACCAACACACATATTGTATTAACAAATGTATAGCATGAAAAGTGACCTTGTGCAATTTTAATAAAAATAAATGGCACTTGGTTGATCATCTATCATCTAATGACACATCTATATTTTTAAATGAATGTTTGGGTTCAAAACAAGTTAAGCTCAATTGCAAGTATTTGTTTAAAGTCGATTACTACAGAAAATCATGTTGGCTCATCCCTTAATTTTTCCTTTTGTTGTTGTTTTAAAGAAAGCAAAAAACATGGTAAAACGAAGCACATATAATAGAAGTCAATACTGCTAGTGAAATGTGAAGCGCCTTTTTTAATCTGTAAAAATGTGCATTATTTGAGCGTCTAGTATTCTAGACAAATGAACTTCTCGTTATTCATCAAAGACGCATCTGGGTATCTGTGGGTTGTTGCCAGTACATCAACAGAGACATGTTGTCAGATGAAGGCATAGCAGATCTGATTTTCAATTGTCAGACCTTGTGAATGCATGCAAACAAGAAAGAGACATTTATGTCTATCTGCTGATTCTAGACAACTGGAAAACTACCTGGTTCGCTTGATCTCAAAGTCAGGAAATGATTCCATCACACCAGTGTAATGAATAATATTGAAGTGCCATGGCTGTACTGTACGTGTGACTAAACTAAAAGCATTTTATTCCTGTGGCTCAAACAATAGAGAATGGCAACGCCAAGGTCATGGGTTCGATTCCCAATGAATGCTTGAACTAAATAGTCTGACTTGTATCATGGTAACATGTATAATATTGAAGTATCATTGCTGTACAACACTATTGGCTAAAATAAAAGCATTTTTTATTCCTGTTGCTCAAACAGTAAAGCATGGGGTTGATTCCCAAGGTATGCATGAACTGACACAAATGTATACCTTAAATGCAATAGATATTGGATGCAATTGGGAAAGAAGTGTCTGCCATATGCATTTCAGGGCTCAATTTACTATCAGCAAGTGCCTCACTATAACCACAATTTCTGCTTGTTTTTAAAGAAAAATGCCCAAATGCTGTTGATTGAGCTTTACTTTTGAACCTGAAACATTCCATTAAGTGTAGTCTAAGCATTCAAATACTTTCTGGGGCCACTGTGTGAAGATCCACCAGCAACAACATACACACATGGTCCACCACTCCACAGAGGGAGAGAGCACAAAAGAGACACACAGGAGAGAGGAGAGAGACACAGGAGAGCGGAAAAAATACAGACCACGGCACATCGAACAAACCCTGTTGTTGGCTGAACCCCACCCCTTCCCCTCGGCCAGAGCCTCTCTCTCTCTTTATCTCCTCTGTCGCTCTCCCCCTCTTCACCTCGCTCCAGCCCAGTCATGCGGTCCACACTGCACATCCGCTCTAGTGGTGGCCGGCGCTGCTTGCCTGCCTCTCGGGTGCTGCTTTCCAGGTCCAGGGAGCCCTGGCTGCGCGAGGGAGCCCCGGCACAGGCCTCGCATGCCAGGCCGCATTCCTTTCCCTCCCCCCAGCCACGGATGTTGTGTGCGCTGACAGAGCTCTGCAGCGGCTGGGAAAGGTGGTGTTGGTGATGGGGCTCCCCGTGGTGATGGTGCGATGTTCCCGTGCCAGAGATGTGCTGGTGGGGGTTTGATCCACTAGTTCCGCTGCTTCCACCTCCGCTGGTGTTGCTGTGATGGTGGTTGCCATGATGGTGGTTGCCGTGATGATGGTTTCCGGATCCACTTCCACTTCCACTTCCATGGTGGCGGTGGTGGTGTTGGGTCGGAGAAGATGAGTTGGAGGACGTAGAGGGCTGACATGCCTCCTGCGTCCCTTTCAAGACCTCGAGCTCCAGGTTCTCCTTGCTTCCCCGGCTGGTTCCCAGCATGCCGCTCTCTCCAGTGATGGTGTAGACCTGAGCAGGCTGCAGGGCACACTCCACACACTTCAGCTGGTCCTCCTCTGCCGAAAAGCTACGCTCTAGGGACAGCCGGCTCTTGGAGGAAGTTGTCGGAGGCGGCGGTTCCACAAGGCCCAGGGCGGGGTTGATCAAGCTGGGGTCGGCGCCGACGGCGGAGCCCTGGAGGGTGCAGCTGTGGAAGTTGTTGTTCTGAGTGCACAGGCTGTCTGGGGAGTCAGAGTCGTGGCCAACGAGGGTGTCAGACAGTAAGTGATCTTCAAATCAAACATTAGGACAGATGAAAGAGAGAGGGACAAGTGAGAAACAGCAAGAGATGCACAGAGAAAAAGACAGATGGGGTAACACACGCTACATTAAGAAGTGGCACAGTTCCTCATGAAACATGAACGCGCCTGGAGTCTGAGAGCATCACAGGCTCTGAGTGGACTGGAAAAAGAAGAGCGGAAAGAAAGAGGATTGGAGATAACTGACCTGATCCGTTGCGGTTCTCAGGATGGGTGTGAAGGTACTCTCCGAATGCACGAGCTGCTCTGCAAAAAAACACACACGCATTCGTCATTGGCAGCCCCACACTGTGACTATAGTCATGGATGAAGGATAGTGTTAGGCATGACATGCTGTGAAGTCACAAGCAAATGACTTGGTTCTATTAATGCATTGTTCAAAAAGACTCACAAAGCATTACAGGCTTGAATCAGTCTGACAAATTTTTTATCAAATTAGCAGTTAGACTCACTTACTGAACTGCAAGTTATCACTATATTCAATGCTGTCAATCTCGAAATTAAGCTTTGAGTACTTTTGAGTGCTTAAAGGCATAGTTTACCCAAAAATGTCAACATTACTCACCAAACCTTTTGAAATACAAAAAAAAAGGATATATTGTAGAATGTTGGTAACCAAACAGTTTTGGTGTCCATTGACTTCCAAGTGCACTGAAATATGTATGAGGTGTATCACATGAGAGTGAGTGAATTCTGGCATAATTAAATTTTTTCAGTGAATTATCCCTTTAAGGTTTCGGAAACATCAGTTCAAATCATTACTGGCTGATTGTTTAATGACAATGCATAGCTAAAATATACATTTGCAATAAATATTTTAATAAAAATAAAAAAAAAAACGTAATAGAAAAGTACTCTCAGCTCCGTTTAGCACATTTCACCATGTGATATCCATTCTGCAGATTTCCACACATTTTCTACTGAAATCAGCTTAGTCATCAGGCTACAAAACCATAGAAGCATCACACAGTGTAATCCAGAACTGCATAATCCAATGACCCTGTCAGCAGCTGATCATATTTAACATTTACTGCAATCCTTTCATTGCTTAAATCCTGTTTTAATGAATTAAGCCCATCATGATGTCTCTTTTATAAGAGAACTTCAGAGCATTCAACGCAAACTTGCATTTTAAAACATGTATGCATCTGCATACATTTAAACATTATATCACTATATTTATCATTTTATTTGGATTTAATTATTATTTTAATGAGGTTTTGTGTGCTAAAGTAATCATAATTTAGTTTTTTTTAATGCCCGTGACCGTGAGAGGCACTCACACTGACACTAATAAGAGTTTATTTGTTGCTGTGCCTATAAGACTTCTATGTAAATATCCTTTTCACATATGACAGCACTTTGTTCCGGCAAATTAAACTCTTTTATGTACCAAAGATCGAGTAAATTAGACTTCTGATGATATGGCCCCCTTTAAACAACCATTTTTCCCCACATATGAACACGAGAAAACCATTCTAGACATAGACTAGAATGGACGATGGTTCCTTGTATGTCCTACTTCCGGATCCAGCTGTCAGTTTCTCTCACTTCTTTTTCAATTTGAGAAATGACAGGCCCAGTGCGGACTACTCTTAGCCTCTTAATGTCACCTGCTAAGCTGACACCAGCCTCGGGTATAAAGGGCTTTCACAGGGATATGAGTAATGCTCTGCATGCGGCAGCTGTCTGCATCGGGAGGTTTGACAGCCGGACTTCTCAAACTTGAGAATGTGGCTCGGCTTCTGCAGTGTGAAGGCTGAAATGAGGGGCAGGCATGTGGAAACACATGTGACTGTGAAAAAGGGGCATGTGGCAGAAAAAAAGGTGGGAAAACAAGAGTGGGGAGAGGAAGGGAGAAAGAGAGAGGAGGAGGAGGAACAGAGGAACACGCGCTGTGTAAATGTAATTGGTTGCTTTGTATTTCAGAGCCACCCACAGATTCAGATGTAGCGTTTTTATCTTTCCAGTCCAATAAGAAGAATGTGGGAGAATGATGGATTTGAAGGGTGAAAAAGGGACAAACAGAGACATGGAGATAAGTAGAAATATGGATGTGAAAATATAAATATATAGTAATTAAATAACTACATATATAATAAAAACAGGTGAAATTAAAAAAATAAACATGATTTTCAGCATTTCTTTTACCATTTTAATCACTTTTTTTCAGTTATACGGTAATAAAAAAAGTGAATGTATAATAATTATAAATAATTTAAAATCATAAAATAATCCTAATAAATATATAATGAAAATATTTTAAAGAAAATAAAAATGTAAAAAAGGGGAGAATATCATGTCGTGTCGTGAAACTACTATACCTAAAAATAAAAAAAAATTAGTATACCATTCATTGCTTCATATCACCTACTATATACAAATTACGATAAAATATAAATAAGCAATATGCATGTCACACTGAAGGTCCATGCCAACTATATAATAAAAAAGAAATAAAAATAATTAATTATTTTAAATAATTAAAATAAAAATTGGTTAAAATTAGTACATTTCCCTGTCAGGTCATGTCAACTTATAATAAAATAATCAATAAATACAATAATTTAAAAAAATAAAAATGTTAAAATTAGCATAGTTCACACTCAGGTTACATCAACTACTATAATAAAATAATTATAAAAAATATAAAAAACATTGTTTAAAATTAGTATAGCATGGCATGCTGCAGGTCATGTCAACAGCTATAATTAAACAAGAATTTACAAATAATATTTAAAAAAATGTTTTAAAAGAAAATATGATGTCATGCTGCAGGTCGTGTCAACTACAGTACTATAAAATAAATAAATATGGTTACAAATGAGTATAGCATGTCAACTACCTAGACATAAAAAAGGTACCTTTATTATCTGCATGAGTTTCTCTCAAACATAGCCTACAAGAAAATGATCTTCATCAGAACATGATAACAGCTTTGATTGGTTTGAATTAAAGGCTCATGAATAACAGTGATGCAAATGATCAGCTGCTCGATAACTTCAAGAGATGCTCAAAACCTCATTCATACCAAAGTAAGCACTAATTTGACACTTAATTCACAGTCGGCTATAAAGAGAGCGTCAAAGGCGGAGAGAGTGAGAAAATGAACGTCACAATGCTTCCCACAGGAAATATTTGTCACCACTGGCCCATTGTAAACAGCAGGAATCAAAGAGACAGAAAGAGAAACACTAATTAGTTCAGGCCAGAGGGGATATCATCAGTAACAATCGATAACACCGACTGAGAATTATGGGAAACGATTCAGCCAATCAGAACAGACAATAAAGATTTGAATAAATTATTAAGCCAGATAACCAAAGACACTTTGGTGGTTCCCATTTCATACACTCTTAAAAATAAAGATGCTTCACGATGCCATAGAAGAACCTTTTTGTCTAAATGGTTCCATAAAGAACCTTTAAGATCTGAAGAACCTTTCTGTTTCACAAAAGGTTCTTTGTGGCGAGGTAAGAAAACGAAAAAGGTAAGAAAGAGATGGTTCTTTAAAGAACCTTTGACTGAATGGTTCTTTGTGGAACCAAAAATGGTTCTTCTATGGCATCGCTTGAAGAACCTTTTGAAGCACCTTTATTTTTAAGAGTGTAAGTGCATATTGATGCCTTGATAATAAACGAACAACAGCTTATCTGTTCCGCATACGGTGGCTTTGGCACTGTAAATCACCGGGTGAGTCATTGCTTTTCGGGAAGCTGATTCAATCTTGTAGGAGACATGATGGATGGGTCCTTAATACACTCTGCCTGAACCCGTTTTCACCACACAGACAAATATTTGCATGCAACAACACATGCTTTCATACCTTTTAATGTATCTAATGAACCTGTTCTGCACAATATATGGCCCACACATAATCACATCCATTCCCCACGCACGGAAAACCCACTCCGATCTCAATATTGCAACCTCCTCCACAGAAGCTGTCACACACCCTGGGATCGTTCCACAGGAAACCCTGGTGGCTCGCAGTCGCCCTGACGTAACGTTCAACAACATGACACTTGTGACAGCACTTTAAATTATTCAGTTTTGCCAAAACAGCTCATGTTGAACCAGATCATTCTCGCTCGCTTCGTAGCAAGCATCCTCTAATGCAACAGGGTTAATTGGAGAGCCAATTCAGTCCGAAGAGCCACATACTTGACCTGAAGAACAGGGGAATGCAGTAAGCATGCTGCCTACATAGGAAGCTTACTACTTAGGGAGCATCCTAACTATCATGTAAGTGACAGATTTGCAAGCCTCTACATAAATGACACACAAAATTTAGACTGATTTGATGTTATCATGTTGCTAAGCTAACCGTGTGATGCTTAAATAAGCATAAAATATATATTTTTTTACATATACTGGGAAAAAGAATACATATTGAATTTATATAATATATAGTATCATCGATACTATGCAGTAATAAATTAAATCTGAATGTTGGATTATTTTACTGAGCTGTAAAATTAAACAAAAACAACATTAACATTACAATTAAAAAAGAATAAATAAAGATACATTTTAAATAAGTGTAAGGTAAGCATCCATCTGTTCTTGAGCACTACAATTTTACAATCAACTAGAGAAGTTTAAAGAGAATTATCATATTAATGAAAATATCAGAAAAAATACAGGATAATATAATACATTTTTAATTGCACAAATTATACATTTTGAATTATACACTTGCACCGGTTATTACATTTCAGTATTAATGATATTCTGCAGTAGTGAATGAAATTTGAATCTTGGATTTTCCACTGAGCTTTAAAATTAAAGCTCTTTTTTTCAATTAAAATACATTTAAAAAATTTAAGAAAAATACAAATAAAAATTAAATTTAAAATAAACATTTTAAATAAATTCTATCCGCTCTTGTATGCTAAAATTCTACATTGCTTCCTTTTCTCTTAGCTCATTTGATTAACATCAGCTAGACGTCCCAAGCTGAGGGAATTATCATATTAATAAAATATCAGAAGAAATGCAGGAAGATAAGAAGGAAGGAAGGGGGCCGAAAGAGAGGGAGGGCAAGAAAATGGGTAATGGGTAAAGCGAGGAAGAAAAACGAGAAAAAAAGAGGAGCTACTAGGTGAAGATGAGATAATAAAAGGATGAAAAAGATGAAGGTGAGCAATAGGAGGAAAAACTATGTAAATGTGCGGGTTTTGACGCTGGAGTGTAGGAATGCATCATGTGATTCCAAAAGGTCAGAGAAACAAGGTAGATGAAAAAAATGAGAGCTGAGAGGAACATTAAACATGAAAGTGTATTTAATACAGTGCGAGAAACTGGTGAAATTCAATACAGCAGCAGAGCCATTTCCAGTGGCTCAACCAATTAAAAGCCATTTACAATAAAACTAACACACACACACAAATTCTACATTTCCGTAATGCATCTGCATGTTGTTTTGTGTGTGTGTGTGTTTCTGTAATTATCATTATTCTCAAATGGCAATTCCTTATAGATTCTCATAAAGCATAATTTTGTCTTATGTTTTTTGTACCACAGTATTTTTTGGGGAGGGTGTGCTTAATAGTCATGAAAATATTAATAGAATAGAAAATAGAAAATTTTTAAGTTTCTTTCTCTTTTTGAAAGGAATTAATACTTTTATTCATTAATAAGAAATGTTACGTGAACTGCATATTAGGCTGATTTCTAAAGAATCATGTGAAACTGAAGACTGTAATAATGGCTGCTGAAAATTCAGCTTTGCAATCATAGCAATAAATTACATTTTAAAATATATTAGAACAAAACACAGTAAATGAATGAATGAATGAATGAATAAACAAGTAACTCGCTCAATGTATTGTAATTTCAAACCTATTACGTCCATAAAATGAAAATCAGTGGGGTCCAAAACAACTCCGAACCCCAAGTACTTTCACTGTATGCCACAAAAGAAAGCAGACCACAGGGGTTTGGGACAACAGGATCATCTAGAGCAGATTTCTCACCACAAATGTTTTAGCGCTCTTTCTATCTCTTTGCTTTCAGCAGTGTTACTCAACAGAAGCAGCACATAAAAGCATGGGCACAGTAGGAGGGGACCGAATCCATGACAGTGCACTCACACACATTCACACACACAGCAGGCACTCATGCATGAAACATACACACACTAGAAAATTCACACTCCATGCCACTCTCAAACACAGGACTGTCATAATGCAGTACACAACTGCTGTTGTGTTTATACAAAATGTAATTTTAATTAATCACATGGCATTTACAGCATTTGACATCAATTGTTTAGAACTGAGAACAAGAGCAAATATGGCAGATTTCAAATCACTCACTCCAACCAAGCAACTTCCATTGAGATGAATACTAACAGATAGACAGGTATCATAATTAAAGGGATAGTTCACCCACAAATAAAAATGTGCTAAAATAAATGTAATCTCCCTCAGGCATCCAAGATGTAGATGAATAGTTTTTTTCATCAGAACAGATTTGGAGTTTATTTTTTTTAATTGGATCTTCTGCAGTGAATGGGTGCCATCAGAATGAGAGACCAAACAGCTGATAAAAACATCACTATAATTCCCAAGTAATCCATACGTCTCCAGTCCATCAATTAACATCTTCTAAAGTAAAAAGCTGCATGTTTGTGAGAAACTAATCCGTGGCTTCCGGCTAAAATATGAGTGCTCTATCCATAATATTGCCTTCTCCGGTGAAAAAGACGTCTTATCTGAATCAGGAGAGAAATACGCACCGATCAAGCACGGCGTAACAGTCCAAATCATTCTAAACAAATATGCTGGAGGATTTTGATGGGGGAGGACAATAGAGGATGGACTTTTTCACTGGAGGAAGTATTATTATAGATTATGGACTGGTATTTTGGCCAGAAGTTACAGTTTAAGGTTAAAGTGCCTTGGATGATGGATTTGTATCTAACAAACATGCAGCTTTTCACTTCACAAGATGTTAATTGATGGACTGGAGTGATGTGGATTATTGTGATGTTTTTATCAGCTGTTTAGACTCTCATTATGACGGCACCCATTCACTGCATTGTATCCGTTGGTGAGCAAGTGATGTAATGCTAAATTTCTCCAAATCTTTTCCGATGAATAAACAAACTCTTCTACATCTTGGATGGCCTGAGGGTACATTTTCAGCAAATTTAAATTTTTGGGTGAACTATTCCTTTAAGAAATGATTTAGGTCAACTTAGTTGTCTAGACACTTCACCAAGCAGACACTTCACTGGCATTTTTTCCCAGAGATCCTTATGCATTTAATTCAGGCAGGTCCTTGAGAACAATTATAAGGTGAGTGGATAACATGAATTTAATATTAGCCTGGGGACAACTGAACAGTCAAGCATTTCTGATCCTTCTGACATATTTTCCTCTGATATATTCTGAGCTAAACAGCAGCACGGCTAATGGCATGTTCTTGTAGTGCATGTTTGTGCAGCATATGGGACCTGCGCTTTGGCACAGACCACAGATTAAAATGTCACCCTCCTCCCTCTTCCACGGTTTGAGAGCCGGGCTTAATGACACCTGGAACCCTCCTTCGCCCTGAGCGCACCCTCTCTTCAACTCTCACTCGACCCTTTTCTCTCTCTCTCTCTTGCATAACAGCACAGACAACAATGTCAAAGGCATAATCGCAGTGTGTCAGAGTCATCCTGAGATCTGCATTATCTCAAACGGTCCGACTAATTACAGGACACGGTCTAGTCTCTGCTACCAGATAATAAATAGAGCAGGAAGTGAAGGGGGGAGACGCAGCATGTTCTGACTGACTTCTAATACAAGTATATAAGATGTGGTGTCTCTTCACAAAGATGTATAATGAATGATGTTAAAACTGTAAGGCAGGCGATTTAGCATAGTGGGAGGTATTATCTAGGATTTGTTCTTTTAGCATTTGGATAAAATAGGATTAGTTAAGTCTAACCTACCGAAAAAGGGATAGTTCACTCAATAACAAAAATTCTTGCATTATTTACTCACCCTCATGTCGTTCCAAATCTGGATGCAGTTATTTTGTTCTGTGGAACACAAGATAAGACATTTTGAAGATTTTTCCCATACAAGGACCGTGTGAAAAGAAGTGCAGAATAGGAGAAAGTTATTAGAGAATAGTTAAATTTCAGTCTGGTCCTTACAGAAAACTATCAAATAATTTTTACTATACTTGAAATATAGTGCATGAGTTATAGTACAGGTCAATCAATATGGTATCTTAAAATAAATAATTTATACTTTTACTCAGCGATGATGCATTAAATTGATCAAAAGTGACAGTAAACTAATTTAAGTTATATGTTACAAAAAAAACAATCTTTTTTGTTCGTTTTTATAAAAATATTAAGCAGCAAAAATGTTTTCAACAATGATAATAATAAAATGTTTCTTGAGCTGCAAATCAGCATATTACCTATTATTATTATTAGAATGATTTCTGAATGATCATATGTGACACTGAAGACTGGAGTAATGATCGCTGAAAATGCAGCTTTGCCATCACATGAATAAGTTACATTTTAAAATATATTGAAATACACAATCCATTTAAATTGTAATAACATTTCATATTGTTTTGTTGCATTTTCGATCAGATAAATGCAGCCTTGGTGAGCTTAAGACACTTCTTTCAAAACATTAGAAAAAAATCTTACTGACTTTAAAACAGTATTTTACAAAATTATTTTAAATAGAGAGAAACTTTTTTTAGACAATATGTACTCAATTATCTTTAAAAAAAGAGTTTATCATTCATTTATACAGTAATTGTAAAGTCAAAAGAATTTAAAACTGACAAAGTGAGAAGATAAACACTGCTGTTAATTGGCCAAGTGGATATGATTATTGATTAATTATCTCATAATCAAACATTTGTTAGGCTTGTTATTGTTGCAAGCAGACTAGCTTGACCAGAGCAGCTATAAAGGGTACTAGCCAAAATCAGCATATCTACAATGTACCTTGTAGTCCGCAATTTGTTCATTTAAGATGGTCACCAGCTGATCCAATTTAGCTGGTCTTGGATGGTGTTTCAGCAGTGTTCATAAATGGCTGATTTAAATGTCGACCCAATGACTGAAAAAAAAACAAAAAAAATAAAGCTATGTATGAAAATCTGGTTACACTACTTGAAGGGGTGTGCATAAGACTGACATGACACCTTCATTATCATGACATGACACCTACATAATCATGACATGACACATGTCATGAATATGAAGGTTTTTATGCATGTTTATGACAACTGTTATTAAGTGTCATTTGCTCAGTTATGTAATTTTTAATGCAAAGATTACATTGTTTGAGATGTCTTTGTTATGGGCTATGGTTAGTGGTAAGGGTAGGGGTAGGGTTAGGTTAGGGTTAGGTCAAATAATGTCATATTTGCATTAAAAATGACATAACTGAGCGAATGACACTTAATGACAGTTATCATAAACATGCATAAAACCGCCTTCATATTCATGACATGTGTCATGATTATGTAGGTGTCATGTCATGATTGTGTTGGTGTCATGTCATGATTATGAAGGTGTCATGTCAGTCTTATGCACACCCCTTCAAGTAAAGTGTTACCGAAAATCTTTATAAATTCCCTGCTTTGATATTTAATATGAAAATACAAGCTATTTTTAATATGCTGGAAGGAGGGTGACGACATGGGTTGTGGCTCTAGATCCTTTCTGGGAAACTATGAGCACATCTGAAATGCCAGCATTCAGCAGACTTATCCGAGGCCCAAAGATCAATGAGTCAGATCTCATCAGCCTGCAGTGAATAAAAACACACTGAAAAGAGCCTCACTTCCCACTCCATAGCTTAGACTAGGCTTAAAGAAAGGCAGTCTCTTCAGAAACTGCAGGCGTGAGAGAATATCCTTAAAAGGTTCCATATAGGTCATTGGATTTCAGTGTCTGTTTTAAGTGCTAGAGTTAGAGATTACACTGCACTGGTCTTACAACGCTTCGAATGACAGCAGCCTAAAGGCTGTCAAAGAGGTTAAACGCAACATTTCTTATGTTTCTTTAAGATGTCCTGGTGCTTTCATCAGCCAGCAAAAGCTTTCAACTTTGGCCCAGGGTCTGTCTGTTACAACATAAGAAAAATCATTTTCCTAATCTTATTGGAGTCTGTTTTTCTTTAAAAATATTCCAAAATCATCAAAACAAAAGATATTTAAAAAGGGGCAAAATTACATCAGACTTGTTTTTAGGTAATATATCTTAAATTTAATTTATTTTTTCTTACCCACTGGCAAATAATCTGGTCCTGTTTTCATCATAAACCTCACTAGTTTAGTACATTTATGGTTAAAAAAAAACAATATTCCAATACAGTAATAAAAGTAATTCCAAATGTATTCTAAATATATAATAAAAGCCTTAATATCTGAGCAAAAAAAATGTATGCAGTATTGCTTTTTGCTTCTTAGATGTTTTTTTTTGTTTGTGAAATATCTTACAGTATGGCTGTTTTGAGAAGTCTTCACACCACACTGCAAACATCCAAACAGAATGAAAAAAAAAACACTACCAACCTCATAAACGCTCAGCCAGTACACCACATTCAGTTTGGCAGTGATTTTAAGACATGTCTGACTGCTTATCCCTTAATAACATCATCTAATTCTGCTATGCCTATTTTCCATCCTGATATTAAGGATACACACTATAAACAGTACAGCAAAGGAATAACAAATGGATTTCTGAATGTTACAGTACATTTAAACCTCAAGAATTCACACCTTAACTAAAACCCAAAGGAGTCACGAAATAGAAATATGCATGTATCTATCGAAACGAGACGGCGTGATAGCACAGCCGGTGACTCAGACTCTCGGTTAATAAATCAGAGTGGATGAGCATCAAGTGGAAATCTGCAGACCGCTCATGATTATCATACAAACACTGTACAGACCAGGCTCTCCATGCTGACCCAGTGGCCCTGAAAACATTCAGTCTAAAAATGACTCAGAAACACACAAAAAAGAAAGAAAGAAAGACTAGGAAGAACCTATTACATAAGTCATACGAAGTTTTTCTGAGAAGAAAATAATATTTATTGCTACACAGCGACCTAGTTATTTATAAATAAAAAACAAGGTGGGGAAAAAGGATTTATAAACAACAAAAACGAATAAAAATGCCAAAACACAGTAAATTTATTAACATTTTAGGTTACACTTTACTAGAAGGGGTGTGCATAAGACTGACACGACACCTTCATAATCATGACATGACACATGTCATGAATATGAAGGGTTTTATGGATGTCAGATGACACTGTCATAAAGTGTCAATCACTCAGTTGTCATGTTTACGCAATAGATGAAATTGTTTGAGATGCTCTTGTTAGGGTTAGGTTTAGGGGTAGGGTTAGGTTAGGGTTAGTTCAAATAATGTCATATTTGCATTAAAAATGACATAACTGAGCGAATGACACTTAATGACAGTTGTCATAAACGGAATAAACATTCATTCATGACATTCATGATTATTGAAGGGCCAGTTGTCAGTCTATGCCCCACCTTCAAGTAAAGTGTTACCACATTTTAACTAGAATTAAAATAAAAATCGAAACTGAAATTATTAACAAACTACCATAGCATCTCAATGATACTAAAATATTACTGACATATGGTGAGTAAATTATTACATAATTCACATTCAAAATAAGCCATTGAGGGGTTCAAAACTGCAATCTTCTAGTTACCAGCTCAGATCTTATCAAAAGAGCATGTTTCGTTTCACACTTGGAAGGATTATTCAGAGAAAACCACTACAAATGCACGATGTGGCCAAGCTGAAAAGATTTTAAAAGTAGTGCAGGTTGAGAGCAGGAGTACTTCCTTTTCTGTAGTGTGTCGGAGTGGGCCGGGGTATACTATTGATCCTGTGTGTATTCACAGAACAAGGTCCACCTTCAGATTTTGCTTTTGAACAGCTCAGTGGTCATGACCCAGTGTCTGAAGGAGAGGAGATTACCAGAGACCGCCTTCACAAGGTGCAAAAGTCCCCCGGACAATGTGAGCACAAAGCGTGTACGTTATTCCAAACGGTGTTGAGCTTTTGACATAAATAGCCATTTCTTTGACAGTCAACAAATCGCAATGTGACAATGATTTGAATTCGGCTTTGGCTGACAATTATTCTACAGCACAACACCTCTTTCTTTGCTCAAAACACTATAATTTACAGGCTATAATAGCAGTAACAACTGCCACAGGGCCATGACTAATTCCTTTGCAAATGAGCAGTTTCTTCCTGCAGGGCAGCCCATTTTAACAGCGTCCACATCTGAAGTCTGAATACTGTCTGATTACTGAAATGCAGCTTGCTTTAATTCTCCTTTTGTTTATGGTTGGGATTTAGAGTATCTCAGAGAACTTCCCTTAGCGATTGACTCCAAGTTTAAAGGCAGAAGATGTCGTCATAGATGGACACTCAGCCTGAAGTCACTAGTAAGAGTTCAGCAGAAATGATTTCTGCCATAGCGCTCTTTTCAACCCAATTTATTGACAGACACTGACGGTCAAATTGTTCAAATTATCTAATAAACTCACTTATACACAATTAATATTATAGTTAAGACATATATAAATCGTAAAATATAATACTTAAATTTTTATTATTACATTTGATTATATTAATTTCCATGACCTTTCCCGGTCTAGAAATCAAACTTTTAAAACTCCAGATCATGAGTACCATGGTTTTTGAAAAACGAAAAAAGGGGAAAACATTAAGGGAACAAATAATAACAAATATGATTTCAGCGAAAATGTGATTTTAGCTGATTCTAAACCTAGTTTTGTCTAATTTTAAATCATTTTAAGTGTGCTAGTAGGTCCCAGCCCCTTGAATGAGAACCACTGCCCTACAAGTTCATCTACAAAGACTTTCGTTGGTCATAATTAATCAAAAAAAGATTCATATGTTCAGCATACAGTATGTTGATTACTCATGCATTAACATTAATATTGCATAACTCAAAACTATGTATGAGAGTGTCTTATCATGCCATTAACGTGTTGTGTCGGTTTAGGATTCTGTCTACCGGTCTCCGTTACATCGGTCATTTCTACTCAGCATGCAAAGCCGTTTGCACAGATCTACCTTCCCTGCATACTGAACAGCTGCTCGTTCAGGCTTATGACACACACACATAAATGCACCGAGGTAAAGGAATGCCATCCCATTCATCACTTCAATCCATGACTGAATGCTTTACGTCTACAGCTGGATTTAGACAAGGTCATTTCAATGCCCTCTATCTACAAGGAATGACAGCTGCAAAGTTTTTCTGCTCGAATGCAACAATCACAATCCATTCTGCATGTGAACATTAAGGATGCAATGACTCACAGCATCCCTGAGGCACCAGGCCCAGATGTTAGCGTGAGAAGGTGAACCTCTTCTTATGAATTATGACAGACGTGATACACATGAGAGCTAAACAGACACAAGTTATGTAATAACAGGTCTGTAGTCAAGACTATAGCGCTCAATCAATATGAGCTTTTCATAAATAATAAAGAAATCAAGCCACTATTGTGTTGCCTTAGAGTAACGTGTTAATTTGACTCCTGTGGTGACTGAATCATACTCTTGGTTACAAGACTGCCAGTCTGTTTTCCAATGACGATATAATTCACCATGACACAGGAACACCAAGGGCAGCACGAGTCAGTCACAGATGATTGACAGATTGAGTCTCGTGCATGTTTGCCTGTTGCAAGCGTATCAGCGGTGAAGAACGGTGCCAATGCCTTGATCTACAGACAAGAAGATGACTTGTTAGGCTGCTTTGCTGGAAAATCCATCTTAGGCTGCAGGGTCTCAAGCTGGTCAAACATGGTCTAAGTTGATCATTAGCACTGACAAGACTATCTTAGACCAGTAAACCGGCCTAAGGTGGTCAAGATGGCTTTAAGAATAAGACGGAAGTTTTAAATGGATTTTACAACAGCATTCTTATATTTTTTGCTTAGGAAATAAAGTTTACTGTGAGACCTACTCTTAGAAGAGTAATTAACCGATTGAACATGTAAAACATGCAGAAGCACCATAATAGTACAATGACAATAGTATTGTGTGAGGAACAGATTAACATTTAGGTTATTCGCTATAATGTTCACTTCCATTGAGCTGATTATTGAGTCACTGATATGAGAGCTCTATCTGTAATACAAATGATTCACTGGAAGATTCAACACACATGACATTATGAATTCGGTTCTGTAGCCTACTCTAAAAACATTTTCATTAAACAGGGATTCACTTTCGTTACGTTCCTCACATTCATGCTCTCAAAGACTTTTAAGATACTTTTAAAAAATATATTTTTATGCGGCTGGACATCTTCAGTCACCATTCATTTGCATATAAAAGACAGATCTGTTGTTTTCCGCAAAATATATACAGTCATACAGATCTGGAACAAAATGAGGGAAAGGGAATGATGACAGAAATATCATTTTGGGGTGAATTGTCATTTTAATGTGAATATCAATGTACTGAATATTCGCAGATAAATGGAACAGTAACGCAAAAAAAAAAAAAAAGCATTCGTTTTCGGGACGTCGGTCTTCTAAATGACCGGTTAGCTTAGACAAATATCACGGCTGACCTTTCCTTTCTCGCATGAATGAGAGTTGAGATCCCCACACGGCGTTTTATAACTTCACAGCTCTGAAGCCACACGTACGAATGCAGAGCGGAACTGACGGGCTTCCTGCGGTGCAAAACCCAAAACGAGCTCAGATAAAAGCAGACACTCACCTAACTTTGGCTGCCACCGAAGAAATCGCATCATTTCTCAGATTCTTCCTTTTGGACACTGCAGTTCCCATGCTGGCATGGAAACGACGCTTGCAAGAAAACAGCACATTCCAGATGTCAAAGCATTGGAGAAAACGCGTGGGGAAAAAATGATGGAACGGGTTGGTTTTGGGATGCGGATCCTTTTGCGTTCACATGAAGGTCTGTTTATAGCATAGCGCAAAATTTCTGGAGGTGATGCGGGACAGAGGATGCTGCCGTCTCCTCTCGCTAGTGTCAACTAGTTAAAGAAAAAACACGCACGAGCAGATCCCTCCCCTCCCCTCCCCTCCTCTCTCTCTTCATTGAGATAAGAAATATACGACGGATTAAAGAGTGTTTATGGTGGGGGAACGTTTGAGGTCCAGCAGGAACCAGGGGACCATATATGGAGAGACACTCCTCCAATTCGCCACTCGTGGAAGTGGGGCCAGCGCCAAGGTACCAAGGTGCAGATGCGCTGGAGTGACGGAAAACACATGCATAAATACCGCACTCAGTGGCGGCATGTACTCATAATTTTTGAGGGGACACGAGTGGGGGGTGGGGGTCGACATGTGACACACCAGCCACAATAGAACTTATGTTCTTAAGTTTTATTGTCTGTTTACGTAATTAACAGATTACAGTTATATATAGATATTTATCTATCCACTCATACCATTCTCTTATCTACCATCAATTGTCCATCGTTCATCTATTCTATACTATATATCTATCGTGATCCTGTCATGAATGAATCCATCATCCATCATCCCGTCTATCATCTGTCCGTTGCCCATCATTCCGTTTCATATCTCGGTCCAATCTGCCAACCAATCCATCCGTCACTCATCTGTCCACCAATTCAATCCCCCCCGGTCAATCATCTGTCCATCTGCCGCCCACCCACACACCCATCCATCCAATCCATCCATCCATCCATAGTCTATCATTCGTCGTCTGCCCAAATTTCCCCACCATCATCCATCAATCCATCGTTCTATTGTCGGCCCAGCCACCATCCTCTCTGTATATCTATCAATTATCCATCTGTCAGTCTATCTATCTATTTTCTATAAATACATTTATCATATATCTTGTATCGATCCCATCATCTATCCATATTCTGTCTATATGAATCCAACCATTTGTCATCTATCCACCCATCCATCCTTTTATATCCTAATCTTTCCTTACTTCTCCATATCTAGACATCTACACATCTGTCCAGTTATCTATACCCTATTAGTTCATTTATCGTCTATCTTCTATCCATCCATCCATATTCTATCTGTTCATCCACCCATTTATCATCCATCCATCCACCTACCTATCTACCCATCCATCCATCCATCTATCTATCCATCCAGCCATCCATCTATAAAGGCTATACATCCATTTATCATCCATCCATCCATCCATCATCTCTGTATCTATCCATTTTTAAAATCTATTTATAGTGTAAAAAGTGTAATATAACTTAAAAGAATGCTTCAAGTGGTAATAGCGAATGTTAATTGGTATTGTCAAAAATCTTATTCGGTATGAGTGAATCAACCTGCATACCATAGGTTAGATCAATTCAAGCAGAAATAGCTCACTGATCGATCCAATTCGTTAAATAAAAATCTTCACCTCACTTTTCCACATTTGCATGTGTGTATGTGTAACTTCTCAGGTTTTCAGACAATGCATGTAACTGTATCGTCACGCACACTCACACAGGCACTACACGCACACATGTGGATTATAGCAGTGTGCCCTCGCTCCATAACAGCCTGTTAACTATCTACGGTTACCTCACTGAAGCAGACAGACAACAGATGAACTGTTCCTCTGCTGTAGGACAGCTAGACAAACAAGTGCAGAAAACAAGGGCTTTAGTGTAGCAGCATCAGTAGAATCTAGATCCAAACGAAATATGCATTAGTGACTCAACTGTATACACTCAATCAATCATCTGATAAGGGTCACAAACGTGTTTTTTACCTATATTCTGTGTGTTTAGGCAAACACATGGTCTGTTTGTGTCATATAGGGAGAAAGAAAAGAAGCAGAAGTCAGTTGGATTGAAGAACAGTAGGCTATATATTACAGTGCTTCTGGGTTTTTACTGTGGTCGACGCCGTTTTTTTTTAAAGTAAATAATCTGTGGTATAGCCCTGGGCTGCGAGTGTGCGTGGCGGGACTGCCGATGAAGGGAAGAAAAACAGAAATGAAAGAATGACAAAATGCCCTTTCTTTAACACAAGCACCAAGACGTGCAGCATGTACTGGCGATAAAGCCGATAGAATTTGTTAATTATCCCCACACAGACTTCAGTGGATGTTCACATCAGGCACAGCTAAGCGTTACAGATTAATTATTCAAAAAATGTATTAAAAATAATACCCCACCTCTGCATAATAGACTTCTTTTCCAACTGAATAAAACATCTTGTTTACTACTGGCAACATTGTCTGAAGCCTGAAGTTTTGGCAAGAAATGTCCTCTGAGAAGACAAATGTAAAATGAAAAAACTCATCACCTAATGCACACACACACACAGACAAAACCAGCTTGACATTGAATTCGTGCTTTTTGGTCTTATTCTTTCAGATGATGATGAGGATGAAGAGGGAATTGGTGAAGCAATATGTTCCTCCGGACAGGATGCCCTCATCTGTGCTCTGGACAAAGGCTCTCTTTTTCCTCTCCCTCTCACACACCAGGATCATTTCGAGGGGGGCGCTGTTGTTCCCATCATTCACTGTCTGTTCCAACACAAATAACCTAACAAGGTCAGCCAAAACACTCGTACTCCATTACTCCGCTGGCTCATTGTGTGCCACTGCTACATCACATTTGTGTATCGACAGTCGCTAATAACGGCATGTGAAATCTCATAAACTCCCACTGACACCAGCAAGGAGAGCAATCCTTAAAACCTGTTGTGATAATTGCAACAGAGAGACCCTTATCTTCACCGCTTTGCATTATTTGAAACTTAATTTGAATAATGCAGTAATTGGTAATCGTGTACAACAGGCAAATTATCTAATTCAAATTGGCACAGCGTCGGTTTCAGCAAATATCTAGGAGAAACACGAATATATCTAATTGAATTCTTCGAGAATGTAAGAAATTGTAATGTAAAATTGACATACTTAAAATGCAAATATTTACACTATTATCCCACAGACCTTGCATGGCTTCACAGTAAAAGGCAGCATGCAGTATTGTACCTTAAAGGAATATTTAGAGATTTAATACATATAATGGCATACTACATAAGTGACAATGTTTATTACCATTAATAATTAACCTTTTAATTTAAGGGGGGTTAACCTTTTCTGTGTAGTTATATCATTTTATATCTTTGATGCCCAGAATTTAGCCCAGAATATTCCTGCAAGTAATGCCGCTGCTAAATAAACATGTATATGTGAGAGACTAACATTTACATTTAGACATTTAGTATGAAGAGAAAATGAAACCCTGATGTAGGTCAACTTACATTGCTTTAGACTCAACATTACACTCAGCCCTGCCAGTAATGAAAAGGCAATGGTGCAAATGAAAAGGCAATGATGCAAAATAAATTATTTTTTTAACAAATCCATTTACAGTAAAAGTAAGTGATTTTTGTGACAGGAAAAGTCACACACACATCATCCTCCAGATGACACCACTGTGAGGAGGCAGTGGTGTTGATTTATTTAGAAACCCAGGATGTACACATCATTAAACATATAATTACACCGCAGATCCCCTGGATGCCTTTTGAGTCATATGCACACACCCCCAGACTCTCCACATCTCCTCTGAAACCTGTCACTACAGACCATCCTTAGTCACAAAGAAACGATGACAACGGAAGGACCACAAATTTTAACAACATCACTCCATGGCTTTGCAAACATTTTAATGGACAATTACAACACTGTTGTTATTTATGGCTTACAGCTGTTCGCTTCTAGTTATTTAGAATCTTATTAACAGTAATAGTGCATCCCAAAATAAAATGTTTATCAACATCAACGACCGTACCTACCCTGTATTATTTTCTCTTCTCCATGAAACACAAAAGTCAGGCAGAATGTCCGAGGTGCTCTGGTCCGATCAGTTTAAAACTGAATGATGATGAATACGATTCAACTCCTAAAAAAGTTACAAAATAAATAAGTCAAATGCAAGTTATTCACTAAAATCGAAATCTCTTTGCAACAGCTGTGAAATCTCATTCCCTTGCTAATATTTCAACGAAAAATGTGTTATTACTTTTCTAAGCAATTAGACTAATGATTTTTGCCTGGTGGATTATAAAGCAGGTGAAAAAAATCCCATACACTTACATTAAAAACAAACCAAGCCATGTCTACGGACATAAATATCATAAGAGACTTAAGTGTGGGCTAGAAACTAGCAAACACATAACAATGGCCAACCATCCTGAACAGCCCAGCTCAACATGAACAAGCAATTATATGCATTTTTCTAAAAAAGAAAAAAAATATGAAAAAAGAATCACAATTTTTCTTTTTCAAGCATAGTAAATGGGTGGCCATTTAGCTAGCTTTACCTCTTTTACATAATACCTCCATGCCCTTTTGCCAAGTAGCGAGCCATGTGGAGAACAAAAACAAAGAACCTTCCAGACAGCAGTACAATGTCTACTTCAGAGAAGGTCAAACTCTCACATTCACTAAACTCCACCAGGCTGATTCAGACTGACAAATGGACAAAAGGCAAAGCACGCAAAAGCACACATACACCTGCGCACACACCCATGGCCATCTTTAGCTGACGCGGGGCCCGGTGCGAGGTAGAGGTAGCCCCCATCGGTCTGTTTGCGATCACGTTCCGGGGGCGGGGAATAATGTCTCAGGAAAGTGAAGTTAGCTGCCTAACTAAAAAAACTCAGCATTTGTTTTCAGATGCATCGAGATGACATCCAATAAAGAGACCTAAATGTCCGGATACTTTATGGCACTAGGTCTACAAGTGCATCAATTTGAAGCTGAACTTGCTCTATAACTGAGACTATTTGCCCTGATCTCACCTATCTCAACTGATACTGTCAAATAATGATACGGAGCTTTAAACCAATCTTTCTTTTATCATTTCTGAGTGAGTAGACCCAGACGCACAGATTTTCACAGGCTCTACCTAAAAATTGAATTGTGACATTAAATATAAGTCCTGTCAAGCTAAGGTCAAAGTCTAACAAGTTTACTTTAGGGATGGCCACGAGAAGTGACAGCAATACTGAAAAGACAATTGCACGACTTTTAAAAATTTCACACCAAATTGAGTCCATAATTTATAACTGTACATAAATGTGACAAAAAGTACCTTGTTTTCTCTGATTAGTTATAGTATCAGTACCCTGCAGTCATAATTAATCAGATTTATGATGCAATTTACATCAACATTGGCACTGTTTCAAATGACACTCGCAGCCCTTATAGTCGCATAGACCCTCCAAGCTTTGACAATGTGACAAAGACTGTTGGGTAACAGTTTGCTGTGAGGTTTGAACTAGTGCATGATCGGCGAAAGGGTGCATCAAGGGCACATAGTGAGTCCTTCTGAACCCTAAAATGACAAATGGGACACCCTACAGTCTTGAGGACAGGACAGCAACCTTCACAACAACATGCAACACTTTCCTTTAACAATGTTCGCTTTCTTTCTGCATTGTCTGCATTTTTCTTTTGAAAACTGAATGGAACAGAATACAGTCTTTAATCTTGACATACCATTTTAAAATGTGATTGACGGCATGAAAAGACGCTAAAAACACACTGGAGTGGACAAAACGACTAAATGCCCACACAGTTCATCATGCCAAAGCCCCAAAGGTCAAACATTACCGAACATGTCCAGTATGTGTTAATCTCCACAAGTGTTCTGAAAAACTCCAGCAATGTCATCAGTGCTGCAGCACCGGGACGGGCACCATTAGTGCCTGCCGGATTATCCTGCCAGAGAGAGGGAGCCCTCGCACCGTACGTGAGTCCCATGCTTATCAGCTCCTTGTTTCACCTTGGCACATACCGCAGTAGCTATGCACTATAGTAGGGTGACGAACAGTGCCATGATTTGTGTGTGTGATTCACGTGTGAATATTCGCACTGGCTGCCGCCTGTATCTCACCCTGACATGAGGCTCTAGGAGAATGATGCATGTTGTGGCGAGATTATTGCTTTACACTCTCTCACCCCTGCCTGCTGTTGGCTGTGACCACGTGACCTGATTCCTGGCGTGGAGGGAGGGAGATGGGAAGGAACAGCTGGGAGGGAGAGAGGGAACAATAGAACGGAGGTAGCGAGAGGTGGATACATGTAGGTATGTGGAGACAGATGGAGAGGGGTACAGGCAAGGTGCTTAATACTAATGTACACGTATTGTAACTGCATAGTTTTATGAATTATGCATTCTCTGCTGTAATAATTATATAAAAATCCAATTAAACAATAATGGGACTACTCACCAATGGTCTCATCTTCATAAATACTGCATGCAAAAGTGGCAAGAGCTTTTGATGGTAACAGGCACACTTCACATTAAGCACTCCAGACGAAGACCTAGTTGTATGATTTGAGAAAGTTCGCAAGGTCTGTGGCATCAAATCTTCAAACAGTTTGATAACAGCAAATAAACAAGATATCCTGGAGCACAACTGTATAATCAGCTATGTCTGATTTGATAGCTACCCGGAGCTGAATCATTGCCCAGACAAATGGGATTAGTTCCCTGGGGCCTCAGACTGCCAGGGGCCTCCAAAGCCTCAAGGTACATGACATTTCCAAGTATTCCAAGACTTCCAAGATCAGACCAGCAGGAAGTGAAACACCAGGATTCCTGGAACATACAGAGCGAGCTGAACATCAGGACCTCCAAAAACATATATCCAAGAGTCTCGTCTCCTGGAAAAGGTGGAAAACTTTAATTGGCTGATTATATCGATCAGTTGGCTACTTTCTTGTCAAAGTGCATAAAATAAGTTGCATTGTTGACTAGACATTTTGCTGATATTGAACAGTCTTTCTATAATAACATTACCTATACAAAAAATGTCATGGGGTTTTAGAACTGTTCCAAAATGGTCTACACAAATTTTTTTTTTTTGCAAAAATGTTACATTTAGGAGTACAACAGCTTGTCACTGGGACAGTATTCTTGAAAGGCAAACCTCGTACCATATGCATCCCTAAAAATTTCATAGTTGTACTTTAAGGGTACATGCAGTATTATTACTCTAAGGTATATGCTTTTAGGGGTGGGTAAAGTACAAAAGTGTCCTTTTGAAAGCATAGAACAGGGTGTTCTATCCTGCAGAGTTTACCTCCAACCAAGTAAACACCTGACCCTGCTAAGGTCTTCAGAATCACTACAAACTTCCAAGTAGATGTGGTAGATGTGTTGAAGCTAAACTCTGCAGGAAGGTAACTGCCCAGAAGCAGGACTTGGATGGACATCTTTGCTCTAGAGGGCTCTAGAGTTTACTCAACTTACTTAACCAACATGAATTAGCTAATTAAGGTCTTCAGGATTACTAGAAACTTCCAGACAGATATTTTGGAGCTGGTTGGAGCTACAATCTGCAGGACACTGGCCCTCCAGGACCAGTTTGACATGTGCTCTAGAGCAGTGGTTCCCAACCATGTCCCTGAAGTACCCCCAACACTGTACATTTTGCATGTCTCCTTAATCAAACACACCTGATTAAATGCATCAGCCTCATGTAGACGCCAAAGACTGAAATAGGTTGTCAGACAAAGGAGCCATGCAAAATGTGCAGTGTTGGTGGTACTCCAGGAACTTAGTTTGGAACTAGAGCAGAGGTAGTCAACCTTTCATCTGAGGGCTACCATCCTGCAGAGTTTACATCCAACCCTAATTAAACACATCTGAACCTGCTGATTGAGGTCTTCGGGATCTTTCAGGCAGGTGTTGGGACAGATTGGAGAAGGTTTGGACATCCCTCTCTATAGCAGGGATCCTCAAATCTGGCCCCGAGATCCACTTTCCTGCAGAGTTTAGCTCTAACCTCAAACACACCTGAGCATGCTAATCAAAGTCTGTAGTGAGTTGTCAGGGTGGAGCTAAACTGCAGCACATTGGCCTCCCGGGGCAAGATTTGAGGAACCCAGCTCTAGAGTATCTAGAGCAGTGGTTCCCAACCCTGGTCCTGGAGGCACCCCAACACTGCAGTTTGCATGTCTCCTTAATCAAACACATCTGATTCAGATCACCAGCTCATTAGTAGAGGACTTCCAAGACCTGTAATTGGTGCGTCAGAGAAAGGAGACATGTAAAATGTGCAGTGTTGCGGTGCCTCAAGGACTAGGGTTGGGAACCACTATTAGGGAAAATATGATAGGCTGCTCTGGCAGTTGGACCTGCTGAACTTAGGTTACTACTGACTTCGTCTCATCTCGAGTCACTCTCTGCCTCATCTCTGGTTTTACAGTTCCCCTTCAGAGATTTAAAATGGGCTGGCGCTCATTTGTCTAAATGTGACTTGTGAGGTGAGGCAGGGCCAGGAGATGAGCATGCTGACTCTGCCGATCCCTGGGAGTGAATGAAAGCCTGGCAGCTCTCCCGTATGCTGACAGATGAATTATTGAGTTCTGTTTACCCAAACGAGAAGTCTTGGTGTGCTTGTTCAGGCTGGAGGGGACTGGGAGAAAGGAAAAAACATGCCTCAGAGCAAACAGCTGGATTCACTGTGATACCTTCACTAATGATGTCATCAAGGCTTTGTCTTGCTTGGTATGCTTCCTCCACACATACAATGGCCCCAGAAAGTATCTGGACACAAAATTCTGTCATTAATAATTACTCATCCTCATGTCGTTCCAAACCTGTAAGACCTTCACCTTTGGAACACAAATTAAGAAGTTTAGTAAGTCCGAGAGCTTCCTGACCCTTTCTGACCTCGTTTCCTTTGCACTCAAAAAGTATTCTCGTAGCTTCATAAAATTACGGTTGAACCACTGATGTCACATGAACTATTTTATCGAAGTCCTTACTACCTTTCTAGGTCTTGAACATGGTAGTTCCCTTGCTGTCTATGGAGGGTCAGAAAACTCTTAGATTTCATCAAAAAAATCTCAATTTGTGTTCCAAAGATGAACAAAGGTCTTACGGGTTTGGAACGACAAGAGGGTGAGTAATTAATGACAGAATTTTATCATTTTTGGGTGAACTATCCCTTCAAAGCACCCTTAAAAATGTATCAATGTCATTGCATTGCAAACCCCTAAAGTTTGACAAACAGATATGCTATTTTTAAATAAATCCTATTTGATTTGATATCTTGTTATATAATGCTGTGACATTCATTAATTTTAAAGAACAACTCAAGCATCCAAATGCTTTTTAAGGTCACTCTATGTGGGTATTACAGACACTAACTTACACACCTACAGACATCTAAGTCAACAACTCTTTCTAGTGTTCCTGCTCATGCATGAAATACACAAGCTTTGATGCACACAAAGCCATTTGTGATTACAGTGTTCTTTTCATGTCCAGTTGTGTGGGTGTCTGTACTATATGTGCAGAGAGGACATAGGTTGTGGCTCATGTCCCTAGCAGTCTACTGAAAAACAAACGTTGTGCATCCATGGTGACCCATATCCCTACTACACCAGAGCAAGCGGAAGGACAAGATGTTGACAAAGACCATGATAATCAGAGTACATCTGAACTCATGACTCCTCTCTCAAAAGGGCAGAATTTACTCTACAACTTCATTCTTCGTCCACTCTTTCTGTTCTTTAATATGACAGTGAAGTCAGAGGAGGCAGTCACTTAGCCGTTTGCTACATAGTAGTACTATGCTAACTTATAAAAAAAATTTATAACTTGTAAACAAACAATTTACATCGAAAGTAGACATAAGTTGGACACTGAAAGCCACCCTCTCTCTGTTCTTTAATATAAATGTCTTAAATAACTGAAATGGCCAATGAGTGGCAATAAAAACACATTTAGTGTAATCCAAAACAGATGCATAGAAAACTTGCAATGTTTTACGTTAGTTGTTGTATGTATTACAGCAGCTCGGAAATGAAATGTCTGGTGAGCGGTGCATTTGAAAATAGCGTACCATCTACGCTAAACCCTTCTCAAAACCTGACCGATAGTGTTAACCAAAGCAAATGTGAGGTAAAAATGTATTTGCTGAAGCAACCGTGCCATTTCAGCAAGTCTTTGAGATCTAATATCGGGACTCCTGTTTCATGGGACTTACCAGGTAAGCTTCCAAGCAAGTTTACTACATCAGAAAAGACATATGGAGCTGGTTATGTGATACAAAACTAAAATATATTCATTTGCAAATCATGCACAATCATGGTAAAAGTGTCATAATGTTGTGAAAGTATTAACATGAAAAAAAGTCTTAATTAATCGATAATTTGCCCCGTAATCATAATTTGTGTGGAAAGGAATAAAAGTTGTTGGTGTTTTACTGCCGTATATGTATTATGCAAAAATTTATATGGATAAGCCCAGGTTGATATGGCTTCCAGAACAGACAATTTATATCTACAGTAGTTCTAAAACCTATTTAGACACTTAATTCATCATCTCCCTATGTTCTTTGATTTTGGGAGCTACTTAGTGATTTGCTTACTTATATAACAACATACAGTCTCTAAAGCAAACAATTTACATCTAAAGTGACCATAAAAACTACTTTGACAATGTGTGTATATTTAGCAGACATTTTACCCTAAGCAAATTATAGTACTCACAGTAGTACACTTATAGCATTATAAATTATAGTAATTTTATAGTACAGGAGTAATTCCACTAGATCAAGTGCCTTGCTCAAGGACAGGCTGATTTTTGCTCCTTATTGGAATCAAACACCTTGCTTTACAATTATCAGCCCTGAGCATTAGCTTTTAAGCTCAAAAAGATTATGTTACTGATAAATACTGATGCAGATGTAGAAGTAATATGCAATCAGTTCCGCACAGTGATTTTTGCATATGCAACAAATTAACATGCAATAAACTCCAACACCACCATTTGTGCTGATCAACACAATTTCCACATCAGATGCAGTAGCCCTAATAATAAAGTAGACACAAAGAAGTGCAGTCAATTTAAAATGTCCAAGAACAACATGTCTAGTCTGTGACAGAACAACCTCACACATTGATTTTATCTATCTGTTATGAGGGCCTCGGGCTCCTGACGTCACTGCTCTTCAATAAACTGGAGCAAAAGATGCATCCTCAGTGCTACAGACCAGCGAATGAAGGCTTCTTTAGTGCAAACCCAGAGCAGCAGTGGATTGGTGGTAATAAATTGCTCCCTCTCTCTGAACAAGTTCAGACATGGCACATCCACTTCAGTACGCCACAGGGAGATTGAAAGAGAAAAATCTGGCCACCGCAGAGTTGGGAAGACAATATGTGATGGGAAAACAACCTCAACAAATAGAGAAACAAATACAGTGGAAACAATATATAGTATATATGAACAATGTATATTAATAGAATTAAACTGGCCACTTTGCTGCTGTCTTTAAAGGGGTCATATGATGCTATTTAAATTTTTCCTTTCTCTTTGGAGTGTCACAAGCTCTTGGTGCATAAAGAAGATCTGTAAAGTTGCAAAGACTGAAGCCTCAAATACAAAGAGATATTCTTTATAAAAATTAAGACTTGTCCACACCCTCCTAAAACGGCTTGTTCTAACACGCCCCCACATATCTACGTCACGATGTGGGAAGATTTGCATAACACCGCCCAAATGTTCACACAAAGAAAGAAGGCGGTCCTAACTTTGCTTATCGCTTGTGTAGCTATTCGGGGTTGCCCGTGTGTTTCGTTGTGAAAGCGAAACTACTTTGTTTGGCCTTCCAAAGAGGACTCGACTAGAAATCAGTCGTTAAGTTGTATTTACAACACTGTTCCAGAACAGTTCAACCAAAATATCAGAGGGTGCAAGCACGGTTATGGAGGACTGTTTCCTGGGAGAGTAGACTACACTGCCGGCTGTTCTGACTCACAGACTGTAAGTACGTTTTTCATATTTAAAGAATTTGCCACTGATGATTCAAACGCGAGTTTTGAGCAGTGTATAGTAGCACTTGTGTTTGTCATTTCTACGATCACTAATGCAGACATGGTTTTATGTTTACACGGCACGATGCAACGCAATGCGTAAAAAGACAGTATAAATAATTATAATCCGTAATTATGTCCCCACTGGATGCAACAAATACAAGCACGAGTTTATAATGGGTTTTCATGTTTTGGTCTCGTCGCTCCGGCCGGACAGCACATCACAATATGGTAAGGGGCGTAACATTTCCGCCACACGCTTGAGGTATTCGGCCAATCACAACGCACTGGATAGCTGGCCAATCAGAGCATACCTCGCTTTTCAATTGTAAAAATCGACGAGTTTCAGAAAGGCGGGGCATAGAGGAGAAACAATAATGTACAGTATGTGGAAAATAATGTGTTTTATAACCTTAAACCGCATAAACATTTCATTACACCAAATAATGTTCTTTTTAGCAACATCATATGACCCCTTTAAAATCTCTACATAAATGCTCTTTTTGAGTGTAAATAAAAAACAAGCTGACCTCTAGCAGCCCTCAGGGCAGACATCATGGGACTGACTCTGAACTGCCGTTTGGACAAAACCTTGGGAAGATAAAATGCTAAAGAAAACATTTTGATCTGGAGAAAATACTGGAGAAAAATGAGGCCCCATTCTAACTCTTTATGTTCATATCTGCAGGAGTAGGGGGAATACAAAGACATGCACTCAAAGGACTCATAGGACCATGATCCTGCCTGTCTTAGCGTTATATAGTACATTCAATCTGTCATTTCTTCATCTTCTTCTGTTTGGGGAATAACTGTGTCTATCTGTGTCTTTCACCTTATTACTTAACCAAAACTGGAGAGATGTATAAGTCATCATAAGAACAGATATTTCTTGTACTTTACAGTTTACAGTTAATCAAACTGTTATTTCAAAAGATATTGAAAAGATTTGGTTTAATATGAGACAATCCCATGGGATCCCTAGAGAAAATGTTTCTAGTTTGTATTTTTCTAATCGAATACACAATTTTAAAAAGCAAAATATATTTATCAGTATAACAACATTTCAGTGAAAAGTATATTTCAAAAGATTAATATAGTTATTTGATTAGTAACAATGAAACACAGAATCTTAATTTCTTCATTTTGCACCATAACTTTTCTCTGTTTTACATTTGTCAAAATCTTAAAACCTAATTCATATCCGGGTATATACACTGTAAATAAATTAATAAATACATAAATAATTCCTAATACTATTCATATAATACCATTCATAAGGATATTCTTGTTCTAGGCACAAATAAATAAATATAAAAATCCATCCAAAAGTCTGACACTATAGAAAATTATTCTAGTTTGTAATTTTTCTAACTGAATACAAATGTTTTAATAATAATTTATATTATCAGCATAATAATACTTGAGTGAAAAAACGGAATTTAAAAGGCATTAATATTATTATTTGTTTAGCAACTAAGAAATAAAGAATTTTACAGTAAATACAAAATTCTTAATTGTCATTTTGTTTTTGTTTTTAAATTTGAAACAACAACAACAACAACAACAACAACCAACAGATCTTGCTATATTAGAGTTGTAAGAAAGAAAGAAAGAAAGAAAGAAAAAGCTGGACCAGATGGACCCACTACTGTACATGTTACTGTAAATGTAAATACATAAATGGAATGTTTGCAAATTTGAGATGTCTTAATCTTTCATGACCTGACTCACATTTGACTCAAACTATTCTTTCCTTTTCAGTGCAGTAACCTGCATCTTTCAATTTTGTAGTATTGTATTTGTATAAAAGTGCCTGTTATGAATGCAACAGTTTGGGGAATGACAGATTTATAAATGAGAGTGAGAGCAATGAAGAGAGGTAACAAAATTGCAAGGAAAAGAAATCAGCAACAATTTCAGAATATTACCCAATGTGTAGCCAAACTGTGTTTACTCCCATAATAATAAATCACTCATAATCACATCTGTCACAACTCCTTCACTCTTTCTCCCACAACCCAGCCATGGAGAAGATGAACAAGCTAGACAGATGAATAATGATGTTAATGTAATGCAAATGACAAATCAAACGAATGCATATACACCTGTGCCAGAATCGATCTTAGCACCTCAGACTGAAACAACAGCCAATTTTATAATGAATACTTTATAGCGTCATAAAAGAATCAGGTCAGAAATGTTAGGAAATGTGTGCTAACAATGAAGTCGGCACCATTTTGGTCTAAGAAAAGATATGGTTTGGTATTTTTGTGATTAAAAATAGCAGTTACTCTTTCTAAAGCATCTCACATGGTGCATTGTGCGTCTGTCTGCGTGCGTGGCCACGTGTGTAGTGGATCTGTTTTTAGAAGCTGCATGCGCAAGGTGATGCACTTTCACAAGGGGTGAGTTCCCACCTTTCACAGCCCACAAAAATAGTCCCAAACCTGCAAAAATAGAGCAACTGCCTGATTTAATCTGCAGCGACCTGCCGATGCTCCAACCTTTAGAGCGAGATCAATCAACTCTCTCCCTGCGCCCCTGGACACACACACATACAGTCGTGACTAAACACTCAGAGCAGAGGAGAGCAGCAGGGATAAACACAGGCAGAGAGAGAGCGATGAAGAGCAAAACTCAAAATCCCTGCTTCAAACAACGTACAGATCAGTGATGCCCCAAGGGTCTAAAAGATTTCTAAAAATACTACCATTTTTTTTATTATTAAATACGTTTCTGCAGCTGTATTTGACATGTCTTACTCAATCTACATACACAAAAGACAAAGAGTGCGATTATAATGACTTTTCCTGTGCAAAAAAGTACTGTGGTGGAATAGTAATGTTATTAGATGGCAATACTATTGCGAACGCGCACACACACACACACACACACCACACACACACACACACACAACAACACACACACAGTGCCGTGAAAAGGTTTTTGCCCCCTACTGTTTTTTTATTTTTGTCTATTTGTCACTTAAAAGATTCATATCATCAAACAAATTTTAATATTACAAAGATAATGCAAGTAAATACAAAATGCAGTTTTTAAATGATCATTTCATTTATTAAGGGAAAAAAGCTGTCCAAACCTACCTGGCCCTACGTGAAAAATTAATTGCCCCTCATCAACAAGATGTACTTAAAGTTGCCCCTTAAATCATGAAAGAACTGTGATTAACCACATTATTTTAGAAAGCTGAGTTAAATTTCACTAGCCACACCCAGTTCTGATTACTGCCAGACCTGTTGAATCTAGAAATCACTTAAATAGAAGCTGTCTGATAAAGTGAAGTATGCTTAAATAGCAACACATCATGCCTTGATCTAAAGAAATTCAAGAACAGATTAGAATCAAAATAGTTGACATGTATCAGTCTGTAAAGGGTTATGAAGCCATTTCTAAGGTTTTGGGACTCCAGCGAACCTCGGTCAGAGCCATTATCCACAAATGGGGAAAGCTTGGAACAGTGGTGAACCTTCCCAAGAATTGCCGGCCTACCAAAATTACTCTAAGAGCACAACGACGACTCATCCAAGAAGTCATAAAACAACCCAGAACAACATCTAAAGAACTGAAGGCCTCACTTGCCTCAATTAAGGTCAGTGTTCATGATTTAACAATAAGAAAGAGACTGGGCAAAATCGTCATCCATGGGAGAGTTCCAAGGCGAAAGCCACAGCTGACCAAAAACAACACAAAGCTTCATCTCACATTTGCCAAAAAATATCTTGTTCATCCCCCAGACTTTTGGGCCAATATTCTGTGGACTGATGAGACAAAAGTTTGAACTTTTTGGAAGGTGTGTGTCCCGTTACATGTGGCGTAAATCCAACAAAGCATTTCATAAAAGAACATCATACCAACAGTCAAACATGGTGGTGGTAGTGTGGTGATCTGGGGCTGCTTTGCAGCTTCAAGACCTGGACAACTTGCCATAACTGATGAAACCATGAATTCTGCTCTCTATCAAAAAATCCTGAAGGAGAATGTCCGGCCTTCAGTTTGTGACCTCAAGCTCAAGCGCTCTTGGGTTATGTAGCAGGACAATGATTCCAAACACACCAGCAAGTCCACCTCTGAATTGCTCAAGAAAAACTAAATTAAGGTTTGAGTGGCCAAGTCAAAGTCCGGACTTTAATCCGATTGAGATGCTGTGGCATGACCTTAAACAAGTCCATTCATGCTTGAAAACCCTCCAATGTGGCTGAATGAAAACAATTCTGCAAAGAAGAGTGGGCCAAAATTCCTGTGAAAGACAATTCTTGATTGCAGTTGTTGCTGCAAAGGGTGGCACAACCAGTTATTTGATTTAGGGGGAAATTACTTTTTCACGTAGTGCCAGGCAGGTTTGGACAGCTTTTTTCCCTTAATTAATGAAATCATCATTTAAAAACTGCATTTTTGTATTTACTTGCATTATCTTTGTATATTAAAATTTGTTTGATGATCTAAATATTTTAAGTGTGACAAATATGCACACAATTAAAAAAAACAGGAAGGGGGCAAAAACTTTTTCACACCACTGTATAAATACACACACAACACAAAATGCCAAGGAAACATTTCTCATTTTTATTTAGTTCAAGCTGAAGTACTAAATGCCTAAAACTAAATAAACCAAAGCCTTAAAATTATATAGACATTAAAAAAAAAGAAAATACTACAGTAACACTGATTCATATATCAAGGTAGATCAAAGAATACTATAATACCTTGGTGCATGTCCAAAACCTAAAACATGGTAATACCATGGTTTATGTGAAGTCCTGCAAAGCTAACATGTTTTACATAGAGCATCGTTTTGCATAATGTAAATATTTGTACGTTTATTTTGTCCTTCCCAAAAATATGTAGGTTTTTGCTTGGTTTTAGTGTTATTTCCTATTATAGTATTTATTAATATGATTAAATTTGCTTTTATTTTTATGCTTTACATTTTAATTGTAGTTTAAGTTTTAGTAATTTTGATATGCGCTTTTGTAATTTTATTAGTTTATTATTATTTCTATATAGCTTTAATTTATTATTATTTCAGTTTTATTTATTTTATTATTACTATCATTATTATAATTACTACTACTATTACAGTTTTTGTAATTTTTCTTCTTTAACTTGAACCAATGCCACATTTAAACTTTTAAGCTTAAGTTTAGGTTTTTCATATATCATTTAAGTTTAGTTAAGTTTTTCAGTTACTAAAAACGGTAGTTTTTGTTTTAGGTAACATGACAACACTGTCTAAAAGTCAAGGAGCCTCATTCTTTAAACAATTTCTGTGTAAATCATTTGTTAAGCTATTCTTATGCAAATTCAGTGCAAATTTTTAAGCAAGAATGGTTTTACAAACAGTTTCCACAGACATTCGTTCTGCTCGTGTTTTGAGAGAGAGGCCCAATGGGTATACGCAACTCATTACTTAGATACACACACGTTGGCAGCAATTTTCAGTCCACTTGAAGCTTTCTCCACATCAGTGTCAACACTGGGGAGTAAGAAGACGCATTATCCTTTCTTTAATTTAATTATAATTTACCTCATTTATCACAGCTTGAAGCTTCGACAGGGCTGGACATGTTCTGCTCAAACCGAGAGTGCTCGAGAACGACTCATTACAGGCAGAGTTTGCCACTCTTAAAACAAAAGGTCATGTGACACCAACACTTATCAGCTAGTCTGCAAATTAGTAGAACGAATATAATATTGTGGCCCTGTTGGGTGATGTAAACTACAAGTCACATACATGCATACAATATTATATTCCATTTTTTGTGAAACTTACCTTCTGAAATTATTGAAACTCTACAGAACAGGTCACTTGCTCAAGGTCTTTAATTTGTCCCTAGAGCACAGTACACAAGGAACACAAACAACCAAATGCCACTGAATCAGAAAAAACATTACCAATGCCCTAAAAGCAAAACCAGCGGCCCTAACAGAATGAAAACTAAAGGTCAATAATAAATTGAGATGTTCAGGAAATCAGGCATAGTAAGGAAAGAGGTCACATGAGAAAAGCCCATGCAGGCAAGATGAAAAAGGGAAATCGTTACGCCCATGGGCCGCTGGTACAAAAGAAGAAACCTTATGTAGCTGTCACTAGTCCTCGCTTTCCAACAAACATTTATCACTGTAATTTACCTACACAGAGATGCTATTAATAAAGCAGAAATAAGAATAGAAATGAGTGGATATGCGAATGAGAGAGAGAAAGACTGAGCTAATAATAATATAGAGTGCATGGCCCCAACAGCCCTATTTTAGTAAACAAAGTGTCCAATCCAGCAGTAAATCCCATCAGGGGTGCAAGTGTCCCTACAGTGACGCCGTAGCTAAAGGAGGAAGAAAAGCCATGATATCAACAACAGACAGAAAGCTAATCTGGAACATTCAGATTAGCTGGATTTACAGTGGAACCAATGAGGCAAAATCCAGGGCAGAGTGACCATGACAGTTCAGTTCAAAACAGTCAATTAGCCACTAGTTCAATCACTCTGAAGGTTGATTAGGATTCTTAACACCACTTATGAGGCTTTTGGGAAAATCTTTGATTTTTTTATTTATTTCTGCACCACTCAACTCAACTGCAAAAATTATGCAAAAATGCTTGTTTTCAAACAGGTTTCCAATTCATTTCTATCACCCCTTCTGCAATCAATCAGGAACAACAGTCACGCTGCAAACTTTGTTCAAGAAAGTTAAAGGATTAGTTCATCCAAAAAATGAAAATTTGCTTAATTTACTCACCCTCAAGATATCCAAAATGTAGATGATTTTGTTTCTCCATCAGAACAGATTTGGAGAAATTTAGCATTAAATCTCTTGCTCACCAATGGATCCTCTGCAGTGAATGGGTGCCGTCAGAATGAGAGTCCAAACAGCTAATAAAAACAACACAATAATCCACAAGTAATCAGCACAACTCCAGTTCATCAATTAATATCTTGGGAAATGAAAAGCATGTTTAAAAGAAACAAATCCATCATTAAGGTATTTAATTAACTTAAAACCGTCACTTCTGGCCAAATCTGAAATCCATATATGCTTCCTCAGGTTAAAAAGTCCATCTGCTGTCCTCTCACATCAAAAATCGTGCCCGGTTTCTATTTGGTTGCCCTGGAATCCATAGCCCGCTCAGATGCTAATTTTACATATCCAAAGCATCCTACAAATGAGGAATACAACAAGCGATTTATCCTAAATGACAATGGTGATTCTACAAAAAAACAATTCATCTTAAAGCAATTTATCCTCATACCATGGGTTGTCAACATTGTCGCTGGTCGGGATGCTCAGACAAACAGTTGTTTAATATGACAGAACTATGTCAGATTTGACAAACGTGTCTCTTAGTACTGAGCAGCATCCATTGATCCAGCAGATGTTGACACAAAGATCTGAGTGATAGGCTGTTGCTGAGAGAGTTGGATGTGAAGAGAAGAAAGGATTCAGGTCAAGGCGATTTTCATTCCCTAGTCTGTTCACTTCTGATAGAGGTTACAAATCAAGGTTTAAACACATGCGGGCGCATGCATGCAAATGTAAACAAACACTGGTACATCTTGTTGATGAATATTTATCAGAATGAAACCTAAAGACATGAGAGGAAACAAAGGCTGCTGAGTAAAAACCTGCATATACACACAAAATAAAGTCAGACATTTCATTACCCACTTCAAGCAAACTGTGAATTGCTTCAAGTTAGACCTAAACTGAACAAAAAAGAAATGACTTCGAAATTGCAGCAAGAACATTGACACTGAAGAAAATTGATTTAAACATTTCCACTCATGTCAAAGCTTTAAATGAAAACAGCCAATGATGCACTGGCTCCAAAATCAAATGAGTTCCTTGATAATCCTGAAGCCAGGGGGAAAAGAAAAATTACAGCACATTTTCACCTAAATTGCTCTTTTAGCCTACGGAAATTATTTTCCAATTTTTCTTAATTTAGTTCTCAATGAGTGTGCTTGGGGGCTAAACTAACACCAGTAGATCTTCTGTCCCACACATGGTTCACCATTTAAGCATGGTTAATGTTCCTCTCTGTGCTCCTAAATTCATCAAGGTGCCAGGTTCAAAACATGTTAAGTTCTATGTGACAGATACTGTCGACTGCCATATATAAAAGGTTTGATTCATCCACAGTTGGTAAAAACAAACAAAAATACATTTATAGTAAAGCATTTACCACAGAACTCAATTGGCAAGACCAAAACCTTAGAGGCCGAAATTTGAAGGTTGTATATGTAAAGCATTTATACACAACTTTTTTCCCAATTCAGTAAGAAATGAATACTTTTATTCAGCAAGGATGCAGAAAACTGATCAAAAGTGACAGTAAAGGCTTTTAGAAAGTAAAAAAAAAAAAATCAATTTTGAATAAATGTTCTTGTGAATTTTCTGTTGAGCAAGGAATCCTGAAGTATCACTTTTCCCACAAAAATATTGAGCAGGACGCCTGTTGCACACGATGATAATAATAGGAAATGTTTCTTGAGCATCAAATCAGCATTTAGACACGAACTTCTGAGGATCTGTTGACACTGGGGGAGATGAGTAATGGTCCTGCTTCAGGGTATTCGTTTGCAATCACAGAAATAAATTACGTTTTAAAGTACATTAAAATGTAAAACTTAAATTGTAATAATATTTCACAATATTACTGTTTTTACTGTATTTTTGATTAAATGCAGCCTTGGTGCGCATAGGAGACTATTTGAATATAACAGACATCGTGGAATAAAAATCTACAAAGCATAGCAAAGTCAGACCATCCTATCAGACCACGTTTTACAGTGCATTTCCCAGATAAAATTGTCAAACCTAAATAGTTTTGCGTAAATGGGCTGTGCAGTGAGCTTAGCGCTCACAGTGGAGACTCATTATCTGGGGAAATAAGAGGTCATTAGTTAACACAGAAAAATCCATTCCCCTCTCAGAAACAGTGGCCAGCTATTGCATGTGCTCTTTTCACATTGCCTACTCAAAGTCATCAGACGCCAGAGGATTTTGTTGTTTCTAAGAGAGTTTGTGCTCCCATGTGATCTGCTGTTCCTAGCGTAGGTGTGTGAGTGTACATGTGCGTCAGAGCAGGAGGGAGATCCGACTTCTGCGGCGCAGTGACCCATTTACCTGTTGTAACCAAATTGCTTTTTAAAGACAGATGAATAGGGACTGAGAGAACAAGAGCGAGAGAGAGCATCAGACAGTAACGCCATGCCAGAGTGGCAGAAAGAAAATTACAGTTAAATGTACTGCAAAGTGTTACATTTGTCCGCTTGTGCGCAATCATTTTTTTCTGAAAGTGCCCAAAATTGCAGCATTGTTCTCCGTTTTTTCATACTTTTTTTGCTTTAATCTACGCCAAACCTATTGAAACTCCCACTTAGATCAACCAATATGATGATTTGCACACATAGAAAGTGGAATAGTTCAATGAAAATCTGTCAGTATTCACTCACCCTCATGTCATTCCAGATTTTCTTTCTTCTGTGGAACACAAAGGTGACTTTCTGAAGAATATCCAGGCCACTCTTTTCAATACACAGTAAGTGCATAAAGACTGGGCCTGTCGAGCTTCGAAAAGACACAAAAGAACCCCAAAAATATAAATAAAGTAGTTTTTTTATGTCTTCTGAAGCCATGCGACAGACTACAATTAAAGTTTTTATTCATTGAAAGTAGTCAAGGCTTTAACTGTTTTGACCGAATCAACTCAAAACAAGGTCAGTCAGACTTGTGATTGAATCATTCAGACTGATTTCCCTGCGTTCCATTCAGAATGGCTCATCCCTATGCCCTTCAAAGGGTTTACGCTCCGGAGTGAGAGCTTCGAAGTGTTGAAGGGTGTAGGAGACCAAACAACTGTTTCTTGAAGTGCCCTTCTGCGTCGTCATCCCGTGCCCGTCATCATGCAAAGAACTGGCGGCAAGAGAATCATGGCGGCCTAAGTGTCCATCAGTTGTACCCTTTGAAATCCTTAAAGGGTTAGTTCACCCCAAAATGAAAATGTTGTCATTAATTACTCACCCTCATGTCGTTCCAAACCCGTAAGACCTTCGTTCATCCTCAGAACACAAATTAAGATATTTTTGAAGAAATCGGGGAGCTCTCAGACCCTGCATAGACAGCAACACAACTGTAATGTTCCCAGGTCCAGAAACGTAGTAAGGACATCGGTAAAATAGTCCATGTGACATCAGTGGCTCAACTTTAGTTTTGCAAAGCTACGAGAATACTTTTTGTGAGCAAAGAAAACAAAAACGACTTTATTTAACAATTCTTCTCCCCCGAGCTACGTCTTCCGCCATTTTGGAGAATACCCAAGAATGTAATCGACGTAATCAGCGCCGTTTATGCTTAGGGTAAAGCGTGCGTATGCGTTGTCATACTCTCCAAAATATGGTGGAAGACAGTAACTCGGGGGAGAAGAATTTACAGATGTCCTTACTACGTTTCTGGACCTGCTGGGAACATTACAGTTGCGTTGCTGTCTATGGAGCTCTCAGATTTCATTAAAAATATCTTAATTTGTGTTTCAAAGATGAACGAAGGTCTTCCGGGTTTGGAACGACATGAGGATGAGTAATTAATGACAGAATTTTCATTTTGGGGTGAACTAACCTTTTAATTTCGAAGTGGCCAGTTTTGAGAACTTCGCTTTGGAATGACCCTTCAATATGGCGGTCATGATTGTTTTCACTCCGAAGTGCCCTTTGGAGGGCGATATATCTCGTTTGAAATTGCACCGTTTGTGAACTAGATGATCCGATTCAAATGAACAATTAAGACATCCCACTGCTTCTCTCATGAACACTGAAAAGAGAACTAGGGCGGTTAAGAATAATGACTTAAATATAAGTCTGTTCCTCAAACAAAACCATCATAAGCTTCACTTTTATAATACTTTTATGGTGCTTTGTCATTTGAGAACTTGACAGACTTCATTCACTTTCATTATATTCAACAGAGTGGCCTGGATTCACCTTTTGTCTTCCACAGAACAACAGATTTGGAAAATAAACAATGACAGAATTTTCATTTTTAGGCGAGTATTCCTTTAACCGCTCACTTTCTCAGAGACCATGACCCATATTTCTCCTCACAAACTCGTTAATTAGTGGTGACGTTTGTGCCTATTCTTGGGGGAGAACAAGACAATGAATTAACAAGGCTGGCAAAATATAAGTCTGCTTCAGCAGAGCAGAAAGTTCAAGGCGGCACCTCGTCCGTCATTCTGACAGGAGCTAAACAACAGAGTAAATAAAAGTCATTTACCTGCTCCTAATCACCACATGAGGAAGTCATGGCGTTGAGGAGGGCAGGCTGCGACACGACGCCACCTAGTGGAAGATAAAGGAAGTGACCAGGACTGCAGTTTTGCAGAGTCATGTCTGCAGTGTCATTTATGGAAGACAAACAGTGAATCAGAATCTGATCAAGTTAGATGGGTCAATAATATTTTAGAGATAATTTAAATCCTATCTACATTGCACTAAATACATATGTATTAAGAACTAGATCTGCATTTCCTGAAATAAAATACCCGTATTTCCAATGAAAACAATAAAAATTAAACTATTAAAATTCTGTGCAAAAAATGAATGAATTAAAAAAAAAAAACAATAAAAAAAACCATTAAAATGCAAAATAGTATGCAAATATATGCAAAGAATTGAATTCTTCATGCAAATATTAGGTTAGATTTTTGAAGGCTGAACATTCTAATGTTGGGAGTCAGAGGGTAATTTTTAAAATACAATCTCAAATTTCTTAAAAACGAAAGTCTCAATTTTAAGAAAAACAAAACAGGCTGAAATTACACAAACTACATTAACTATACACACACATTCTATACATTAAGTGGTTCAGGCTGAATTAATTGCAAAATTTTCGCTGCTCTTTTTTTATATTCTCTGCAATTTTCTGCAATGTAATCAGTATAAAAGAAAAACACAAAAAGGTGAATATAAATAACCTCTTTTCCTGATTCATACACTTTAGAATGCATAACTATCACACTGTCATTGGCAGTCCACTGAACTTTCCCAGAGTTTTGACAGATTAAACAAAGACCAGCTTTAATGGCTTCTCTCTCCTACATCCAGACACATTCCTCACCTTTCACCCAAACTGTGCCACCTCTCATTATCTTATTAGCACTTCTGCAAGCCCACAATATCTGCCCAGCCAGGGCAATGGACACACAGCCTCTTGGATTTTTAAAGGGCCCTGTAATCAGAAGAAATTAGTCTTTAGATCACTTAGTGCAACATAAATAATGTGCATTTGAGGAAAATTTAGAACGTTTATCATATATTAAACAAGACATAAAATATGGCCGAGAGCAGATGAACAATTTAGCATGCATTCACATGTAAAACTAGAACTAGCTAAGCTGATTCAACAAAAAATCTGCAGTGGGTGTCTGACTCATTCATTAATCAATTCATTATTTTCATGCTGTTCTGGAAAACACAGGACGCCCATTATAATATCCCATTTGTCTACAGCACACCCGGTGAGAAGTGGACCACGGGTGACAAAGATACATATTATCTGAAAAGACTAAATTAATCATACCATCTTTAAACAACACACTGCAATTCCAGAAAGCATTTCTCCATGACAAAAACGAGGTGAAGATGCAGGAGACGCATGTGATTTTGAGCTAGAAAACAGGAACAAAAAAAAGAAGGGGATGCAAGACAATAAAACATGGCTTTAAGGTCTAATTAATCTGTTTAGCTCATCCAATCATCCTCTTATAATCATCAAGGTTGCATTTATTAGATACAAAAAAAAACAAACAGCAAAAACCAAAAAAATTATATTCCAAAATGTCATTTATGCCTGTGGTAAAGCAGCATATTACAAAATTAAAGCAACATAAAAAAAAGTTATTTCACATAAAATTTGAATATACTACAAATCTCATAAACGGGTTATCCAATATCCTTAAACTAGAGAAACACTTGACTGACCCTAAACCTAGTGCAGCTGCACACCACATGTGATGCATAAGACGTTTGTTAATCATGTGTGATTACCTCCTAGTTCTCACTTCACAAAACTCATTTGGAAGTGTTTTGTCTTCATTACATGTCTGAGTGCATTAAATCACACGTGCTCACGTGAGGCTGTTTTGCTCAGAGCTGTCAGCGAGCAATGACTGAATACGGCAGCGTCTCCATTAGGCAGAAAAAACAGACTTACAGCCAAATTCCATAATTCATCGTCAAAATTACCACCGGGCACACATGGCTCCTGGAGTACAGCAGTCAGAGTAAATGTGAGCCGTCCTGCATTATGCAACAAATATGCAAATAAACAAATATTTCAAAAGCTTCAGCGGTCTTTGAACACTAGAATTCAAAAGACAAAAGCAAAATGCAGTTTATTAGGAATCAGCATTTTAAGACGTATGACACTAGATTCTCCCATCATTCGAAAACAATTGCATATTCTCATTTGGTTTTTCAGACTGTGGTTTCTTTAACTTTGGGAACAAACTGACCCTAAACAACCAACGCTGACAATATAAGTGCTTTCTTTTGTTACAACAGATTTAAAGGCACAATATGTAAGATTTTTTTATTAAAATATCCAAAAACCACTAGAACAGTGTTATATATTTTGCTGACTTGTGTACTTTATCCCAAATGTTTCGAAGAATGTTTAAAGGGGTCATATGATGCGATTTCACGGTTTTTTTTTTTTTTTTTTTTATTGGTTTTTTTTTTTTTTACTTTTTTTTGCCCCCCCCCCCCCCCCCCCCCCCCCCCCCCCCTTTTTCTCCTTTGGAGTGATTACCAGCTCTTGGGGGCTAAAGAAGATCTGTAAAGTTTGCAAGACTACGTCTCAAATTCCAAGAGATATTCATTATAAAGTTAGGTCGCCACACCTACCTACAAAAACGGCTTCTTCTACAACCCCCCACATGTCTATGTCACGATGTGGGAAGATTTGCATAATGCCGCCCACATGTTCACACAAAGAAAGAAGGCATAACTTTATTCTCGCTGTAGTATTGTTGACACCGCAGCCATGTCGTGAAGACGCTATGTGTTTCGTTGTGAAAGCGAAACTACTTTTTTGGTCTTCCAAAAGAGGACTCTATCCGCTTCCGTCATGCCTGAGCTGATCCGTGCTGGTCGCTGATGTAAATACATCAACTTTTGCGCTGTGGATCGCCGGATCGCCGGATCGGCTTTCACCGTGGCGAATGCGGAGTCACCCTGGGCGTCGTCCACTTGATGTTGCCCGCAACCCTCCGACGCTCTTCGTCCAATTTCCGCCGCCTCTGCCTCACTCAGCCCGCGGCCGTATATCGCTCACTTTTATTCCCACTCTCTCCCTCCATCCCCACCATCCCCCCATCCAACCATTCATTATCCCCCTGCTGGGGTATGATCTGCTCCCATCAAGGCCCACGTGGTGTACCTGTTTTTGTTTGTGAACACGCGAAACTCTTGTGTTTGGTCCTTCAAAATGACACGACTATAAATCATTGGTTTCTTTTGTATTTACACCACTGGTCCAGAACCTTAACCCAAAGCTTCAGATGTGTCAGCACATTTTATGGGCTGTTTACTGATCCGTAGAGCAGACTACAAATGCCGGCTGTTCGACTCACGACTAGTCAGTACGTTTTTTATATTTAAGAGTTGTTTATATTTTTATATATTTAAAAGACACGTTTTTTGGGCCGTGTAGAGTAGGGCGTGGTTGTTTTCACTTACTCCGATCACAAAGTCCAGACTGGTTTTATGTTTAACTCGGCGCGATGGCAACGCACGCGTAAAGACCTTACAATCATTATATCCATAATTAGTCCCCACTGGATCACTAATGCTCGTTTATGCGTTTTTGAATCACGCTCCGGCCTGACGGCATCATCACAGTATGGTAATGGTCGTAACATTTCCGTCACACCCTTGCGGTCTTCGGCCAATCACAACGCACTGATATCTGGGCTCATCATAGCATACCTCTCTTTCGACCAATGCAGCTTTGTACAAATCGACATCATATGACACCCATTTTTAAATCCAGAGATGTAAGCAATTTTAACTAATGACACGGACCGTGTCCATAGTGTCATTCTGTCTCCTGCCAATGACGTCATAACCCCTCGAAAACATGGAAACACCAAAGACACTTAATATGTTGTGTGTTTTAATAGACCGGTGCCGACCCGCACAGAGTAGCATTATAACAGAACGTTCAAATGTGTCTAGTATGATTAAACAGCGCTGCTTTTTTTCCCCCCACATACGCACGATTGGAAAGAGCAGAAGCGGTCGACTGTGGCATAATAAAAGCTCCGCTGCCTTCGACGGCTTTCAGCCTCACCCTGCTTCATTCTACCACGTTAATAAATCATTTGCTCATCCATGAACATGATTTCTGCCTGAGTCCTGTCGGATTGCATCGGCTGTGTGGATAAAGACTACAACACCCATGATTCCACACTCAGTCACGGCATCATCAAACTACGCCTTTGTCTATTTGTTTATTTTGAATACGCGCCCTCTAGCGGCGAAAATTACATATTGTGCCTTTAAGTGACACTATTGGCACACAGCATTACAAATGTTCCGGAAGATTGGAGTGACCACAAATCTCCAAATTAATGTCAGTTATAGCGGCATAATCAAAACTCAAATGATACCTCACACATACATATTAATCAATACTGGCATTGTGGTTAGACTGTCAATATATTTTTGGACCATTATTGAACTCCCATTGTTTTGTATGGCTAGTATTAAGGTTAAAAGGCACTACAGGTATCATACGGCAATTTTTCAAAACAAAAATAAAAAATATTGCATTGATAGACTTGCTTTTCTGCATTGTATTGTTTGATCACATGCAGCTAGAGGTATGATTAACTCATCAGACACATTCGGTATGATATATGACGCTGGTCACTCGATCACTCAACTGTCCATAGATCATGAGCTAGGAGTCGCTGACCTGCACGAAACAGCCAAGCTGTTGGACAAATCGATTTGCCAAACAGTCTTTCAGGGTTTAAATGAAACAAAAAGTCAACATCAGTCATCTGAGCTTATAAATAGAGAACTCTACATTCAATATCACTTTCTTTTTTTTTTTTTAACTCTAAATCATTATTTTGCTCTTTTCTGCTACTTTCATTGACAGAAGAAAAAATCAACTGAACATGCAATCCAATCTAACTGTTTGTAAAGACAATGTTTTAGCTGATAGTCTTAATCGTGGAATTTTCTCCTCTATTGACTAACCGGTAATTCAAGACGGAGTAAAGATAACGTTTGGCAATCAAAAGAGTTCAAAGTCAGCATGAAACTTCACAGACACTCTGGGATCGTCTTGAGTTACTGCTCAGACGCAAGGCCAGGTGTTACTTCAACCCCATGCCATGTGGCCCAGCATGTCCATCTTAAACTTCCAGTGCAATAGAGGTTTTCTTTGGATTTTTGTATGAGATGGGAAAAATACTTGGTTCCTGCTCCTCAAGGCCTGGATGTACTTGGTATGACTGGAATGTGTACCGAAAGCCAAACCCCAGTGTTTGTTCACTGCCATGCTGATATCTGGGGTCAGTGGTCGGGATGGAGGGGTTTCAATCCTTGTGCTTTTCGGTTGTGGAGGGTTGGAGGACTGTTGGGACTGGAGGTTTGTGATGTTTTGGAGGACACATGCCCTAGGTTTTCCACGTCAGAACGCACACGCTGCCTGCGAGACCTCTCGAGTTCTTCATCCTGGGCATAAGCATCAATCAATCAGTTTAGTTTTAAGATTTTCTAGGACTTTTTTTATAGGACTAAGATTTTTTTGCTTTTTCTCATTTGATGTAGACATGAATAACCTTTCAAAAGTTTGAGGTCAGTACAATTTATTGTCTTTAAAATAAGTATTTTATGCTCACCAAGGCTGCATTTATTTAATCAAAAATAAAATAAAAACAGGAATATTGTGAAATATCACAATTTAAAACAACTTTTCTATTTTAAAATATAATTTATTTCTGTGATATTAGCCATTACTCCAGTCTTCAGAGTCACATGATCCATCAGAAATCATTCCAACATGCGGATTTGGTGCTCGAAACATTTCTTATTATCCATGTTGAAAACAGTTGTGCTGCTTAATATAATGCATTTTTTCAGGATTCTTTGATGAATCGAAAAACTGATTTGCAACAGAAATCTTCTGTAACATTATATATGTTTTTACTGCCGCTTCTGATCAATTTAAAGTGTCCTCGCTGAATAAAAGTATTATAAAATAAAATAAAACAAAATATAACAAAACAAAATTAAATTAAATTAAATAAATCTTACTGACCCCAAACAGGTCATTTAGAAATCGTCACTGTGATGCATACATTAACACAAGTTCACCATGTTTACATTTAAAGGTCTGTGTGATCTATGCCTGTTCACATACAGACGTCTTAAAAATACAGTAGCATTTCTACTGTAACTTCAGAGTGAAAGTGGACGTTTTTCTAAATAAATGACTTCACTAAAAAACCATCACTAACATTAAGCCTTTAAGTCTGCATGTGTATGTGAGACTTACAGTGTCTGCGGTCAGTTCCTCTGTGTGCTCACTGTAATGGTTGTAAAGCTCAATGTCTGACAGAGCGCTCTCTGCCATCTCCTCTTCATAGTCGGTGTGATAGTCCGATTCATCTGTGGGAAAGATGGAGATATTTCCGACCCATTAGCCTAATGATGTTAGTACACAAATCACACAACACTAAATGACATCCAAGCAGAAGCCAAAAACAGATCAATATGCTGGGAATTTACGCCAAAAATCCCAGAAAACAACTGCCAAATGTGCTTTTAAAAGGTAAACTTATAATGTTTAACATTGATTTACCATCCACAAGAGCTGGTTTGACTGGCTCAATCCGTGAGACGATCTCAGCCAGATCAGTGAAGGAAGCATTTGGACAGGTCACCAACTGCAGAAACAACAATAAATTTAAGTGAGGTTTCAACACACATTACAATTCAATAGTGCCTCTTTCAGGTGATCCAGGCTCACATTGTTGCTCTGCGTTTTGTGGAATTCCTCTTGATGTCTGTCCTTCATCATCTTCTCCACCACACCACTCCTGCACCACACATCAAACACTGTCTTCCCATGCTGGTAGCCCACTTCCTATATGCGCACACAAACACATGAGGCCAACCAAAAACAATATAAGCGCAGAACAAAGACTGACTATTTAGAGTGTAGAAGGTAAAAGAAAGCAAAGGAGATAAAACTCACGCTGATCTCATCGAACTTGCCAAACTCAAGTGTGCGGTATCTGTCGATGGGAGGTCGGATGTATTCACAGTAGTCGCTATTCTTAACAGATTCAAGCTGTCTCACTGAACACACATAAGCCAGCCGGGCCTGGATCTCAGCCATATTCAACACCTGGAAATAATTAAAAAAAAAAAGAATAGATTTTAACATTTTCTGAAGAAAATTAGTCTGTGCATGCAAAAGTGGTTGCCACAAATGTTTTCTGTGTGATTGCTAGTTAATAACATTCTATGTATGGCTCAGGTTCCCCTTTTAATGCAAATCTATGGGATATTTTTGCTGTTTTGTTCTGTCGGGTACAAATCATAAATCCAATAGCTTAGAGTAATAACATAACTCTTCTCCATTTGCACAAGTTCATTTGATGATGCAAGTCTTGCGTCAACGTTTAATAATCACTAAAAGTTGACACTTAAGGTGCGGTCATATAAGCAAAATTTTGCAGGCAAAAAAAGGTCCATTGTCTATTGTTAATAGTGGAGTGATGTATGATGCACAGCAAATGTGGCCACACCTTTGATACAAGTACGAGCAATAGTAATGGTGATGCTTGCCTTAGAAAACACAACTAATTAAGTAAACATTACACTTGGCTAATGTCTCCCTCACCTTGACTTTCTCAGCCAGTGGGTTGAGCCGTTTCCATAGCAGCCACCAGCCAGAAAGGGCGTCCCCGTAGTTGGTGAGGTTGGTTTCATCTTGGCTGCCTACATCGATAGCAATAACCACTTTAGCACCCATGGAGCGTGCCACATCCGCTGAAACAGGAAAAGAAGACAACACCCTCAGCAACAATGAACCTCCATTAAATCGCAAAAAGACCAAAATTACCCAATTCTTCAGATCTGATAAACTCAGTAGACTGAGCCATAGATGGCACACTCAAGTCCGCCCACAGTCTATTCACTGAAAGTCAGATGCAAATTGCACACAAAAATGGCTCAAAGTTTCACAAAAGTTTTATTATTGGGGTTTCAACTATTTTAGAACCCTCCTCCAGACAGATCTTTCCTGTCTAAGTGGGCGGTCCTTGACCAGAATGAGCCAAATAATCTTGGTTCAGACTTTATACCATTAGTTAACTGACTACATTATTTTAGCACATTTGCATCTTCGAAATTGTGTGTTTGTCATGGTATATTGGGATTTGATGGTCAGGCGCTAAAGAGGTTTTACTGCGGGGAGCTAATGTCCTACTAAACACCTGGCAGGTTGTTGATGTAGCCTCCGTCCATGAGCAGGTGTCCATCTTTTGGATCACACAGTGGTGGCAGGTAACCAGAAAGAGACATGCTGGAACGCACATACCTCCACAGGGACCCTGAGATGGAGGGACAGGAAACGTCAGACATTTATCTTGGTTAAGCAGAGGCTCATAAATGGAGGTGGAGTATGTGACAGTACTGACCATCAGTGTGCACTCTCATTGTGGAGGCAGTGATGTCCGTGGTGATGTTGAAATATGGGATCCAGAGATCCTGTAAACAAGCCAAACACATTTAAGCTGCTAAATTTGGCAGATTGTAATCCGGTGTAGGATTTTTTGAGCCAAAAAGAGCCCTTTTGCTACCTCTATCTGTTTGTCCTTGAAGACTGCATTAATGCTAGAGTTAAATGAAGCACCGGAAAACATTGAAGTGACAGGGTAGGTCAAGTCCAGCACTTTCTTAAACACTGATGTCATTTCCTGCAGAGGAGGAAAGGGGAACAAAGTTAGCTTTTTTTGTGTCCAATTTAAGTGGCTTTTAAATTGGAAGAAAAATAAAGCAACAGATTGGAATAAGTAAAACAAAAAGAATGAAAATCAATAGAAAAAGGAAAGGGAACAAGAAAAGGAATAGTAAAATATGAAAAAAAAAGGAAATGAAAATGAAAGGAAAATAAAAAAAGAATAGAAAAAGGAACAGAAAAGGAAAAAGGAAAAAGGAAAAGAAATAAAAAAGAATAGGAAAAGGAATTAAAAAGACGTGATGAAAAGAAAGGGAAATGTGAAAATGAATCGAAAATAGAAAAGAAAGAAATGGGTGAAGTAAATGAGCAACTGAATTAAAATGAGTGAAAAAAGACTGGAAAAAAGGATAAAGAATAGGAAAAGTGAAAGAAAAGGAAAAATTTTATTAAAAAAAGAATAGGGAAAAAATAATACAAGTAAAAGAAATAAAAAAATTAAAAAAGAATATGAATGAAGAAAAGAAAAGGAGGGGAAATCTGAAATGGAAAAAGGAACAGAGAAACAATACAAAAATAAATAAAAAGGAAAAAAGGATAAAGAATATTGAAAAGGGAATAGAAAAAAATGAAAAGAAAACATGTGCTTGGTTTATATTTTTTGGTAAGCACTAGATTGCATTTTAAAGTAGCACAAGGCTCATCTCAGGATTTTGAGTGTTTTACATTAGAGTGGTTTCTCACCATTGCCCACTCTCTGGCTCTGATCTTCATCCTGCTGTAACTGCGGTCCTCTGCATACAGTGCGCCCATCATGGATCCGATAGAGTTGCCGCCCACCAAATCAATGGGGATTCCCGCCTCCCTCAATGCTCGAATGATGCCTACCTGAGAACAGCCCCTGAAAGAAGAAAGATGTGAAGGGAGTGAGGGGACAAATAAACCCAGTGATACAAGGTCAATCAATACAAAACCTTTCTTGTTCTGTTCTATTGGTCCAAAAGAATTACGATGCCTAAATATGGCTTGATTAAATCGACAACTTGAAACTAGCATTGTGTTGTTCTCTTTTTGAACAGCACTATAGGGTTTTCTACCCTAAAGGAAACTGGGCTGAGTTAAAACTACGCAGAATCAAATCACATGTTACTACACAAAGGAAAGAAGGGAGAAAACGGCAACCAACCTTTAAACACCTCCTGCCAACCACGAAAAAGACAGAATAGACAAACAGAAGCTGTCAGAAAAAATTAAATTGACAGAAAGAGAGCAACAGAGGAAAGAGGTCAAACAAAGCCTGAGAGGGGGTGGTAAAGGGCTTTTAACGGAAAATGCCACAGTAGTGTCAACAAGAGTGGGAGTGAGGAACTGCATTCAAAATAGTGGAGGTGTTTTTTCTTCACTTTCATAGTTTTATTTTTGGTTTTTACAAGATGTAAAAAGTGAATACCTGGCTCCTCCGCCACCCAGCACCAGCGCAATGGCATTGCCCGTAAGAACACGGGCCAGACGTGAGAAATCAGAGTGACGATCGGCGGATTTCTGGAACACACGCTGATACATTTCTCTCTGTAAACACAAATGACACAGAAACTTACAACAATACTATGCCAAAAATCAGGGGCTGGTTATATGCCCTTCATCACTATGTTAAGACTGTCTTAAAGGATAAGACAACGAAGCGTTTGAGAGAGGCGGGGCATAGAGGACCTACAATAATGTAACATTTCCGTCACACGCTTGAGGTATTCGGCCAATCACAATGCACTGGATAAATGAACAATACATGAACAAATGTATAATTTAAAATGTGACAGTCATTTTTTTTCTTCACTCAAGTGGGTCTGCGGTGAAATGGTGTATAAAATGTAAGAAATAAATAAAATAAAATGGGGTGATACAGTTATTTCAGTGAAACCATGATGTAATATTAAGTGCTGCACCAATTTTGGCAGGCTCCTCCTTGAGAAGACCCTGCGGGGGCAGGACAGGTGAAGGTGCCTGGAGATCCAGCTCCGCATGTTGAGCCATTCGGCTGTTCCTTTTGGAGGAGGGCCGTCCTCGCGATGCAACAACACCAGCTGTTTCTGCGCTCTCACCGCACTCCCCTCTAACATACGTTCCAACTGAGAGACAAAGAGACAGACAAAGAGACGTCTGAATATCATCCTTTCAAAACTAGACAACACTCGGTCCAAATGCATTATGATAATAAAATAATTTTCTTTAATGGAACGCACTGAATGCAGACCTAATCCATAAATGTAATAGAAATATATCCATTTCTTTCAGAAAGTCATTTTGTTCTAAAGAATAATTATTGATTGGGACGGGCCGGTGTGCGTTTAAGAGAACACCCATGTCCTCTCTCAATTCTTTTCATGTGAGTACAATTACCCATTTCAGACTTGTTTAAAACATCTGAGCTTTGAGTCCCTGATTTAAAGAGCAGTGCTATAGTGGCCGTACCCATTAAAGCCTACAGGATTTATGATCAATAGGGATGTTGCTCTACCCCAGACCTCTGATTCAACTTCAAATGCACAGGCCTGACCGTCGAAACCCCTGGATATCGAAAACTGCTCTCCCTAAAAGAACGGAGTAAGTCCTGCAGTTCAACTGGAGTCCCGCCAACATGGTTTATTACTGCCTGTGATCAGAGCAGTTCAGCGGTGACTTACAGTACAGAAGAGTAGGGGTCATTTTTAGCTCAGTGTGCTATGGTTCAAACAACTTAATATTTTTTGGGCTCAACCTATAAAAGTACCTGCCATCCTGAGCGAATGATAAATTACAAGCCTCGAACCCATTTCGTTTGAGTCGGAAGAGCCTTTATATTAAAGACTTCTATTTCCAGTGGAAGTAGCCACAACTCTGAATCTTGGTTCGTGAAGTTTAGCACCAGTTCATGTAAGCGTTTTTCACTCTGTGATGATGTAACACATCATACCTCTCCCACTGCTGGGTCCTGCTCTCCCAGTCCCACGATGATGATGCAATCAGCCTGTCTGATGCAGCGCTGAGTCCATGGGGTGAGTGACACATCTGTCTGATATAAGACTATGCGGTGGGATGCTCCTGCTGACCCAGCCAACTCGACAACCTGTATTCATGCACACTGGAGCAGAGAGAGAGACTATTTTCAGCTACTTCTCATGGTATCTGCAAATAAACTGATTTGTTCCCTATATCTAAAAATGTAGATAACAAAATTGTTAAACTTATGCCATTTATAAACAAGGATTCATATAACTTTAGTTGTTAATTTATGGAAAATGTGAAGAGCTGCAGGCTTCCACACCTTTTGACCAATGGATGTCCATGACGCATCCATGACTTTTAAGCAATTGTGACTACTGGACAGAGATTTCCAAAAAAGATTTAGTAGGGAACTCAAACGTGAATATCCCCCCGCCCCCCCCCCCCCCGCCCACCCCCCCTCCCCCCCAAAATTTCCATTATTTCTAGATTTATTTGGTACTAAAAAGACGTTTCCAAGGTAGAAATGTAACATTCCTTGATTTAGATACCTATACCTTGATTTTCCGGATTTTTTTCTCTTTTTTGGGATGGTTTTACTGATCGACTCAGTTCCCTCAAGTTAATTGAGAAAATTCTTCCAAGGCTATGGAGTGTTTACAGGGATAGTATCACTGTGTGTCTGAACTTTTGCAGCTGTTTTTAATCATTCTAAAATAACATGCTAATATTACGTATATAAATGGTTTCTTAAGCACCAAATCAACATATTAGAATGATTCTGAAGGATCTTGTGACACTGAAGATGGAGTGATGCTGCTAAAACATTCAGCTTTGCTATGACAAAAAAGTACAAAATATATAGTTTAAAACATAAAATAGAAACAGTATTCAAAATTGTTATTTTAAATATACATTAACTTTTTTTTTTTAATTGTAATAATATTTTTGATTAAATAAATGCAGCTTTAGTGAGCTTAAGCTTTGAAATTTAACAAAGACATTGCTATAAAGTCTGAGTTTCTAATGAGGACTAGATTTTATACAGATCCTATTTTTTGCAAATGTGTAAGCATTACTGTCTGGAGTCCTGCTCAAGCTACTGATGAATGTGTGCTGGATCCTTGTCTTGGTGGATCTATTTCTGTTAAACTGTAAAAGTTTTTTAAATTAAACTTAAACAGAAAACACCAAACTCAAACCACAACAGAAACAAACATCAGCAACAGGGAGGAAGGAAGATCTCATGCTGGGTTAGAGGGACAGGACTCATGCAGACTGTTTATTTATGGGGTTAATTGTGTTGTTCATTTCCATATCACAAAACTGCTTTCATCTCGCTCATCAAACGACTACTTTAATGTGTAAAAATAAAAAAAGATGTGCGGTATTGTTTTTCAGGCAGCCAAATCACACTCTACCTAAAAATCAGCATGCATTAACAGTGAATTTACATATTCTGATAGATGGAGAGGCCACATGTTCATATAAACTAATATTTGATTCCATATAAACATTGCAAGCTATTTTCTAATGACACTTTGATGCCATACCTGTCTAACGCAGCAGAGCCGAGGCGCTGTTTGATGATGTCACTAGTCAAGAGAAGAGTTGGGCCTGGAAGATATAAATTTGACTCAAACCTTCTTTCCAATTGTAAACCTTCTCATCTTTTTGATACAACGCCTATATAAATATAGCATCCTCACCGATAGCTAACAGCGCATGCTGAAGTTCCAGGGTGAACGCAGTCAGAGGAACCTCCTCTGATACCGGGAGCACAGTGACGGTGGCCAGATTTGAGGCAGGGTTCCCCGTGTCCCATTTACTGCCGGGTGTGTGTAGAGCTAGACGGCGAGCTGGATGTTAAAATACAGACACAAAGCAGTTGATATGCATTAGTCAATCTAGAAACGTGGACTTTAGGCTAGGTAGATGAAGACATGAAACAAATGTTTCTCTCACACACACACACACACACACCTGTCAAAGGTCCATTAACTTGCTGGAGGATCTTCTGTCCAAGCAGGTGAATGAGCCTTGTGACTACCTAATGAGATCAAATAAAGAGAACAAAACTGACTGTATACAGGTACAGAGAGCCCAGAGAAACTCTCATCACTGTAGTGTCTGGCTATAAAGCAAATGCAATGCGGCTGACATACCTGTGGGAATTTCCTCTTGATGGAACTGAGAGCGCCCTCAGGTAGTTTAGCCAGTTCTGAGTCCCGAACAGCATGAACAGTAGTTGCTCTGTTCTGATGTGTCAGAGCCTCCACCTGCATTCACACACACATACACAAAAGAATGCATGAAAACACAATGCATTCATTGACTTTGAAGCAATTACATCAGAAAAACTTCACTTGCCTAAAAATAAGTAAAAATACTACACAAAGTTTAAACAATAAATAGTTCAGTTTGAAGTAGTAAAATTACTAACTGAAACGAAAATATATTAAAAGCTTTATATATAAAAAAACAAAAACATAAAAATTACGTTATAGAAACTCTGTTACGGAAGTTTTAAGCGGCCATGCATTATTATTTTTTGTCCTTCTTGTTTTCTCGTTATAACAACTTATTTTCTCATTATATCGACATAACAAGAGCTGTTTTCTTGTTATAACGACTTAATTTCTCGTTATAACGACATAACGAGAGTTGTTTTCTCGTTATAACGACTTATTTTCTCGTTATATCGACATAACGAGAGTTGTTTTCTCGTTATAACGACTTAATTTTCTCGTTATATCGACATAACGAGAGTTGTTTTCTCGTTATAACGACTTAATTTTCTCGCTATATATCCACATAACGAGAGTTGTTTTCTCGTTAAACGACTTAAGTTCTCTGTTATATCGACAAAGTTTTTTTTTTTTTTTTTATTTATTTTTTTTACAATGATTGTTTGATCTACTATTGTTATAGTAACGAACTCAACATTGACACGCATCTGATGGACAGATAAAACATGCGCTCTTACTGTAGCCTATGTCATGGAGAGATATTTTGAGAATATTGTTTGATCCTCTGGGCCTAGGTAATAGCGTCTCACAATACAAAAAAAAGGCTGATCAATCACGGTTGATATTTCCAGAGACAGTACGTTAAACATGTGTTTGTGTAATTAGCATGTTTAAATGGTCAAAGCAACACCGCAAACACAGGCGGAGTGTCTTCAGTATGCAGAACTATTCTAAAATCTTTTAGAGTTGCTTGGATTCAACTCACTTTCAATTTTTCTTTTATTTGAAAGAAAATTATGTATAATTTGAAATTTTAGTCATTATATGCTGTGACTGATATCGTGTGCGTTACAAGCTTCTGTTTGAAAAGTGCGTTCATGTGTAGTTATGTGTATATGTGTGTGTGTGTGTGATGTGATTTATGTGTGTTGTGTGTGTGTGTGGTGTTGTGCTTGGGTGGTTTCACAAAGATGTAGAGAAAACACAAAAGATTACAACACTGTAGAAAATCACTGAATTAAATTAGCCTATACACTTTACATATAAATCACATTTCTTATCAGTATACAATTAATGATTAACAATAAAGATTAATAATAAGGAAAAAAGGCACATTACAAATAGCCTACGTCGATGAAGCCTGTCCTACTGTAGATAAACAGAACAATCCCCGCTTATTAACTAACAATAATTTACCTCAAAGAAGCACAAATAAAGATATAAGTGCAAACAGAATACAGTGACGTCAACCTTGGTTTTAATAAGCAGTTATTATTTTATGGCACAGAACGCGTTGGTGAAACTCATGCACCTAGCAAGAACTTAATACACAAAATAATCATATTGATTCAAGCATTTAACATTAATGAATGAATTAAATGTCAGTAGCCTAATGAAAAATACTGTACAAATTATAGCGATCACGAGGTAGGTCCTATTCTATCCCAAATGCGTACAGTAAAGTGGACATACAGCATATCCTACAACACCCCATCAGTTATATTCAGGTCAATAGTGCCACTGTTGGCGCAGTTTTGTAACTTAGAGAACAACTTTTTTTATGTCGAGATCACGAGAAAATGAAGTCGTTATAACGAGAAAACAACTCTCGTTATGTCGATATAACGAGAAAATTAAGTCGTAATAACGAGAAAACAACTCTCGTTATGTCGATATAACAATAAAATAAGTCGTTATAATGAGAAAACAACTCCCGTTATATCGAGATCACGAGAAAATTAAGTCATTATAACAAGAAAACAACTCTCGTTATGTCGATATAACGAGAAAAATAAGTCGTTATAACGAGAAAACCAGAAGGGAAACAAAAATAGATGCATGGCCGCTTAGGAACTTTCCGTACTGTAGTACAAAATTGTTTGTAATAATAAGTGTAATAAATCTGAAAGAAATTAGTAAAAATTTACATGAAAAGCTTAAAAAAAACTAAAAAAAATTGAAAACAAAAATGGTTGCCTGGGCATTAACCACAAAGTTCAGGTTGAGTAGTATAAGGGTACGAAAATTAAAATGAAATAGAGTAAATCAAAAGTCTATCTATTAAAAAAAGAAATCCACAAAAAACAGTTACTAAAGCTCGCGAACCAGAAATAAATGAACAACTGAAACAAAAAGAAATAAATAAAGCTAGTTCAAAAAATTAATAAATAGTAATAAATAATATACATAAAAAATACTAAAATAACACTATATGATTTTTAAAATCATAGTAATACAATACTTCAGGCAAGGTGGAACATACTGAAACTTGTTATTCACCAAAAAGAAAATCATACAGGTTTAATAATGAGAGAATTATCATTTATCTCCCTATTTAAACATATATTTAGGCTATGTTACTAAGACAAGATCAGCACCAATAAAACTCCATGACGTAGATTGAGACTAAATTTGGATCTACAAATCAGGCCTTCATTCACATCACTCACGTCCATAAACAATGAACCACCACTGTTCTCCCAGCAATGTAACCATGGCATCAACATGGACAGGTATTCTTAGCAGCATAGACATCACCACAGAGACGCAAAAGGCATCAGCCAATCACAATAAAACATTATGAATGACGAGAGAGAGGGATCTCCTGGGAGATACTGAGTTTATTTTCTCTGATACACACCTGATTAGGTGGCACAAATTTACTGAATACATCAACGCCTGCAAATGTCACCAAAGCTATTCTAGGAGATGCTGCACATACAATAGGGCCACTTTCTATATAGTACAAATGCAGCATTATGTAACACGGAACAATATCTGATTCATCTTTGAGTCATCATAGAAAAATCTAAAGTTATGAAAGGTTATGAAACTCGAGGTACAATCATGAAAACTGATCTCGGATGCTAACTGGTGACAATACAGCTCTTTAGAACCTTGATTAAATATAAATGATTTTATGGTAATAAAGGAGCTAAATAGGAGAGAGATAGGAATAAGTTTGCTATGACAAGAAGTTATTGTATTACAATATATGTTGTGCAAGTGGAATAGCTCACCACTCCAATGAGATCTCCTCTACCATACTCTCCAGTCAGCTCCTTTTTCCCATCCTCCTTCATGATGACTGAACGCAGGCGGCCGCTGAGCACTATAAAAGTACTGTCAGACTTATCACCCTGCCTGAGAGAGAAAAAGAGAGAGAAAGGATGAGGTCGTATATCATAGAAGATTTATGAAATGCTGAGGAAGCTTATCTGTTTCAGCCAGAGGGGCAGAAGAGAAAAGGAAATCGCCAAGTTTATTAGATTGTATTCTGTCCAAATCTCTTACAGAGGAGGCATAGGAAAAGAGGAGAGAAAAATATAATAACAATAGAGTTCCTCTCAGGAGAGCCAAAAACTATTATTAAGGACATATTATTATATACACTACACGGCCAAAACTATGAGGACATGCAAATGACACACTAATAGGTGCTTATCGAATGTGCACTACTGTTCAAAGGTTTAAGATCAGTAAGAAGAAAAAAAAAAAAAAAAGTCTCTTACATTCAGCAAGGCTGCATTAATTTGATTAAAAATACAGTAAAAGCACTTGAATTGCAAAATATTATTACAATACAAGAACTGGTTTATATCTTTAATATATTTTATAATCTAACGTATTACTGTGATGGCAAAGCTGAATTTTTAGCAGCCATTACTCCAGTCTTCAATGTCACATGATCCTTCAGAAAGAATTCACTTTTTTTTTTTGTGGAAACCATGATATTTTTCAGGATTGTTTGATGAATAGAAAATTCAAAAGAACATCATTTATTTGAAATAGAAACTTTGTAACTAATAAAACGTCTTCACTGTGACTTTTGATTAATGTCATGCATCCTTGCTAAATAAAGCATTTAAAATTTCTTGAATGGTACTGTATAATTTCAAAACCAAGGGAGTAAATAAAAAGTTAGTCTTCATTGTAAGATTTTCTGCAACTGTATGCAGTTGAAATAGTACAAAATTAATACCTGCTAATTAAAAGGTTACATTTGGCCAAGTATCACACTAAGTACTTATTTATACTAATAAAAAGGTTGAAGGTTGAGAGAAAATAAATAGGGTGAAAAAAATGTAACCAGTAAATATGAGGAAATGAAGTGGACCTGTAGACAGCTCTGCCCGCCTCCACAGCCATCCAGTCAAGGGCAAAATCAATCTGTCTGACGAAAGGTGACATCCTTCTTACAACTGTATGAGCCACATTCAGCACCACCGAGGGCTCAGCTCGCATGATCCTGACAACACACACGTAAATATGGGAGCGAATCAACATGTCAGCTGGAGAACCATTAAAACCAGCAACCAGAGTGAGTTTATGTTCATTATTTGCCTGCCAATGTCAACAAGTTAAATTCTATGTATTATTCTACTGTATCTTGGTGCAGGTGATACTCATTTCACATGCACAGAAATTGGCCAATTATAAAGAAATCATTGGACATAAAGGACTTATTACTTGTGGCCAGAAAGAATCTCTGATTAAATTCCTGCAAATTTCTTCTGTGCTTTCTATACAGCAGTCATAGAGCAATTATCTGACCGTAAGTTTTATTTTCTATAACAGTCTATTATGGCTATATCAATTAATGGATCATTTTACATATCAGTCAGACAGACCATTTAAAAGTTTGGGGTCAGTAGATTTTAAAAAAATGTTTCAAAGAAGGCTATTATGCTGACAAAGGGTGGATTTTTTTATTATTACAATTTTAAATAAACGGCTATTTTAATATGATTTGCAGTTTATCATTGTAAATCTGCAAAGCTGAATTTTCAGCTTCAATGTCTTCAGTGTCACATGATCCTTCAGAAATCATTTTAAAATGCTAATTTGGGGCTCAAAACATTTCTTATTATTGTCACAGTTGAAAACGGTTGTGCTGCTTACTATTTTATGGAAACTGTAATACATTTATTTCAGGATAATTTTTTTATAGAAAGTTCAATAGAACAGCATTTACTTGAAAAAAATCTTATTGACACCAAACTATTCAATATTAGTCTTATGTCAGATTAGAGAGACTGTGCAAAAAATCTAGACTAACATTAGAAATGTGGACTGAAAACCTACTCATAGAAGTGTGTTTTCGAGATGGACAGGAAGCTGCAGTCCCGATGTGCCCGTACGGAGAAGATAAGTGGCTCACCCGTCAATACGGCCAGCTGACCCACCAGCTCTCCTGGGTGAGCCACGAACAGACACGTGTCCACCTCTCGGTCAATCATCCTCTGGTGAACATGCAACGTGCCCGAGATCACAAACTGCACACTTACATCCTGAGGGACACACACCCACACACAGTCAAGCAAATAATTTAGACAGAGTAACATATTAGAAATGTCTAGCTATTCTCACTGGCTAGGTTTTAAAATCTAGTGAGCTGCCAGTTTAGACAGCATTTTTGGGCATCACAGGTCGTCGCCTGGAGCAAAAGTTGAAGTCATATTAGGCAACAATATTATGCCCCCTTCTAAGATACCTTTTCTTGAATGCATCCTTATGTAATCCTATGTTAATGCAAAGTATCCTAAATCAGTCACTATTTTGGTTAGGAAGTTGTCTGTGAACAAATATAGGCAGCAAACAGCCATTCAGCTCACTGGGTTTTGATCCATTTCATATGCATTTTCTGTGTGATGTCTGACCTGATCTCCTTGGCGAGCTACAATAGATCCAGCTTTAACTTGATGGAGCGTTACTCTGCCCTCCAGCAAACTGGGGTCCTGGACACACAGAGTCCATAAAAAAAATATTCAACACAAACACATAAATCAATCCAAACATACATAAACCATGAACTCTCATCCCACTAATGGAGATGTATTTTGACCTGCAGCTGAATAATCCCCAGCAGATCCTTCTTGGCGGCCTGGAAAATGGCGCCCACTTTACTAGGAGGAACGTCAGAGTGTGGTGCATTGTCTGTGTAGTGAATCACAGCGGACGGAGTGTGCTGCATGGTCACACTCTTCTTCAAAATCGACTGAAGAACATAAAACATCATCAAGATCATTTGTTTTTTAATATGTAGAGATCTTTAGGATAAGAGAGAGATGAAATGGTGGAGGAAAAAAAAACCTTGTGAATGACAGAACTGGATGGAGGGTCATCTATGGTGACTCGGGCCCGTTCATAAGCCATGTCCAGGTCATTTCCTGCCACTCCTGCACACGAACACATAGAAACCAGATCTAGTTTGCAGACTTTAGTACTAGAGGTGTCATTTCTGTGTGGAGTGAGTAAGAGTGGATAGACAGATGGTAGGTTCTCTGTTACCTGAGCTCTCTACAGGCATCGAGACCGAGCGAGACCTCCGCGCAACTGTGGACGTGTTTTCATATGAACCAGCTTGTCCTCCATCTAAGTGATGAGACATTTATATCACTCTCTAAACAGCCATAAACAATATTCCTGTAAATCTGTATTTTTGTGAAAAAAGCTCCTTCTGACTTCAGGAAAACTTTTTAAAGTAAAATCTGACAAAAACACTAGAAGCAAAAATATTCATATATAAAGTCAATATTGCAAATGAAAAGTTTTGTTTTTTGTTTACGTTTTTCTTTTTTTTTACTCCGAGAAAGTCTTTTTTAAGGGTTCTCATCTTGGATTGTAAGATGGTGTGGTTTTTATAATGTATTTGAATGTCTGTGTTATGCTCACCAAGGCTGCATTTATTTAATCAAAAACACAGTAAAAACAGTAAGTAATATTGTGAAATATTATAATTTAAAATAAATGTTTTAATATAAAATAAAAAGCCGTAATTGCTTACACTTTTTCTAATATGCAGATTTAGTGCTCAAGAAACATTTATGGAGGATTTATTACTGAAATAAATTAAAGGTGACATATAATGAAAATCAGATTTTCCAGGTTTTAAGTGCTATAATCAGGTCCCCAGTGCATCTACCAACCAAGGAAACCAGAAAAAGATTAACCCAGTAACTTTGTTTTAGGAAGCCTTTTACTGCAAGCGTCTGAGAAACGAGCGCGTCTGATTTCGCTCGCTCGGTGACGTGGCAAAGGGATCTCATTAAAATATTACCGCCCCTACATCGCAAGGGTACACAACGGTGTGCCGTTATTGTGTTTTCGCAAGCGATAACGGTGTACCAGTTCTAATGCCATGGTGAAAGTTTGAGCAAAGCATGCTAACTTTTCTGTCTTTGGCTGCACTGACGAGCTCAGAACACTGTTTAGAGTCTCAGCCTCAGAGGAGACAAGAGAGCAGAGGATTAATTGATCTATTTACTGTACATTGCTGCTGCCACACAGATCTAAAAAAAAAAAACATGCAATTTATTTCCCAGATGTTTACCTTCACAGACATAACCAACTGCTTTTGTAACTCATGTGTGTTTTTTTAACGTAAACTTGTGTGTGAATGAGAACTTTATTTATATTATTCACATGCTGTGACAGCCGCTTTCTGTTTGTGTGTTTCGGATGTGTGCTCTCAGAAAACCTTTTATCAGAAGTTTAAACTAATATGGTTCAAAACGCATGATTTCAGCGTGATAAACATGATAATCAGAACCAAAACAGCAGGTCCAAGCTCTAATGGCGCAGCTCTATTCTGGAAAAGAGGGCGGGGAACAGCAGCTCATTTGCATCTAAAGAGCCAGGCCCGAAAAACAGCGTGTTTCTGCTTCCACTCAAACTAGGCATTTTCAAAATTATATAATAAAAGATCTGTGGAGTATTTTGAGCTGAAACTTCACAGACACATTCTGGGGACACCAGAGACTTATATTACATATTTAAAAAGGCGCATAATATGTCTCCTTTAAATTAAATATAACATATACAAATATACAGTATATGTGTGTGTGTGTGTGTGTACACATACATGGCCATACATACACACACACCACACACAACACACACACACCACACACACTTCAGGAGCTAATTGGGAACTATTTTGGACTCCATAACTGCAAAGAACAAAATCAAAAGAAGAGGGACGAAAAACACACCTGAGTCTGTCCAGTTCTCTCAGAGCCTGCAGGTGCTCGGTCTCTGTTTGTGTCTGCAAGTGGGGTCTGCGTGGGACTCTACTGGGACTCCCCTCAGTGAGCACACTGTTGACCGCAAACAGCGGCACTGCTTGTCTCTCCTACACAAACACAATCTTAAGAATAGACACTTACAAGCATCTAGGACACATAAAACAATTTTACTGGTCTAAAGTAACAGCCACTGACTGTATGATGTCTTTCTCCCCAGAAAGATCAACTCAAACAACTCCGAACTAGTTAAAAACCATAGACTCTTAATTACTCATAATAATGATTTGTGGGTCACTTAATTTTTGTGTTGAGGTTGATTCATTTTATTTATTTACTTTTTTAGAAACTTGTAATTTCCTAAACCAAAATGACCAAACAGTTTCCAAAAAGAATATAAAAGGTATCATTTAATTGGTTTTAATGACTTTGGCACTATATTTCAAGTCTTCTAAAGCCATACAAATTTTGTTCGTTTTCAACAAAGCCCCCTCCTTTGACAAGCACAGTCTGCTCTGATTGGCCAGCTGAACCAGTGCATTGTGATTGGCCGAACACCACAAGCACGCGTCGGAAATGTAACGCCCCTTACCATAATCGCGAGCTTCATGCTTTCAAAGTAAATATCAAGACAGTTAATAATGTATTTAGTTTTACCAACAGTTCAAGCCCGAAAGGGCAACAGAGTCGCGTGACAGACACAGTGATGACGCAGTACACAAGCCGCGGTTAAGACAGCTGACGTGCTATGATTTCTGACAGGCAGTTTACTCTCCTGTGATGTGACCCTGTTCCCCTCTCTCACACACACACACACACGACGCATTACCCTGCGCTGCGCAAAACTCCGCATTTCCGTTTGAACGAAATAGAAAATATTAAACTAATAACAAAACAGTAGCTGTTTCAGAAGCGCCAGATTGTCATAGCAAGTCGGAATTGACCCTTTTTTTTTAAATAGCCTTTGTGCACAGCCCGCCTTGTACTCTTCTAGGTTAAAAAAAACTGCCGTCCATAAATGCGTTGCACAAATTCGAACATCTGGGTTGTGCGGATCTATTGTAAATAAATCTTAACCAATGATTCCTAATTGCATCTACTTTCGGAAGGCCAAATAAAGCACTGAATTACACACTGAATCTCCCTGACATGCTGCATCAACACTACTGCTGTTCCGAATCACGCTTTGGCTTTGCGTGCACATTTGGGCGGCATATGCTAATATTTTCTCATAGTGATGTAGATATGTGGGGGCGTGTTAGAACGAGCCGTTTTAGGTAGGCGTGGTTAACTCTTAACTTTTATAAAGAATATATCTCTTTGGATTTGAGACTTTAGTCTTTGCAACTTTACAGATCTTCTTTATGCACCAAAAGCTTGTAACACTCCAAAGAGAAAGGAAAACTTGAAATCGCATCTTATGACCCCTTTAAAAAGTGCATGAAACAAACAGGAATATAAGTATAACATTTAAAAAAAAAACTATTATTAGATTTTTCCAGTTTTCAACATCCTTATTTACCATTAAACCTCAATAATTTTTACACTTAAACTCATCACTTGCTTTTTTTGAAAAACAGAACCCAGGTAAGCAGATCATCACAAAACGATAAATGAGAGAACTGCACTGAGTTTATGCTGTGTTGTCACGTAACCTTGCCTGCTGTTGGGACTAAATTGTATTTATAGCCGATGGGAGAGCACGCAAATTCACAGTACAAGCCAAAAATCTTTCTTAAATCAAAACGGAAAACAACTCCCTCAGCCTGTCCGCGCTATGAGGGGAGAGTTACGTGTGTGTAGGGTTGTGCTGTGACATGCAATGATGGCTGATGGGAGATTTCTACCTACAGGGTGTTAAAATCGGTGTCCTTTAAATGAAAGCCGTGGTCTTATGATCCATGTTATTCAATCTAGCTGTGTTTTACGGCTCCAGCGCAGAAGTGATTATGCCGATGGGGGTTAACGTAGCATGAAATAACACAGAGTGTGTCTGAGGAAAGCACATATTTTAGAAGTGATAGAGTGCGTGTGTATGTGATCCTAAAAGTAATAATGCTGAGATGTACGCATGTACTCTTTCTCCAACCTGATTGAAAAGCTCGGTCGTCAGTCCCAGGTAGTTGTGAAGTGCCAGGAAAGTGACTCTCTGCAGACGCACCATGATTATCTAAACAGACAGAAACAAGCCACAAATTAACACTGTCATTCATGTAAATTACTATGCTTATTTCTGTAAATAACAGTATGCGGTCTCACAAATAATATGCCAGTGTCTATGCAGTAAAATGAGCCGTATCATGAAAAAAACAGGACTTTTTTTGCTCTTTTGAACTAAAGATCTTTGATATGCAATGTAGACAGTCTAACTTTTCACATCACTATGTTCCCTACACAGCCAAACTATTGATGAAGAATGTAAAATGTACAAAAATAGTCACTTTAACTGCATCAGTAACCATCAACATTACATATTATATTAATATTATTCTTTATTTACCTGTATCAGGCAATATTGGATGTTTAATTGTGCTAATTTCCTCCTATTTAACATTTAGATTACCTTTTCAGTCATCTAACGCTCGTTAAAATGTTAAAACCACTACTAATTTAATAATACTGTTAAATGCAATGTTTACATATTAAAATGCATTTTTCATACTGTATATTATATAAAAGTTGTGATGCCTAAATTGACAAGTAACATTTAAAATGACTTTGACCACCATTTTAACTTTTCATGTTTTCTTTAGTTTTAATTCATTTATTTAATTGTATAGAATTTTGATTGTAATATTACTATCACCAATGCTAATATTAATAATAACAACAATCATTTATATGTAGTACTACTGAATTTTAATATAGGCCATATAACGGCTACTAGTCATAACATGAAAATAATTATTGGCTTAATTTTTCCTTTTTTTTTTTTTTGGGGGAGCCCTAGTATTCAGTTACTTGGTAGCCCTGAAGAACTACGGTGTGTATTTTGCTTTCAAATAGAGCTTTAAAGATACATCGGGGGGAAAAAACCTTTGTGAACTTTAAAAGTGGACTTTGTAGAAAAAAAAAAACCTGATTTAAAATGTTTTTAAAAAGTGTAGAATATGAGCCATTACAGTGTGGTTGAGACAGATGTTCAGTAAGACAGATGTCACATTGATACAGACAGCCATGCGGGACCCTTTCAAGCCTCTCTGTACCTGTATGACTCTCACTAGCGTCTCTGGGTATTTCTCAAACACTGACTGGAAAGCTGAGGCAGGCAGACGCAATATGGTAGACCTGACCGCCGCACAAGCAGACACAGTTTTATAGGGAGCAGGATAACCCTGGAGGAAATGGGAACATCCAAAATTAATCTCAGTGCACTGGAGCTGGATAAGTCGTCAGGAAGGCAGACAGAGAACTTACTGTAATGATGTCTAGAATGCTGAGCAGACTGTGAACGCTGTCCCCGGGCAACACGTCCTTCACCACAGGCTCTGTGCCATCCTAAAAGACACGCATACAGAAAGATAATATAACAAATTTAGGGGAGGGCACTAAGTTTAATTACTCATTTGCCATTTAGCTGACAATTCTTATTCAAAGTGACCTACAGAGAATTTATTGCAGGGACACACCAGGTGAAGTAACCAGAGGTTAATCAAGGAAATGATGGTGACTGTTCATAAATCAGCTGCTGTGGGGTTCGAACCCATAACATTTCCATTAGCAGCCCAGATCTAGAACCACTAAGATACTTAACCCAACAAAACACAATTTTATTAGTTGCCTTTTCACACTTAAAATGATACACTCACAGCCTTTTTAAACAGGGGTGTAACGGTACATGTCTTCGGTTCAGTACGCATGTGTACTGAACAAATCATTAAGTTTTTTCATGAAATTCAGACAATACATGCCGTTTTGAGTGTTATTGATGGTGGAGACAACAGATCGCTGTATAGAAGCCTCAGTTCTTATGGCAACACAGAGCGCGATCATCCCTTTTTAAAGTCTTTCTCCTTAGTCCTAAATCCATTCTGGTCCGATATTTTCGCACATTAAAAAATAAATACGACCTCACGTTGTTTCAATCACGTTTACACACTGCCTCCGAAACTTTCATCCGTCATAAAAAAATTCGGATCAGGTTCGATTTCCTGTGTTTTCGCATCCGTAGCAAGCATTTTGATAGGACAGGATGACGAACACGAAAAAAAAAACTTTAAAATGCATACGAAAATTTCAGACTCAGTGTGCAAGACCCGTTGTTTGACTTCTATATAATAAGTAAATAAAAATGAATGAACATCTCATGTAATCGCTCAATCAGTGATAGATTGCGGAAAGATGTAATTAAAACAGCTAATAAACGAATGACACGCAGAATTTCATTTACCTCAGGTAACTCAGTGTATACAGCTCGTATTGGTAGAGTAATGAAGTCTCGTGAGGAGCCTTTTGAGCATATTAGACTATAATTACTCATTATATTTACTTACGTTCGTATGCTGATTATTTTAAGGTATGTTAATAAATCTTTTTGAATGAAAACAAGTTAGACAGCCCAATGGTAAAAGAGTCTATTTCAACAACAAATTGAAATTGTATAATTTAGAAGTTTAAAAACTGCATTATGTGCAACTTACATGTTTGCATACAATTTTTTAATTTGAGTGTTGAATATTATAGTTAAAAATAAATAGTAATTTAATTTAATTTTGGGCTCTGTTGTTAACTGTAACCTTAAAGTTAAAATGGTTCCATATAGTTCAGAGCGGAAGCTGAGGTAGATCTTTATCCCTAAGAACATTTTAATTGTAATTGAATTTATTTAAAGAAAAAGTTATTTGTTCAGTAAACCGTTGTTTAATTAAAATTTTTTTTTAAAAAGTTTCGTTTTTTCCTCCTGCTGTACAGAAACCATAACAAACCGTGATGTCAAAACCGAGATACCTATGGCTTACCAAACCGGCATGTTTGTGTAACGTTACATATATATACACTGTTGTGCTCATAAGTTTACATACCCCATGCAGAATATGCAAATATGTTAATAAATTCAACAAAATAAGACTGGCTCTGGAAAAGTGCATGTTATGTGATTTCTACTGTCATGAATAAAGCTAGACCTAACAGCTTTTACATATACTCCAAAGCCAAAATAATAAGAACATTTATAAAAATGACCTCCAGCACACTCATAATACGAGGTGTCTTTCCTGGTGCTCCCGACTGTTTTTATATTTTGTCAAGTAAAGTCAAGTCAAGTCACCTTTATTATATAGAGCCTTTTACAATCAGACTGTGTCAAAGCAAATGAACAGCAATTAATAGGAAAATAGTGCGTCAATAATCAAAAATGAAATCGGTAACACTAATTTTTCAAGTTTTTTAAAGTCAGTTCATCTCTGATTGAGTGATGTTATCGTCCAGCTCAGTTCAGTTTTAAATAGTATCTTTGCAATCATTTGCAATCAAGGCAACGATATCGCTGGAAATGAAGTGGATTGATAGTTGTTCATGAGTCCTTTGTTGGTCCTGAGCAGTTCAACTGCTTGCTGTTCTACAGAAAAATCCTCCAGCTCCTGCACAATCTTTGGTTTTTCAGCATTTTCTGCATATTTAACCCTTTCACATGAATGATCCGGACCAGCGAGGGGGACTCATGAACAACAATCCCAAAAATAAAACAGTCGTGATCATCCAGGATGACACAAGTATAAGATTCAACGTGGAATGGGTCCTTTTATAATTTTCAGTAATATTTGTCTGTGGAAGTAAATGTAAACATCTGTTATGGAAAGAGTTATTAAGGACGTACTAAATAAAAAAAAATAACATCCTCATATTATTTTGTTTCATTAACTTTTGCACACTCTGCACAGGGGTATGTAAACTGATGAGCACACATGTATTTGATGTGTGTGTAGTATATATATATATCATACAGTTGGGTACGGAAAGTATTCAGACCCCCGTAAATTTTTCACTCTTTGTTATATTGAAACCATTTGCTAAAATCATTTAAGTTAAAAAAAAAATCCTCATTAATGTACACACAGCACCCCATATTGACAAAAACACAGAATTGTTGACATTTTTGCAGATTATTAAAAAAGAAAAAAAAAACGAAAAATATACATGGTCTATAAATATCACAAGTATTCAGACTTTGCTGTGACACTCATATATTTAAACTCAGGTGCTGTCCATTTCTTCTGATCACCTTGAGATGGTTCTACACTTAATTTGAGTCCAGCTGTGTTTGATTTTACTGATTGGACTTGATTAGGAAAGCTACACACCTGGCTATATAAGACCTTACAGCTCACAGTACATGAAATGCAAAATGAGAATCATGAGGTCAAAGGAACTGCCCGAAAAGCTCAGAGACAGAATTGTGGCAAGGCACAGATCTGGCCACGGTTACAAAAAAAATTTCTGCTGCACTTAAGGTTCCCAAGAAGCACAGTGGCATCCATTCCTTAAATGGAAGACGTTTGGGACGACCCGAACCCTTCCTAGAGCTGGCCGTCCAAACTGAGCTATTGGGGGAGAAGACCCTTGGTGAGAGAGGTAAAGAAGAACACAAAGATCACTGCGGCTGTGCTCCAGAGATGCAGTCGGGAGATGGGAGAAAGTTGGAGAAAGTTGTAGAAAGTCAACCATCACTGCAGCCCTCCACCAGTCGGGCTTTATGGCAGAGTGGCCAGACGGAAGCCTCTCCTTAGTGCAAGAAACATGAAAAAACACCTGAAGGACTCCAAAATGGTAAGAAATAAGATTCTCTGGTCGGATGAGGCCAAGACAGAACTTTTTGGCCTTAATTCTAAGCGGTATGTGTGGAGACAACCAGGCACTGCTCATCACCTGTCCAATACACTGTTTTCAGCTGAAGGGACAGGACGACTGGTTGCAATCGAGGACAAGATGAATGCGGCCAAGTACAGGGATATCCTGGACGAAAACCTTCTCCAGAGTGCTCAGGACCTCAGGCTGGGCCGAAGGTTTACCTTCCAACAAGAACAATGACACTAAGCACACAGCTAAAATAACGAAGGAGTGCTTCACAACAACTCTGTGATGTTCGTGAATGGCCCAGTCAGAGCCCTGACTTAAACCCAATCGAGCATCTCTGGAGAGACCTAAAAATAACTGTCCACCAACGTTTACCATCCAAAATGACAGAACTGGAGAGGATCTGCAAGGAGGAATGGCAGAGGATCCCCAAATCCAGGTTTGAAAAACTTGTTGCATCTTTCCCAAAAAAGACTCATGGCTGTATTAGATCAAAAAGGGTGCTTCTAATACTGAGCAAAGGGTCTGAATACTAAGGACCATGTGATATTTCAGTTTTTCTTTTTAATTAAATCTGCAAAAATGTCAACAATTATGCGTTTTTCTGTCAATATGGGGTGCTCTTTGTACATTAATGAGGAAAAAAAATAACGTAAATGATTTTAGCAAATGGCTGCAAATAACAAAGAGTGAAAAATGTAAGGGGTTGAATACTTTCCTTACACACTGTAGAATCAATCTATATATATATATACACACACTAATTAATCAGTATAATTTTAAATATAATTTACACATAAATATAAAGACTTCATATTTCATAGTTAAAAGTGGTGCTCACTTCCTCAGACTTACAAGTAAGAAACGTTTCTTATCCTAGGGTTAAATGTAGCCGTAACTGAGATTAACTAATAAGTAACCCGTAGTAAAGCGTAGTGTGCAAATTGTCATGTGCATGGGGTTGATGAGTGAGTCAACTGACATTCTCTAAACAACTGGCTGTAATGATGGATTACTTCTAAAGGCACTTTCTCAAGCTCATCCTTACAATCTCATGAATGCAAAGCTCCAGCCTTCCATCCTGAACCACATAAATGCTGTTGTCATCATCCCCGGGCTTGAACAGCCCTTCTCCCTCCTGCAGCTCCACAAACACCATGTGCCGACACAGCTCCAAAAACAAAGGCTTCTCAAAATGTCCAAGTACCCTGAAACGGATCAACATTCGACTTTAGATGAACACCAGACATTTCATTAGGCTGAAAAAGTATCAGCATGCAGTTCAGCTGCGATCATGTGACCCACAGGGTCAGAGTTGTTCACCTGACGTTCTTGAGCATGTAGAGCACCTCTGAGGGCAGGTTTGAGTTCTGCACGTCAAATTCAGTGAGATCCGCCTCCAGGAGAGAGGGAGGGGGTTCTTTGGGCTGCAAAGTGGGCGGCTCCTTCCTGATCCGCAAGATCCTGCATGACATTCAAGATTTTTTTATTTGTCACATACATGGTTATATAGAGAATATATGACCAGCAGTGAAATGTAAGTCAGGTCCGCTCCATGGACAGTGCAATTATTAAAGAATACAAACACAAGAAAATTTATATATAAATATAGGTATGGAAAAAGTCAGATAAAAAAATAAGAATAAAAATAGAATGCGCAGGACAGTATACTGTAGACTTAATAAATATTTAGATGAGCAGGAATGTACAAGAGAAGAATGTGCAAACAGGTTGTACAGGGCATCAAAGCAGGAGTCAAATAAGAAGCACTGATCAGACAGCTCCTGACTTAAACTGTGTGGTCGATAAAACGAGATGCCATATGTTCTGTAAAAATTACAGAGAAGCTAAACATACCTGCGTGCTATACTAAGAACTTTAGGCCTCTTCCGAGAGCGCTGCTTAGACACCAAAGAGGAGGATGGTGTCGAGGACAAGGTCTGGACCTGAAAGATAGAAATAGAAAAATCAAGTGGAGGATGGAGAGCAAATAAAAATATCAGGCTGTTAGTCATACAGGTGCCACATATACAGGACAGCCATATACCACTTAGAACACTCTATGCTGCCCTCCAGTGGAGGAAGACTGAAGTTTCAGCTGATGTCAGGTTTAATTACACCTATAAATGAGTACTGAAGCAAGTCTCTACAGAGTCAGAGTCTGAACACTCACAAATAGACTGCTGTGAATGTGATTATTAATCACCAGCTAAAACAGGGTGCAAATCACAGGTAAGCAAATGGATTTCAGTGAGACGTGACCCACCTTTCTCATGATTTTCCTGCCGTAAAAGAGCACTTTATCTCTTTTTCTGAAGCGATAGCGAGGAACACCAGCCTGTTGATCTTAAAACACACACAAGCAAATAAATAAAGAATAGTAGTACGCTAGACATACACATTCAAAAGTTTGGTGGTCAGTGAGATTTTTGTAAAGAATTTAACACTATTATTTAGCACAACTATTTCCAACATTGATAATAATATAATATAGAAATAAACAGCATTTTAGCATTTAAATCAGCACATTGATTTCTGAAAGATCATGTGACACTAAAGACTGGTGTAATGGCTGGTGAAAATTCAACTTTACCATCACAGGAATAAACTACACTTTAAAATATATAAAAATAGAAAACAGTTATTTAAAAAAACTGAATATAATTTCACAATATTACAGTTTTACTGTATTTTTGATTAAATCAAATGCAGACTTGGTGAGCATCTATCAAAAAAAAAAAGAGAAAAAAAAAAAAAGAAAAGTCGAGATTCCAATTTTTTCGTTTGCCCATACCTGAGCAGCAATGTAAAAACAACATGATACTCAAACAAGTATGCAGTTCTTTGGACTTAAACTCTAATAACAGTGTGAAAGAATCTGTTTTGGGCACAGAAGTGACACATACTTGCCAGTTTATATCTGTGGTAGAGGAAAAGCACTGAGATTCCTATTAGACACATAGCCACCACGGCACTGATCAATACACCTGTGAGCTTGAACAGACAAAAGGCACAGAAATGTAAGATAAGGGAATTTATGTGATATTGCAGGAAAACTGATAAATAATATCCTCTACTACTGAACTTTTGATTTCACTCTTATCAAAATATGTTTTCAGTAACAGAGCAAATAATATTGGCAAAAATGCTGCAAGAAATAATCATCTCATTAAAATGGGTGTATCGTTAAACCCAAACATGATTAAACATCTGTAAATTGTTACATAATCTGCACAGCTGATCTGAGCCCGATTCAGTCCCCTTGCACTGGAAACTAATGTGGGAAAAGACAGCTTTCCAGAGTAAAGGCCTGATGTTCACACTGAGAACGATAACAATATGGTTTTAAAAACGGTTCTAAATTTAAAAGGACAACTGATTAAAGATAAAAACATTGACAGCCAATCAGAATCCACCTGACTTTAAAGCGCTTGAGCATTTAAAGCGGCAGACAACAAAACTGCAGCATTTGCTTATAATAAAGAGAACATGACCATGCGCTGGTGTGGACGCTATATAGTTATTGTTCTTGGAGTGAACAGGTCTTCACCCAAAAATTCTGTCATTAATTACTCACCCTCATGTCGTTCCAAAAACCGTTTAAGACTTTGCTCACTCTCAGAACCACAAATTAAGAACTTTGATGAGTCCGAACTTTCTGATCAACAGATACAGCAAGGGTACTACCACGGTCAAGGCACAGAAAGGTAGTAAGGACATCGTTAAAGTAGTCCATGTGACATCAGGGTTCAACCGTTAATTTATGAAGCTGTTGAAGCTGGGTGACCAAAGAAAACAAAATAACGACATTCAACATTCTTCTATCCGGGTAGGATGCTCATATAGTCGACGAGACGAGGCTTGGTTGACCGAAATTTTATTAGTCGCAGAAACAAAAAAATTCCACACAAAGTGCAGGCGAAGTCACGCAGTCCGGATGAGCACAGATCGTTAATGTGGTCTATGTTTGGTAATTCAAAGGGCAGGACATCCAAAAACCATTATTCATCGAACCGCAAATATGGCTTTTCATCTGAAAGGATGTACTGTAGTCTTTAGTAGCAACTTTACATGGCCGCTCAATATAATGTTAACCTAGAAAAATGTGCGCTATATTCAAGTGTCTGTGTGGAGTGTGGAAGCTGAACAGTAGCGCTCACTGCAGGACAGTTGGAGGCGCTGATGCGGTCACTTGCTCTTAAAATACTCCATTTTTGGTCATACAGAAAAAAGTAATACATTTTTCGAATCTATAAAGACTCTACGTTTATTTGTGTGCACTCACAATAATGAAAGCAAACAGGATGCGCTTTCTGCCGTCTCGGTCTCTATGAACCCAAGCACATCACTTTGAAACTCTGTGTATACTTGCCTTCACAGACATTCAAAATATATCAATGGAGAGTGAAATGTTTACTTTCAAATGAAACAATTCAAATGGAATACAAATATTCTCAGATTATGTAATCCATATGAAACATGCATAAAGGCGCCTCACTACTGTGGAGATGACGAGTCAAGTGTCGCCGACTTCATCTCTTAAGTCGAAAAAAAAGAAAGCAATTATTTAAACGTTAATGCAGTCTACTTGTTTTTCCCTGACACATTCATAATTATTATATCTGCCGGAGCGCTGTGGCAAGCTTGAGCACTTATTAGGCTATGTAGGCAATTAAAGGCTCATTATTATGATTTATATGGTTTATTAATAAACGTGCGACTAAAGTCGACTAATGCCTAAACGACTACTAGTCGACCAGAAAAACCTTTAGTAGGGGTTTAGCCATACTTCCGGTCAGTAAACGCTAGTACAAAGAGTACCACAACGCATGCCATGTCAGTTCCATTGCTGTCTATGGAGGGTCAGAAAGCTCACAGATTTAATCAAAAATATCTTAACTTGTGTTCTGAAGATGAATGAAGGTCTTATGGGTTTGGAACGGCATGAGGGTAGAGCAGATTTGCATTTTTGGGTGAACTATCCCTTTACTTCAGAGAACATATTGGTGAATTTCTGTACCATGGTGGTCTGCATCCTCTCCTCCACAAACTGCTGCAGGCGGGAACGAATTTCACTCCCAATAGCCTGAGGAAATACACACCAATATAGTCAAGTCAAGTCACCTTTATTTATATAGCGCTTTTAACAATACAGATTGTAACAAAGCAACTGAACAGCATTAATTAAGAAAATAGTGTCAAATAATGCAAAATGACAATTGTAAACACTAATTTTTCAGTTAAAGAATCATCAGTTCATCATTGAATTCACTGATGTCAACATCCAGCTCAGTTTAAATAAGATCTTTGCAATCATGTCAACGATAACGCTGGAAATGAAGTGTACCCAACTAAGCAAGCCAGAGGAGACAGCAGCAAGGAACCAAAACTCCATCAGTGACAGAATGGAGAAAAAAAAACTTGGGAGAAACAGGCCTAAGGGGGGGCCAGTTCTCCTTGACCAGACGAACCAGCAGTACGGAATAATATACAAACAACAGTCACTCACAAGCATGTCTATGTTTTGGTTTGAAAATAAAAAAACTCTGGGTAAAACACCCTTTATATTTGAATTTATAATTTATTTACATTTGTTCCACAGAACAATACAATTTGATTTGAAAAAAAAAAAAACAACCGCTCATGTGGGGTTTCTTTGAATCTTTGTATTTTTTTAATTCAGACTAGAAGTTGAGCTCAACGAGACTCAAAAGAGGACGGTTGCTTGATCAGTACTTCCAGTCTTGCACAAAAAAAACACCCAACGCATTATCCCGTGCCAAAAATAAAACAAAGGGGGGGGGGGGGGGGGGTTCTATCTGCTCAACCATAATTCCCAAACTTCCTCGCCAAAAATGAAAACACTGATTACTTACTCATCCATTGACTCAAACGCATAACAAACCAGCTGCAACAAAAAATGACGAAAATTTGAGACAGTGAGATGCATGATACTTACAGGATACATGCACTGATCTTCATTCTTATTCTCACTCTCTGCCATTTCTAAAAACACAAAACACTAGTTTATGGAGCAATTGAATTTAGTTGTATGATTTTTTTAAATGACGATTTAAAAGCAGGAAAACAGTCAAAAAGTCTAAACTTTTAGGAGTAAAGTGTTGACAGACGAACTTCTGTTTTTGTTGCGCTTAATCCTATGGAAAAGCAAGCATGCCAGTTAAATATGAAGCTGTGTTTACATTTACATTTAATCATTTAGCAGACGCTTTTATCCAAAGCGACTTACAAATGAGGACAATAAAATCAGTCAAAACTGACAAAAAAGAGCAACAATATATAAGTGCAAATGACGGGGTTAGTAACGCAGTACACGTGCAATGGTGTGGGTGTAATATATATATATATTTTTTTTTTTTTTTTTTTTTTTTTTTTTGACACACACAAAGAAAAACTGTAGATAGAATAGAAAAATAGAAAGCTAGTGTTTGTTTTTTGTTGTTTAAAAAAAAAAAAAAAAAAGAGATAAATATAGTGAAGTAGAATTTTAAATAGAATAGAAAGTGTTAGAGGTAGAGGGTCAAATAAAGGTGGAACAGATGTGTTTATAGTCGTTTCTTGAAGATGGCTAAGGAATCAGCTGCTCGGATTGAGTTGGGCAGGTCATTCCACCAGGATGGGACACAGTAGCATGAAAAGTCTGTGAAAGTGATTTTGTGCTTCTTTGGGATGGCACAATATAGTGACGTTCACTTGCAGAACGCAAGCTGCTAGAGGGCACATAACTCTGAAGTAAGGAATTTAGGTAAATGTGTGCAGAGCCAGTGGTGGTTTTCTAGGCAAACATCAATGCCTTGAATTTAATAGCTATTGGTAGCCAGTGCAAATTGATAAACAGAGGTGTGACGTGCATTCTTTTCGGCTCATTAAAGATTAATCTTGCAGCGGCATTTTGGATTAATTGTAAAGGTTTGATAGAAGTGCCTGGAAGACCTTCCAATAGTCCAGCCTGGATAGAACAAGAACTTGAACAAGGAGCTGTTTAGCATGTTCCGAATGAAAGGGCCTGATCTTCCTAATGTTGAATAAAGCAAATCTGCAGGACCAGGCCGTTTTAGCAATGTGGTCTGAGAAATTCAGCTTATCATCAATCACAACTCCAAGGTTTCTAGCTGTTTTTGAAGGAGATATGATTGATGCGTAACTGGATGGTGAAATTGTGATGAAATGATGGGTTTGATGGAACCACGAGCAGTTCTGTCTTGGCAAGGTTGAGTTGAAGGTGATGGTCCTTCATCCAGCAAGAAATGTTTGTTAGACAAGCTGAGATGCGAGCAGCTATCGTTGGATCGTTAGGATGGAATGAGAGGTAGAGTTGTGTGTCATCAGCATAGCAGTGATATTAAAAGCTATGTTTCTGAATGACAGAACTTAGTGATGACATGTAGACAGAGAAGAGAAGTGGTTCAAGAACTGAGCCCTGAGGCACCCCCGTAGCTAGATGTTGCGACTTGGACACCTCACCTCTCCAAGATACCTTGAAGGACCTATCTGAGAGGTAAGACTCAAACCACTGGCGTGCGGTTCCTGAGATGCCATTTTCCAATAGGGTTGACAGGAGAATCTGGTGGTTCACCACATCAAAAGCAGCAGACAGATCCAGTAAAATAAGCATAGAAGATTTGGAAGCCGCTCTTGCAAGTCTTAGAGCGTCAACAACTGAGAGAAAGGCAGTCTCGGTCGAATATCCACTTCTGAAACCAGACTGGTTGCAGTCAAGAGGTTGTTCTGTGTGAGAAAGGCAGAGACTTGGTTGAACAACTCGTTCAAGTGTTTTTGCAATGAAAGGTAGAAGGGAAACCGGTCTGTAGTTCTCTAAAAGAGTTGGGTTAAGAGTGGGTTTCTTAAGAAGTGGGGTTATACGAGCCTGTTTAAATGTTGAGGGAAAAACACCAGTGTGAAGGGATGTGTATGTTTATGCTGTCATTGAAGCAAGGATGACATGCATGTGTGTTAAGGGCGTTACAGATATTTAAATTGTAAACAACAACGTCAATTTGTAGGAACAGTTAAATTCTGTTTGGCTTAGACCCGTTGCACAAAAATATCAATAAAACATACATATCTTACAAAAACGCCTCTTTAGCGGGTGGTTGAAACGTTGAAAGATATCAGCCATTGCTAGCAGCGCGGAGCTTACTTACTAAAGACAGCGAAATTGAAGACCGGTCCTGAAATAATCCCGTTTGAAACTGTTTATTCATGCCACAACTGCTGGCTGGGTCCCTTTCTTGTCATTTCCACACAAATATCACTACATTGTAAACTTTGGCAGCTCCTTTTTCGCCCCATGAAATCAAATCTCTGCTGTCGCCTTGACAGTCCTTTACGTGGCAGTGATGTGCAGTTTCATTGGCTACAAGGAGGCCATCAAGTGGCCAATCAGGATCGCTGTTGTTTGACCTTTTTTTTATTACATGCAAAACAACATATTTAATAACTATGTAAAATATTTCAAAAAAAATAAAAAGTGGTGGAGTATAATAAAACAAAAAGTAAATGTCATTAACGTCAAATTTATTAATACGTTTTATATAAAAAAACATAATATTGTTATGTCGTGCATAAAACACATAAAAACCATGCATGTGGAACTTTCCTAATAATATTAAGTACTTATTATGTACTGTAACAGCCGACATGTTTTGTGCTGTTGACTGTAAGAAAAGTGTTGAGACAATTCAGTGTACATTTGTGTTTCTCTAAGTTCTCTTAGCTTGACCGAATGCAATAAAATAGAGCATTTTACTTCCATAAGAATTTTATTTGTGTGCAAGCCGTTTTATACATTCTGGACGTTTCAAGAGTGTCCTTTGACATCAATAACATCATTGTACGAGTTGTCTAGTCTAGTGCTTTGTCTTCTTTTTTTCTCAAGGGGTAGAATTTCAGACCGATTGCATGTCTCATTTCACACAGCCGTTAAAAACAACATTCACAGACGTTTCTAAATTAGTGACTTTCAAACAAAAATAATCCATCAAAACCACAGATGAAAGTGACACATTTAAATACTAAAAATGGCAGGAACAAACAAGGCAGGCATCTGGTATTCACAATTGTGGTTTTTAAATGATGAACGAAAACAACCTCCACCCATAATATACTCGGTTAATCAAAATTCCCATTAAGAAAACATTTATAATAAGGCAGTTTTGGGGTACACAGACACACACAAAAAAAACTTTACAATAAATTCCACGCAATCTTTGTCCTCCTCCTCCTTTGAAGTCCAGTTTTACTTGTTGAGATATTTGGCCACTGAATGGTAGGCATGCAGAATCTCCTTGTCTTTGGGGCAGGTGAGGTGGAACACATCCTCCTTGTATGCTTTGTCCAAGTACTTTGTGAGGCCTTTTAGCTCTGCAGGGATCTCAAAACCACGGTACTTCTTGCACACCACCTATAAAGTCAACAAAATATTTAAATCTATAAGCAAGATGAAGTTTAATGACCATAGAGAAGATTTCACTTCATTCCACTTATACTAAATAGCAACTGTATTATATCAGCACTACAATATACAATTTACTGAATTTGTCATCTAAATGGGAAAAAAGGACCTTGACAATGTGCAGTTTTGGAAGCAGGTTGCAGTCAGCAAGAGAGAGCGCATTTCCATCCAGGTAATGTCTTGTGGATTGGGATGAATCTGGATTCTGGTCCAGTTCATGAGGAAGAGGAGTCAACAGGTATTGATCCAACTTCATCAAACTCTTTAGAAATTTCTTCTCCAGCACTGAAAGGTACACATTAACCAACAACAATTGTTCCCAAATGCTTTAGAAGTGACAGCCTCCATCCTTTAAACATAAAATGACTTCAAGCCTTGAAGCTAATTTCTAAGGTTCACTGCCCAGATAACTTCAGAGAAGGGTGACCCTTACTGTCATTGAGCCCAGGATTGGGATTTTTGATGTATGCTGAGAATTTGTGAAAGATGTCATCTCCTGCCGTGTTAGACTCCTTATAGCGGCAGCATAACTTGGGATACCTGTAATGCAAAAATGGTGCAAAAATGTTTACTGGGTGATGCTGACATAACTCCTCGGTTTCATTTCATGTCGTAATGGGTTGAATTTATAACATTTTGGCATTTGTTACAAACAGTAAGATATCTATTCTTTCAAGAATTCTTATATTTCAGGAACGAAATTCTTGAAACCTTTGGTCTGGTGCTAAATGAATGCATACTCACTGTGGGGGAGCAAGGGTCTCTTCCAGAAACTCTTCAATTTTGTTGGTGTCGGTACGGACCTCTTCATTATAGATGAGGAAAGGGGGCTGAGAACCTGGAGCCAAGTCCTTCAGTACCTCTGGAGCTCTAGAAATAAAGAAAAATAAATAGTCGTGAGTTTAATCATTTTCAGGTATTATACTAGTGGATGTGCTGCTAAGCCATAAATTCTAGTGTATTTCTAGTGTATTTACCTTCTCTGCTACAAATCAAAAAGGCATTAGGAGATGCCTCCTAAAAAACTGACCATATATAGTTTTTAGACCTGTATGTAGGTTTTTTTTGTTTTTAACTTTGAAATATCAGTTTCAAAATGAATTGCGGTTTTAGACTGAATTTCATTACAAGACATGGTTCTGCCTCTTTCTCACAAGTCAGCAAAAATACGGGCATGCGCCATCAAATAGCGAATTTTCTCACACTGTACACAATAAGTACTATTTTTGTACATTTTGCCAGGGGTAGGTTAGGGTTGGGGTAGGTGTAGAAGTAATGAAACAATCATAATAGTATACAATTTATAAAATTTTATATAAATATAAAAAAAAATTAATATAAAAATATTTACTGTTCGATTCCGGTTTTGCGACTAGCCACAAGTTGTGAAGCGGGAAGGTAAGAAATTCCGCGAAAGAAGGGCGGAGTTGCTTACGGGAGCAGCAACAACAATGAATTTGATACTAGTCTGTGCAACTGGTAATTACGCACAAGCTAGGTGATATAATTTATGGTAGTCCCAGAAGGGAAAATATACTCACCTCAAGAAGTGGTAGTATTTGATAGGATCGGCAAGGGTGTGTAAACCGGAATTCTAGCAGAGCGTATTCCGCTGTAGCTAACTTCTCTGCCAAGAAGTTCCATTAAGAGAAATTAAACATAATAGAAGTGATACGGATGTCACGATGCACGTAACAGTAGAAGAAGCGGCTAACAAGCAGCTATAAAACATACCAGCTCAGATCATTTGAGCATGATAAGAAATATTTGAGTTTATACTGAAATCTCTGACTTTTGGGTTTGAGACATTGTTTAGATCTCTTCTAAAACTCCAGGGGAGAGATTACTTAGGTGTCTTTCTTCTCCAGAGAAAAGTATCTCCTGTAGATCTCAAATTGCACTCATTTAATCTTGTTGTCTAGGAGAAACAACAAGATATTAAAGAGATTTCATTGTGATTTTTCTTTCCTAAGGGACAGCATCTGAGAAGAACTGTTATCGGGATGGCTTCGCTCACCTCTTCATGTCCACTGTGGTGAGGGTGAAGTTGACCCCCTTCAGCCAGAGTATCATGAAGAGCCGCTGACAAAACGGGCAGTTACCAACACTTTCACCATCGTCGCTTGCCTGAAGACAACATTCAGTTAGTAAACCTTTAAATGTCCTAAAATGGAAATTATGAAACATGGAAACATAGAAACATGGAACTACTTCCTGAAAAATATGACAACATTGACATCAGTATTAAAATTTTAATTTGCAGAGAGACCAGTTCGAGGCCACCAATGTTGTTTTCAAGGGTTATGTCATAGGAATGTTTGGAAGTACAACCTTTTTGAGCAAGGGTTAGATTGCTAGAGACTAACTTTTACATGCTATATCTTTAAGAAATCAAGTTAAGCCTAACAACAACAATTTGACGGTTTAAGCACCGACCTTGACAAATAGTTCAATCTTTGTTGCTTCAGCCATCTCTGGTCCTCCTCTACCTCCTTCTCTTTTTGCGGTGTCTCAGTTGCCCAGGATCTCAGTCGCTTTACATCAATCCACCTCAGAGCCTTCTTAGAATCCACTTCACCTCAAGTGTTCACACTTGGATGTGTCTGTCTCCTGCTTTGACCTCTGAAGTATTAAGTTGTACTGATGGTACTAAAAGCAGAACCTTTCCTTCCTCCTCTCCCAACCGCAGTTTCTATCGTTTCCCTTTTAGAGCCCAAACTCCCACCACACCCCATTGGTCTCGAGTGTTCGGAATACCAGCCCACTGGCCGAACCTGTCCAACCTGTATCTTCCCTCATTCTCTGCGGCTTTAGTCATAGAAAGTTTCTCTCCAAAGTGCTCTGTTCTGTCCTACTCCCATCATTCTCCACTGCATAATCATTTTACCCAGGTTTACCCAAAAATAAAAATACTGTTATCATTTACACACCGCCATGTTGTTTCAAACACATATGATTTTGTTTTTCTTCCATTGATCGCAAAAGGAGATGTTTGACAGTATGTTCACGCTGCACTTTTCCATACAATGAAAAACAAGAATTAACATTTTGCTGAACTTTGTGTAAAAAATAATGAGTGAGTAAATGATAACAGATTTTAATATTTGGACTATTAGCTTCATGCACACTCTAAGCTTTATTCAACGGATATGGTTATTTGATTAACATTTTGTGCCAATTGAAACAATACATTAATTCCTGTATTTCTGTTCACTTTTGAAGAACCTTGACCTGCATTTTTGTTTGATGGTAAAGATAGTGAAAAAAGGGTCGGGAGAGAGTGATTTACTACAGGTATGAGGTGTGACATATAAACTCTGGCATTTAGCCGTGTATGACAAATCAGTAATTTGAATACTTATTGTTTTAATTTGTATTATATGTTGTAACCACACCAACATTTTTTGTTTTCACAGAAGAAACATGACAACTGTTTCAAAAATGCAAAAATGTTAGACACACTTTAAACTAATGTCCTTGAATTATGCCAATATTATGATTTTAATAAATTTACTAAATTTTCTGCACTGATTGTTGGGAAAATCTGTGAAACTCTGCCGAATTTAAATATGGTAAATAGCTAAAAGCCCCTATTCTGTTGTTGTTAGCTGAGAGAGGCATCGAAGAGACCAAAATACTTGATTTAAACACCCATTTCAAACACAAGCTACTACATGTTAACACAGAGAATGAATGTACTGAATCACCACACGGCCTTTATTCAAAATACCATAGTCTGAGTCATTTAACTATTAGTAATGAGTTAAAACAACGTCAGCTGAACCAGTTTTAATCTGGAAAAATATGATATCAACTCTTGTAAAAATTACCAGGGTAATTATAAATGCCAAAACACTATAATCATACCATCACAATAAAACTAAAATGGCAGCTTTGTATTAGCCATCACTGTCATGGAAAAAGAGATTAAACAAAAAGACAAAATATTTAGAAAGCTTCTTACAGTGTTTAATGAAGATCTTGAATTAAACTTTTCCTCAATCGCTTTGGCGCATTTTTCGAAACAGTCTTAACATTCTCTAAACTATAAAGTTTAATTGTCACAACTGACTGCTGGAGCATCATAACCCTATTTGTGCATGTCGGCAAAATGAAGTAACTCACCAAAACTTATAATTCAAGCTTCAAAAGCTAGTGACTAGGCCAATGCCACCAACATAAAAAGTGTTTTTGTCATCATGTGAACCACACGGGTCAAAATGTTTAGATTTTTTTTCACCATGGAAATATTTGTTATATTACATTTTCATTTGTATTTTCATTGGGAAAAGTCAATACTGTGTAGTACACAAAATTGAAAAGTCAATATTGTAGTAAATAAATAAAAATGTTATTCATACAGTACATTTGTTTTGCATTAATGCGTTACATGTAAACTGAAAACCCATCATTGCGTATTAATTTCTACACACTCTGTTGTCTTCCCCTCACACCACCACCAACACACATTCTTATCTTCCTATTGCTCTTCCACAACAAACAACTGTGAATTTTCAGATTACATGGAACACATTTCTACAGATAAATGTACCGTACAAATATAAATGTATTATACAGTACTGCTGTAGTACATGGCTGATCAACAAGAAGCCGTGTGCGTTCAGCTGCTGTGCATATCTTAGACAATTGCTCTTACTCAAAACACATGCAGTTTGACTAAATCAAGAAGAAATTCAAATCTGATGTGAAGAAGACACTAACTGTTCAGACATCTTAACTTATTGTTTTGAGAGAAAAAAAAACTGTAATTTGAGAATTAAGCAAAAGCAATTGAGAAAAACTGTTATATATTAGAATTTTACAGCAGCACTGATAACCTTAAAAGCATTGTTTTGTGACTGAATATACACCTTAATAATGAGATGATGAGAGTTCAAGGGTCATTTTCGTGAAGAAAAAAGAAACACTGCCATCTAGTGTTAAGTTTGTGTACTTAAAGTGACCCATATTTGGAAGTAGTGCTCTGCATTTAACCCATCCAAAGTGTGTGTGTGTGGTGTTTTGGTGTTTGTTGTGTGTAGTGTGTAACACCGCAGATGGGCAGTGACCATTTTTTGCTGCGGGGCAAGCAACCCAGTAAAAGTATGTGGTGGTTTCAGTACCGGACGTTGCGCAAGGGGCACCGCATCTTGGTATAGGAGTGGAGGAGCGCTGTAGCATTCACTAGTGAATAGAACTTATCCCCCACTTACAATCCCTGCTGGTGCGAGACTCAAACCCACAACCTTTGGGTTACGAGTCCAACTCTTTAACCATTAGGCCACGACTTCCCACAACTTTTTACATTCTGATTTGTCAAGTATCAAAACAAAATAAAACGTGGACTTTCCCTTTCTTTCTGTTGAGCAAAATGAAATATTTTTGAAGCAATTCATCAGCCCAATGAAAGTCAGTGGGGTCAAAAACAACATTTGAATTTCATTTTATGAACAACAACAAAAAAATTAATTTTTCAAAATAGCTTTTTTCATGTTCTACGGAAGAAATGAAGTCATACAGATTTGTAATGAGGATGACTAAATGACAACAATACTGCAAGACAGCATTGGTCAACCACTTCCCAAGAAAGAACATGTTGGTCAACCAACATTAGCATTTATAATATATATATATATATCAGCTGATATTTTTCAGTAGGTCTGTGATGCAATGCTGTGTCTGTAGTTTAAAGCGAGAGTCAAAAGTATGTAATTAGGGTTCTGAAAAAACACGTTTTAATACTAATAACATGAATTTAGAATGTTTCATCTGTTTTCTTGTCTTTAAGTCATTTACAGAGCTTTAGACTGTTTCAAAGAAGCTTCACATAAAATAACAGAAGACTATTAATGTTGTAAAATTCTTCAATTATGAAACAATTCTTACAATCTCATTCATATGTTTTCATACAACCTGCTTTCGTATGACCAACAGTGATATCACATTGTTTTTACTCAAATTTCGTACTTTTCAGGATATTTCAAAAAAAAATTTAAATGGGAAATTAACCATTAAGGTTTGCAACAGTCACTTTTCACTTCTCTATTTAAATAAAAGCACAGGCAGCAACAAGGAGAGGATGAACGTGTGAGCGGAAGGCGAAGTTACACGCACTGATACGAATCGAAAAAGCTAATGCCACGTTTCTCACTCGTTCTGCTCTTTTAGCCACAGTTTGTAGTAAAGTCCATGCTTTAAATGACATTAAATAATTTTCTCCTATTAAATTCGGATAAGACAGAGATATTACTTTAGTAGACCAAAAAACAGTACACAGAATCTCTTGGATTACAATTTACAACTAGACGGATGTACTGTTACCGAGTCCCTCTAACAGTCCAAAACTCGGTTATCATATAGACACACCTTGTCCTTGTTGACATCCATATTTCCCAGCTACAAAAACAGCATTCTGTTGCCATCTTAGAGAACATGCCAACGTAGAAACATGTTTACCCTTTTCTGGATGCAGAAAAGCAGTTTATCATCATTTACCTCTAGACGGTACTATTGTACTGCACTGCTAGGGTTGTCCTGCATCTTCAATAACAAATGCAGCTGCTAGTGTCCTTACCAGGTCAAGAAAATATCATATTACCTCAATTTTACAGTCTCTGCACTGGCTATCTGTTAAGTTCCGTATCAGTTACAAAGTATTATTATTTGCCTATAAGGCCCTTAATGGTTTAGCTCCTGCGTACCTAACTAGTCTTCTACCACGCTACAATCCATCACGCTCCCTAAGGTCGCAAAACTCTGGACTTTTGTAGTACCTAGGATAGCAAAGTCCACTAAAGTAGGTAGAGCTTTTTCACATTTGCCTCCCAAACTCTGGAATAGCCTTCCTGATAACATTCGGGGTTCAGACACACTCTCTCTGTTTAAATCTAGATTAAAGACGCATCTCTTTGGCCAGGCATTCAAATAATGTCTCTTGGACTGCAGTTATATCTGATCAAATGCAAATTATTACTCTTTAGTTTGGGTTAAACAAATCAATTTTGCTTGATTGGAACAGCAGCTACGCTAATTATTTCTCTATTTGTTTCTCTGTTTTTTGCCACGGGATTTACACAAGCTTTAGTCTGGATCCAGAACACCTGAGAAGCGATTTAGCATATGCTAAATGCAAAATAAAACTCAATACCCATATCAAACTGTTTTTTTTTCTTTGCAGTGAATAAGTTTAGATTGAATTGATATACAATAACACATGATAAAAGTTTTAAACCAAGAACTTCATCTGATAAAAAAAAAAAAGAAAAGAAAAGAAAAAAAGTCATGCCACTGGAAAAGTTTTTAATTGCTACCAATGATATTGGTTGGTTGTCGGATAACTTATCAAAAATATGGCTTTCATACATGCATTAGCATGCATTACTAACAACCAAAAGAGATACGGCACATGACCTCCAAGAGAACTACAATATCCATCAAACTGGCAGCAATTTCATCTATCACCCACGTGATAGAGATAGTACCCTAGAAGCATTTTCAGGTTAAGATGGGAGAGTGGCAAGCATTGGTAGAGAAAAAGAACAGTGCTTGAATGGTCCGTTCAAACCATCATAAAAAAAAAAAGTTCACCTCCAAAGTTGTAGTACAAAAGTTAAGGCTCATGCAAATCTTGAATTTTGCTGGCAGTCCACACAGTAAAGGGCGAGAACAACTACAAGGTATGGGGACAATATGGAACTATACTTTGGGAATCATCAAATATTGAACAATAAAACAAACATATGTACATTAAAAATTGATACAGGAGCAAAAAGTAATAAAAACAATGATAAAAATCATATCTGAACCTATGGCTTCATGTGCAAACACATTAGTTGAACAAGGCACCCATTATGCAATGATCCATCAGGCTGCTAGTGTGCAATCAGAGCGTCCCAAGGCACATATGGAAAGAACCAAATAAACAGATGCAATGTTTCCATAAAAATAAATCATATGACCGATTTGATCCATAGCTTGGCTTAGAGCATTTCTATAAAATTTAACTGGTGAGGTGACCCACCAGTCCAGGGTGTAGGGCGTTTTTAAAGACCTCCGGTCGGTGGAGGGAAGGCATGTATAGGGCAGGGGCTCCTCCAGGATGGGCTGGTCCAGGATAGCCTTGCCCTGGGAGGCCTGTGCCACCCATGTGGGGCGGAGGTGGTGGACTCTGCTCGTAATACTGTGCTTCAGCACATTCGTCATCAAAGGGCAATGCTAGACGTTTTCCCTTTTGTCTACGGTTGCAGAACCACACACGTACTACCTAAAGAAAAAAGGACACAGTTTAGGTCAAATTGGTTCTAAAGGCTCTAAATATGATGGAGCCAAAGACTTTGAGGCATGCTTACATCTCTCTCCAGACCTAGGTCATCAGATATGTGTGTGATCTCCAGAGTGTTGGGTTTGGGGCACTTCACAAAGTACGACTCCAGAGCAGAACGGACTGTGCCTTCCAAACTGGTCCTCCGCTTTCTTTTTCTGGTGTCGACGAACACCCGTTCAATTTTGTACATCTGGAATATATCGAAGAATAGGCGATGAGGCACAATAAACTTGTTCTACATACGTTTGAAATAAGAGATTTAAACTAAATGTGCAATTATGCAAGCATTTCTGGAACATTTTATGCTTAGTCAATCACTGAATGGTCAAATATGTATTGTATAATGAACAGCAAAAACACGACAAGTTTTGCAGGTCATCTTGTAGCTTGCTATTTCAGTGTTAGTAACTACAAAGTAATGTTAACCCTGCCTGGTTTAAATGTTTGAAAATGACTAAGAGTTGAAAACATTCATTAGAAATTTAGAAGAGTAATCAGTTGCATTACTTCTTTTGATATAGGTAGTCCTATCACTTAAATAATTACACCTAGAATAGGGACTTGTGTAATCGGGGTACCCATTACATTCAAAGTAACCTTCCCAACACTGGTGAAGGGTGAAATTGTGTAACCATTGGTGCACACACCTGAAAAGCTTAAAAAGCTCACTGTATACTACAGTATGTAGTTTACACTGATAAGCTTTTCAGTTTTCATCTCGCATACTAAAAGGCTACACTAGCATTCTATACTAAACCAAGTAAACAGGTGACCGAGGTCAAATATGATCAAGTTCAACGACAGGGGTCGCCTTTTTGAGCGCCCTCTACAGTAGGCTAATGTAGTGTACTTACATCCTGAGGGTTTTCGGAATTCTCTGCCTCATTCAACCACCTCTGGAGCAGCGGCTTCAGTTTGCACATATTCTTGAAACTAAGTTGGAGAGCCTCAAAGCGGCAGATAGTCGTCTGACTGAACATTTTGCCTAGACACAAAAACGTTTAGCTTGGAACTGTTTCTTCATAGGTAAGTGTATATAATGGTTAGACTCTTCAAACTCACCATAGAGGTTTCCCAGCGCGAGCCCCACGTCTGCCTGCGTGAAGCCCAGAGTGATGCGCTTGTGTTTGAGCTCTTTGGCAAACTGCTCCAAGTCCTCTGTAGTCAGATTCTCCTAAAAATGTAAATGAAAAGTTGTTAACTTATACCCACAAACAAAAAAAAGGTATATCTAACTTAACATTTCATTTAGGTCAAAACCTCACCTCCTCCTCAGAATCACTGCACCCTCCACTGGAGGAGCCGCTGCTCCTGGCTGCGCTTTGCGCCTGAGCCGAAGGGATGTTTTGCGCGGAGCCTCCGTTGAAAAAACCCAGGCTTCCGAACCCATTTCCGGGTGGAGATGGAGACAGCGATGGGGATGATGCGGAGGGTGTCGGGGGAGCTTGAGAAATATTAGCGCTGGCCGTAATATGAGACAGTCCAGGCCAAAACGAGGGGTTCCAGGGTGTGTAATAATTCACCCCGGTGGGTACGGATGATGTCCCCGGTGTGAGATTATATTGTGACGTCGGCTTGTTTTCTTCATTGGTGTATTCATCAACATCCTTTTCGGTTTTTACCTCAGCTGGAATCTTGATTTGTTCCCTAGTTTCAGCGATAGGCGGGCTGATGTTCGCCGGCTGGGTGGCTGTCGTCGCTCCCGCGACCTGCCCGGTGAACTCGGGTGCAGCAAACGGGTACCAGTGTTTGGGTTGCGCAAAATCACTACCTTGCAGATCGTTCGTTTTAAAATCGCCTGAAAATGGGAAGAAGGTTTGGTGTGTCGCAGCGCTGATTCCGTTGAAATGGGCTTTGTTAAAAAGCAGGCTTGGATCCTGAAGCATGCCGTGCGCGAACTGCAAAGACGCACCGCCAAGTCCATCCAGGCCCGTCGCTTGAGGGTACATGGCCCTGTTGACCTCGTAGGGTCTGCAGTCCACTCCTGTCGGGCTCTGCGGTCTCTCTGTCATCTTCTCACAAAAAAGTTCTGTAGATTTCAAGCGAGAAAGCGTTGAGGCTGTTGGTTTGATAGTCAATAAACGGCGATCATAGCTCCATGCCAGGATGCTCTTGTAGAAATACCAGACTTTGTAAACCAAATTAGATTTCAAAGCCTCAAACTGTGCGTCCCAATATCAGCTTGTGTGGAAATGTGCGCAATCCTTGTGTGACAGCCATCAATCAGGCCTTCAGAACGGGCTAGAAACTCACCAACACCAACTCTTCCCAATCGCAATTCTGATCCTGTCCCGCACAGGTTTTCCTAATCAATCGGAGTTGGAGGCTGGGGTCTTGACCATCTCCTCTCCTATTGGTCACCTGAGACAATAAGCCACAGCTGACGGTGAATTTGTGAATGAACTTGGTTTTCTCATTGGGTGAGGACGTGTTTGGGAATGTGAGGTGTATCTGTATATATTTGCATTTTCCAAAAGTACACAAATCATGCATTTAATCTGAATCAAAATGTAATTTAAGTAAAACTTTAGGAAATTCATAAGATGAAATGCATAATAGGCTAATCCAGCTTTCTCTTATGCATGTTGATTATTTACAATGCAAATAGCACTATGTATTCATGTGTGTTTTATATTCATGCCACATTAAGTAAACTTTGTTTCAGTAATATGCACTTAATGAGCTTTCTTGATATTGAAATTCTAGACAGCCGTGGGAAAATCCATTTTATTGTGCACGAACCGAACAGCCAGTTTTAAGAGGTAGGCTATTTTATACATACCTAAAAACTCCGTTCATCAGATTTCATTAAGAAAATACGTTTTTTTAATTTCATAAAATGTAAACAAAATATATCATAACTGTATAATCGGTCAAACTGCATTCACATGTATTTTCGCTGTTCTATTTGGCCAAGAGCGACAAATAAAAGGTGAAATGTTTGTCTGATGCTGATAAGCAATTGGATTACAAGCGTCACATCTCCCACCTTCACGCTGCTTGTTGAATCACTGATAGCAGCCGTTTATACATGCAAGAGTATTTTGAAAATAAAGACAATAGCCTACGATGTGGAATGACATTATTTTAGTTCACTTTTAGTTTTATATATATTTTTTACGTTTAACAAAAACTACTTTCAACGAAATGTTATTTATGAAGAAAATAAATAAATAAAGGTAGCCTAGCAAAATTGCATAGCCTAATTAACACAGCAGACAATGAATGATAGCCTATTGATATGATAATGTGCCTATATATAAAAAAAAGTTGTCTTGGATCATGGTGTGAAATTCTAAATTAGCCTATGCCTTTTTATGATCTGATACTCAAAATGCAGAAGTGTGCTCCATTCACTTCTTATTTTAATAACCCCCCCCCCATTAAACATAAGTACCAAGTAAATTAAAAACGCATTTCTCTCTTATTTTATTAGGCTATTATTATTATTTGTATAAATGTATAAAAGCTCATCTAAACAGAATTGATCTGATTTTATTATATTTATTATATAGGGGTATTCTAGGTGCACTGTAAAAATCCATCTAGCCTAGCTACTTCATCTTTAAGAAATTTAGTTGCTGTGTTCTTAAAAAGTATAATCAAATTAGCTGTAGGCGAAATTATAAACTCTAATTATATTTAACAGCCCTGAAAAATGTCGTTGAATCTCGTATAGCCTAATTTAAAAAAATAAAAATTGAAATTTGTTAAATTATTTTAGCGAGTTAAAATAGCCTAATATAAAATAACATCGCTTAGGCTATTTACAATATATAGGGCTAAGAAGTAGCGTGGCCTTATTGTTTCGTTCCACATTGTTACAGTTTAGAAGAGTTCTGCAGACTCATCGATACAGCTGTGCACCCCCGACTGAGCCGATCGCTGCAGATTGCGGCAGGAAGACGCGCCGCAGGAAAGTGGATGGGGGAGGCATTGTGCCAGAAGAGCCCGAGGCCCCCCGCCGCTTCCAGATCCAGAGTTGCGATGGCCGGCCATTAGCTGCCTTTCAGCACTGAACAATAAGTCGCAACCCTTTGATTCCGACCCCTTGAGTCCTACCCCCTCCTCTGAAACAAACACTCCACAAAGTTTCACTGACACTCTTATCCCAAAGTCTCTTTCCAGCATAAACATCTAGGCCTACTCATGTATACTGGAGACATGTTATTATAGACCTTAATCAGGGTAGCGCCATATTTAATTCTTGACAGCAGCGAAACCGAGAATGAGGGAAACAAATACAGTGCGCTCAGTGTATAGCCTTGTTTAACACCATATTGTTTGTTGACTAAACGTCTTTCCGAACTTCCAGTAGAAAAAAAACACACCATAAAACAGTTTTGAAAGTTCTAACTTGTGAAAATTACGAGAAATGGACCTTCTCAGCAAACGGGAACATTCTCACAACACAATGTTTTTTAAAAGTGATATAAATAAGGTCAAAACTTAAAGTAATGCTTATGGAACCTTATTTTTAACTATATTAGCCTATTATACATTCCAAGAACGTTGAGAGAAAACGTTAGAACAACATTCTCGGAATGTCCTTAATATGTTATTTGTACACTCTAAAAGATGCTGGGTTAAATATAACCCAGTGCTGGGTAAAATAGGGACAAACCCAGCAATTGGTTTGTTTTGACCCAGCGGTTGGGTTACTACCCAGAAGGTTGGGTTAAACATTTAACTCAACCGCTGGGTCAAAACAACCCAATTGCTGGGTTTGTCCCTATTTTGGAGTGTAGCGACTGTGAAGTTTGATCTTACATAGCAATGTGATATCATGCGAAGACCATGGACATTTTAAAGTTCTTAGGATATTCAAAAAATAAATGTTCAAATAACACTAGCCTATATTTGGGGGGAAATAAAAATTAGGCTATAGAACGGATAATAAACGTTTTAGTTACCTTAAAAAAATAAATGTTCAAATAATGTTATATTTTGAGTAAAAATAAAGAGTCGAATGTTTAAGAAACGTTTTAGCCTCTTTTAAATACCAGTCTAATCATGACAAGAAATCTGGACATTTTAATCTCACAAGGTTTTTATAACCTAAATTTGTTACCTGTGTTTATACAGTGCGTGTCATCGTAAAGACTACATCTATGGCTTAAAATGATCAAAATATCTACTATACACATATATACCTCTGCAGTCTACTTTGATTCCCATTCTAATCTCCCTGAAGCTTCGCCACCCACCCAGAGCATCACACACACCATCAGTACAAGCACAGCCAACTCAAATCTAGAACAATCAACCCCCTGCCATCAAACACACTCTCTCAGACCAGGAGCTATATAGGTCACAACTGAGCTGTCCATCTCTCCTGGTCACAAAGCCTAGGAAAGGACACACAGGAGGCCTCCGGGGCCAGTCAAAGCTTTTAAAAGACATCAAACCACTGCTACAGGCATTGTGCTGGCCCATGGACTTGGGTGGGGATTGTTATGTAAAGTGCAGACAGAGGAGGAGAAAGTGGAGAGATGACACAGGCCCAGTGAGGGACGGCAGAACCAGGATTAGCCCGCAAAACACTCCCAGGTGGCTCTGTTTGCAGGCTTGTGTACTGCAAAATCTACAGTCAGCAAAACTTTTCTTAACTTTGTTAGAATGAACTCCAACTCTGATGTTCAGTAATATTATTGAATATTGTTAAACTGGATGTTCAGTAATACGGAGCAACAGCATCACCCCACCCTTGTTTACATGAAATGCATTCTGGAACATTTCAGAAGGTGGTTACGTCTGCATCAGAATTATATATTAGATATGGGAACCAAATGTTGTTGCTGACAAAAGTGCAGATATGTGGTAAAGTGCAAGTTGAGATGAAATGACGACTTTGTGTTTGAAGATCCCAATCTGAGGAGGAAGGAAATACAGGGAAATCAAACATGAAGCTCTTACATGCATCTATACAAATAACCCAATATTTTACCAAAATATTTGGATAATAAGTTAATCAAATAACTGTTTTAAACTTCTCAGATATCTATTTTATATCCAATATCATGGCATCTGAAGTATTATATGAAACCGGGTTTAGTTAACTAAAACTAACACCATAGAAATAATTTAATTACTTAAACATTGGCTGAAATAAAAATTTTATTTGATTTGAACTATTTGCCAAAGCAACATTATATTTAGTTACTTGGTGTGCTAAAACAACTAAAACAGAAACCTAAAAACCTTTATAGATGTGTAATAAAATAGCAATAACTAACAAAAAACACAACTAAAACAAACAATAAATAAATCTAAATGTATTATCGATTATTAATAATAAATATAAATATAACATTTAGACTAAAAATGAAAACGGAAAATAAAAAAATCAAAAGGACAAAAACTATAAATTTATACCAGTGACACTAAAAGATCACTGATATCAAATTATCAATATTTATCAACACCAAAATGGATGCTGATTTGTTTTATTTCTGTTCTCAGTTGTTGACTGTACTCTTCTGAATAATAGAAATATATTAGACAAGAATACAAAAAACAGGAACATGTTGGTAACACATGCTAACATCATACTCAGAAATATTTTTTATGTCACAATAAAGGTCATTTTATAGTGCCCAATTAATCTGACTTAATGTAGGCCCAAAGAGTTGGGAAAAAATGGTTTGGTTGTCTGTGATTTTTTTTTGCATTTTTATTTTAGTTTTAGTATCTGATAAACAGGTATGTGACCTCTCTTCTCTTTGCCCCATTCTCTTATACAACCTGTCCGATGGCCTTTTGATTGCTTTTGACACCCTGCTGACGACTACTGCCTCTCTCCCCACATATCTTGATCGGGTGGCCTATGGCTGCCTTCCTCACCATTCACAGTTACAATGGGGAGAGGGGGGGGGCCCTTTACGGCTCTCCCCCACAGACACCTCAATGAGGCTGGATCTGTGATGGGCTCCTCTGAACCACACCTTATGGGGTAGTTAAGTGGCCCATCGCAGAACAGAGCCTATACTGGGGGAGGTTGTGTCTCCTCTTGCCATGTTCTGTTTAGATGGATGAGCTGGAGAGGACAAACAAACATTTTAGCTTCAGTTTCTTTCAGAGAACAAGCTTTTTTTCAGGTCCAACCTAAAACAAGTATGGACCCACTTTATATTAAGTGGCCTTAACAACTATGTACTTACATTTAAATTAATAATTTGGTACAATGCACTTATTGTGTACATACATGTTTTTACATTGTACTTATATTTTAAAAATACCTGCATGTAATTACATCTGTAATTCATTTCTGTAATCACACTTATAATTACACCGTTGACCCATCCTTTACACCTTAACCCACCCTTAAACCTACCCATACCACCAAACCTGTCCCTAACAACCTGTCCCTAACAAAATTGTTTTGCAATACAATATGAACACAGTAAGTACATTGTACTTAATTTTTGATGTAAGTACATAGTAGTTAAGGCCACTTAATATAAAGTGGGGCCACAAGGATTAACAGGAATGAAACATAGACAAGTGTTTCAGAAGAATCCAAGATTTGAGGTCAAACAAATGAAAGTCCTTGATATATAGCTGATGCAACACTATCCATACAATCCAACTTGATTTATGGAACAGTTGCCCTAGTGCATGTAATGTTATGTAATGTACTGCAATGTTACATAATTCCTTACTTATGGTTATCTGTTTGGGAGGCTTTATAGAAATATATAATACAATATAAACCTTATAAAACACAGTGTAAAATAAAAAGTCATCTAACTGAATAATCATATGTATTGATTCTTTAATATACACCTGTGGTCTGAATACCCACTTATTTAATTTATGTGACATAGCACAACATAATCACTTGGAAATATGCTACAATTCAAAAGTTTGGGGTCAGTAACCTTTTCCTTAATTAAAATGAAAGACATTTTTAAAGTAAATACATTTGTAATGTTAAAAAAGAGATCCGTTTGAAAGAAAATCCGTTTCTTTTGAACTTTCAGTTAATCAAAGAAATATGAATAAGTATCAGTTTCTACAAAAAAGCAGCACATATTCAATATCTATAATAAAAGTCTGCATGTTAGAATTTATGGGGGATCACGTGACACTGAAGACTATAGTAATGCCTGCTGAAAATGCAGATTTACATTTTAAAATATATTCAACTAGGAAACATTTATTTTATGGCAATAATATTTCAAACATTACTGTTTTTACTATATTTCTGATCAAACAAATGCAGAGCATAAGAGACTTTTCTGATTTCATAACCCCAAACTGATGTCTACTGAATATGTGACAAAAAATGTAAATAAACTAATCCAAAAAAGACAGTATTTTAGTGTATTAATAGTATCATAACAGCAGATCTTGAATCATAACCTTCATCACAGCTGATGTATGCAAAAGCGTGATTGCAATAACATCACTCATACACTTCAAGGAAGTACTATATAATACATTTAAGTGTATTTATTTATTTACACTAAAGTGATTTGAGCACAAAAACCTCAACATCTCTCTGTTTCAGTCTAACTAGTATTTCATTTCCTGACACAACCATTATATCATTAGATCAAATGGATTTGATATTTACTGAGGGATACAAAGAAAAAAAAAATTAAGAGAGGGAGAAAGAGACTTCATATTAAAGAACATACATGGGAAAAATAACTAATGTGACAAATTAAATAGAACTATTCTTAATCAGCATTGATAAAGACAACCAAAAGTTGACAATAAGAAAATAATATTTAGATAAGGAGAGACAAATAACACACGTAGATGTGTGAGAGAGCACTGTGTATTTCTTATACACAATAATAAGAAGAGGTGCTTTTGGAGGCAGCTTTGCCCAAAAACATGAAGACTTGTTAAAAAATTACATCTAGCTGAAAAAGATGCTTATAAAGATTTTTTCATTTACCCTAAAGAGAAATGATTTTAAAAGGGAGGTGACATAAAAAGCTAGTGAGAGAAAACAAACCCCAGACTTGAAGAATAAAGATGTGGTGTAAAGAAACCGCATTAAAAGGCCGGGCTGAGTTTCCACTGAGAGTTTGCGGGGCAAGAGTTCTTTCAGATTTGATATATGTGCATGTGAGTAAAAGAAAAACCTTTTAACCACTGCTGTCTTTTACTTTTATTCACCTGATTGACTACACACCACCCCTTCTTCAGTATCTTTAGAGTTTGGGTGTTTTTCTCACTTTGTTCTGAGCACAGATTTTCCAGGATATTTTTTTTCATTTGTGTGTGGTGTGACAGATGCAGCTTCACCCTATTGAGGAATGCTTTTAGGTGTGTTAGACCTATTCTAAAAGTATGCAGGTGTGTGTGTGTCCAGGTCACTTGTGATTTTTCTGGGAGTGTAAGGTGGAGTCGTCAAACAGTGGGTTTTTCACCTCCATCTCTCCAGTCTAAAGAGGGAAAAAAAATAACAACAAATTTAGCTAAATATATAACGGTCATACTTGTTTAGTTAAATGTTTTTTTTTTCCTTTTAAATATTAGGACTGCATCTATAAATCAATTTCTGAAGGCATGGGACACCAAAAACTGTAGTAAGGCAACGAAAAAATTCGCTTGCATCAGGAATTATTTAAGGGGAGAACGGGCAGGGCAAAACACTGTTTTTTCATGCACGTCTCAAGTTTGAGATTTTGGTGTGGTTTTTTTTCAGAGTAGGGGAAGAAAACTCCAAAATAACATTTTAAGTGTTTCTTTTATAGCACTTATATAGTTGGTTCAATAGATTTCAATTACAAGCATTTTTTAAAGCCGTTTCTCAAAATTCTTTTTTTCTCCTAACTGAGCAAAATATACACTTCGTAGCACACAAGCACCAAAATTACCAGTTTTATTCTGTCTTATCTGAAGGTTTTTACAGAGGGATTTGTTCATTTATAATTTGCTTGATTATATACAACATGTTTTCTGTCCGTTCTAAGCATTTTCTGAATTATGGAGTGAGATACCCAAAATTCCCTCTGTAAATTTTTGACTCTAATATGTCAAAAAAAAAATAAACAAGATTTTTGAAACTGACATAATCCAGTGTTTAGATTTCTGTACTAGAAATGTATGCAAATTAGTGCATACTTCATTAAATAATGACTCATTTGCATATTTAAACCTTACATCTTAGAAAACATGTAATACAAAAAATATTTGCAATTATCAATGTAATCAATCAGCTGGGTAAGGCGATAGCTATTAGTTATTTTTTTACCCTATTCACCTGCGGTGTCTCTTAATTTGAAACTAGACAATTTTAGTCATTTTATTCATATTTTAAAGCAATCGGTGTTATGTATTTTGATCAATAAATACAGCCTTGGTGAGCATAAGAGATAAAAGTAAAAAAAAAAAAAAGTAAACCTTTGAATGGACGTGTGCATGCATTTATCATTTACAACAAATTTAGTAAAAAAATAAATTACAAATTAAATTAAATTTTCAATTAATTAAATTAAATGAATTAATTTCAAATTTAAACAAAACAGTATTTAAAAATGTATTTATGTATTTTTTTTCTGTTAATATTATCATAAAAACACATGTTAAATAGAGATGCTAAATGCTGAAAAGCTGCTAAATGCAAAAATGTTCACATACCGGTGCCAGTCCAGGGCACTCGTACACAGTGAAATCTCCCACTTCATTCTCCTCATCTGATGTGGCCCCAGACTCCGAGACTTTAGGTTCTGCTTTATGTCTGTGTTCAAAATAAAAATCATTATATTAACATCTTTAACAGATATAACATGGAACACTTTTTATGAGACTTGCTTCATCTTCACTGTCATGATGTCATAACCTTCGCACAATAGCACAGTGATAACAGAAAGGGATTTGACATATCAATCTATGTATTTACATTTCATAACCAAAAGTTCATCCAACTATAAAAGTAGTGCAGCATCAAAAAGGATGGTTTAGACAAGGTTACACTCAAACAAAAAGGGCTATGTTTTTTTTTTTAAATAATGCAGGTAATAAAAAAAAAAAACATACACTACTATAGAAAAAGTTTAAATAAGTTTTATGCCATAAACGCTGATATTGAAACCAGTACTCTTAGCATGATTCATATGAAGTGCAATGTATATATGTACATGAAAGTGGAAGCAAGTAAGAAGGAAGGAAATGAGTAAGGAAAATGATATGTATTTTTACATTCACGTTCTTGGCCAGCATTCTCTTAAACCAACTTACGATAAAAATACACAAATAATGTTCAAGGAAATCACAGGGACCGAGAGCGGAGAGGAGACAATGCAGCTAAAGCGACTAAAGCAATGAAGAGATCATATATTGTGCTTACTTCTCCATTGAGAGCATCTGTTGTTTCTGATGCTGGTAGTGATACATCTGAGCACTGTGAGCCAGGGTTTTATCCCCAGACTAAAACATGGAAAGAGATGGTCGTAAACACACATTACAAGAAGTGCCAAAGTGTTTATTGTATTTTTCCGATGACCTGGCATTAATGCAAATGCTCTTACTGAAGTATGATTATGACTGGGACCAGCAGCATGAAACGCAGGGTAATCAACTTTCTGAGCCAGATGAGTTTCTCTCTGTAGCCTGTAAAAGACCAAAAAAAGGAAAAGAAATCAAGCTAAAGTCCAAGAATACACAGTTAACAAACAAAAAAAGCATGGAACTGACAAAATTATTAAAGATATAAAATTATTATTGTTATAATAATACATTTTTTTTTTTATTATTTCAAGACGAAAACGATATAAAGGGAAATAAAAATAGTATAAATATATTGTATATCAAAAGGCAAATATTTACAAGGATGCACTGACACAACTATTTATTTAAAATGTAAGTTATTTATATCATTATAGATCTAACCTATATTTAAACATTATAATATATTAAATTAATTTACTTTAACTTATTTTTATGAAGCATGGATATTAATTACATTAATGCAAAAAAAAAAACAGTTTTATCCCCCTAAAGTAGTTAAATTTCACAGAACTAACTTTTATCTGCTTCTTTCTTCATTAGTTTGACCAGGAAGCTTTTAGAAACACACTACAGTGGCATGATAATGGTTCGGGCTGACATCACAAACTGACAAATAAAAAGAATAAAGATTCAACTGACCTGACCCAGCAGACAGCAGCGATGATGAGCGCCATGGACCCCACAATAATGCATAAAGAGATCATCACTGCTCCCAATGATACAAACACACACAATTATAAGAGAAAGAGAAACAGACAAGAAAAACTATGAGGAGGACTGTCACATACAGAACATCTTGATTCATCGAAATAAGGGACGTGCGTGAAGTGTGTAAATTGACACATGCCAGAGACATTTCGATATAATTACTAACGTCTGAGGACAAGCCAATTATAAAAGTACAAAACATCATGTGATGGGCCTGCTTTAAAATGCCATCTTTGTCAGGGATGCAGGCAAGCCAAACCAGAGTAAATCCGGTAAATGGCATTAAAAATAGCACACACAGAAAGATTTCTGTAGAAACCGGGTCAATGCTGAAATGATTAAAAAAAATAACAACTCACAACACATTGATCATAATTAGGCTTTAAACCAAATGTGACGTGACTCTGGACCACAAAACCAGTCTAAGTGTCAATTTTTCGAAATTGAGATATATACATCATCTTAAAGCTGAATAAATAATCTTGTTAGGATAAGACAATATTTGGCCGAGATACAACTATTTGAAAATCTGGAATCTGAGGGTGCAAAAAAAATTGAAATATTGAGAAAATCACCTTTAAAGTTGTCCAAATGAAGTTCTTAGCAATGCATATTACTAATCAAAAATTAAGTTTTAATATATTTACAGTAGGAAATTTACAAATATCTTCATGGAACATGTTTAATATAATATATATATACCCCAGCGACTTATATATGATCCAGGGTCACAAAACAGAAAAAACCTTAGGACACATACAGGACTAGCAGGCTGTCTCTGGAGGAGTGAGGGGAGATGATCGGCCCGTGGCGGTCGGACGAGTTTGTGACCGATTTAGGGGTCTGGTGTGTTGGTGTGGATGGGCCGCTGGTCGTTGGTTCTACAGTTGGGGGTTTGTGGCAGACTTTCTGGGCCCTCGATTCGATGGGAGTGCAGGAGATGTGAGGCGGAGAGAAGTAGAGAGAGGAGATGAAGGAGCAGGAGAGACAGAAAAAGAGAACAAAAGGAAATCCGATTACAAAAAAAAAAAAAAAAACCTTCATCCGATTGCAAAAACAAAAGGCTAATGTTACCTAATTTGTGATGCGGAGTTCCAAAATATCACAAACATTTACATCACATAAGTCCCCCCCCCCACACACAAAATAACAATTAAGATTTTTCAAATTATATGCGTTTCGGCTTTAATGCACTTATCAAAAATAAAAGAAGTCTAATGTCAAAAAGTTTCGTTTTTAATAAAGAATTATTCAAATTGTATAATTTAACTTACAATCTACAAACGAGTCAAATGTCAAAAATATGCTTTTTTCACAATATCTGTAATTTTCTGTTGCTGTTTGGATGTAGCAGAAAACATCATATTCAGTCACTGGTCATAATTCTAACCTTAAAATCAGGATTAGGCATAAAATAATGGCTTCAGAATCATTCATACATGTACAAATGGGCTGAGGATCTGGCTCAGAAGAATGTCTTTGTGGCAGTTTTTCTTGTGTTGTAGGCATAAAACAAGACTTGTTCACCTTACAAATTGTTTGTCGAAAGCAAAAATGCTATGAAATGCTATGAAATCATATTTTGTGAGAGGGTGTGACGTCCTAATACAGCAAAACAGCCACTAGTTTTGGAATCAAAATCCCCAAATTAGGAAGAAACAAGTATTGGATTTCATTTAGCAAATATGATGCAGGACCGTGTTATCTTTTATCCTTATTTCAGCATTAAAAAATTATTTTTATCTAACGTCCCTAACGTCCCTAAAGTTACTATATTATTTTCTTATTTAACAGCATTTTTCCACCGTTAACTAAGCGGCAAAGGCTTCTGCAATCCAAATGTACCGCTGTTTATTTTACACTACACTACATTAAAACAAGTGAGGTGCAAAGCTCAGAAGGGTTTGCTATGAATCATGACCACTATAACCGCTACATTAACCATAACCACACAGATTTTAAGAGCAGATAGTTCAAACCTGGCTGTTTGATTTCTGACATTTGCTGCTTGGAAATGACGGAGGACAGATAGTCGATTTCTTCATCGACGTCAGGATGAGAGGCTGTGGAAATAGAGATAGAATGTCATGTGGTAAAAATATCAGAAGACAAACATGCTTCTACAATTGAACAGACACAAAAATCATGCTACCATTTTTTTCTGTACTTCATACCAAATGCAGCTCAGTCTCAATTGTATTGAGAGCATATTATCAAACTTCGTAAATATTCACATACATAATGTGTGAGGGAAGTGTGATGAGTGGGCTGTGTGTGTCCTGAGAGTGAGAGTGTGCCAGAGTGTTGTTTGTTTGACACGCTCTAAAGGCAAAACAAAGGCAGCACATGGTTTAATGGTACGGGGTGTGTGTGTGGCCAGGGAGAGGGGGTGTGTGATCACTCATTACCTCTCACACGCCGGAACGCAACACAAACTCCTACAACATTCAGAATGGAAAGAGTTGTGAGTTTTGAATCAGCGAATCAACTGATCTGACAGAACCGATTCAGTGAATCAAAACTCTGTTGTCATTTATCTGTAAAAAATCGATTTAAATAAAGGACGATATTAAAAAGAATGGCTCTCTTTGTGCTCCTATACTCAACAGTGTTATTCCATTTAAAAATGTATCAAACATAATAATCTATACTTTATAATGGCATAAAACAATATTTGATATTACGCATATGTTGATTAAATTATTCAGCACTGGTTAGTAAATGTTAAACCAGCAACAAAATAATAACATATATATATGGCAAAAGCTCATTATATCATTCAGCCTTAGATGGTTAATTTTATACAACCAAAAAATAATATAGAATATACTGCAAATATAAATTACATTAACCAGCCCTTAATTTAATAAAAATCAACAAAATAGTACTAAACTATAAATATTCATTACATCATCCAGCACCAGTTGGTTAATTATAGATACTGTATATATATATATTTATTATAAATAATAATATATTGCAAATATCAATACAACATAATAATAACAATACAATATAATGATCATCAACAACCCTAGCGGATTAATGTTATATGAAGAATAAACACAGAGACACATTGCATCTATTATTGATATAAGAACTATAATACACATATATATTTAATATATGTTTTAGAAAATAAGAATTATGGAAATATATCAACAAGTCAAAGGTAGTTAATAAAAAAAAAATGATATGTATATTATATATATAATATCTACATACATACGTACGGACGGAAGCACGCACACAAACCACACACACACACACACACTATGTCATCCAGCCCTAGGTTGGTCAATTTTTTTAAATACAATAATATTGAACACACTGTAAATAAATATTAAATTTATTTACCAGCCATAGTTGGCTAATTTTAGATAGTTAAAAAAAATGTATTACATCTCCAGACTCTTTGTATTACCAACAAAATAATGTTGACTATATCATAAATAATCAATATATCGCCCAGCCCTGGTTTTGTTTGCTCTTCCTTGAAAAAACACTCTGTCCAGGGTTGACACATTGATAAAGGTCACCTGCATAAATTTAACAGCCAAGGTTTTGCGTGGTGAGGTGTTGCATATTGTACACAGCTTATGTCAGCAAACAGCTGCTGAATAAAAGTGACATTTCCATACAGCAACTTAATCTCGATTATCAACCTTGCACATAGACTATAAATATCAAAACTTTCCTCAGCACTGTACCATAAAGTATTGACAGACTTGAGCTACTGTTTAATGTCATGACGGTTTGTGTTTAGTCTACAGCTGACTGGCCATCTGCCTCCTGGAACAAGACTGATGTGATAGAACAGCACATATCGCTGGCTGAACACCCCCACACTCCACAGCAGGTGTCAAACCATCTGTACTTGTTTTGAGGGGACAAGTGAACCTGTAAATCTGTGGTTTACACATAAAGGGGGTGTTCACAAACAGTCCAGCCTGACTAAAGCTGATGAACAATTTAATAAAGTTTTGACTCAGTAGGTGCTAGAAGAGTAGACAACTTGTTCCACAACTTTACATGCAATTTAATCAGTAAACACTATAACTGTAATTTTTCATATTATTATTATGAAATCAAATTAGTATTTTTAAAAATAATTCACATCTGTGAAAAGTGTATAAAGAAAGATTAATATTAAATCTAACATTATATTACTCAATTAACATACTTTTATTGCTAACTACAAGGCTGCACTTCACTGGTGATGGGAAAAACTAATTTTTTGAAGTTTTAAATAAAAGATTGTAAAAGATTATTGGAGTATGTTTTAAAGGAAGATGCTATTTCAGTCTTTCTCCCTCAAAATTTCACGTTTAGTTCAATGTATTACTTGCTGTTTTTGTGTAACTGAAATTTACTGAGTGAAAATTGTTTCTACATCTACATTTTTTTTTCAGAATGGCAATGTTAAGACATTATGCTTTCACAAAATTGTGCCTTGATACTACAGACCATTTACTGTTTGAATTTGCATGCAAAATTAGCATATTAACAAAAAAAGAAAAGAATGCATGAATGCATACTTAAAAATTCCTCATGAAAAAGTATATAATCCTGGCTGCTTTTGTCATAATATAATTTGGGATACACTATTTTCTCTGACTTCTGTTAGTATATAATGCAGCTTTCTATAACTAGCCAGATATAAAGCACTCTGACTAATACAGTACACAGACTATTTTTGAAGTTTTGGACACGATTATTCTGCCATCTAGTGGTGGCTTCACTAAAATGCACTGGTCAGTGATTACTGTGTTTTTGACAGAGAATTGAGTGCTCAAATAAAAAAACAATGTAGTGATGACACATCAAATTCAAGTCAAATCAAAAAACAAAAGTACAATTATTATATGCGATTCACTGACATGCAAGTTAACACAAATAGTACTACCAGCCAGTCTGTTTCAGTCAATATGATAATTAACACATCCACGTAAGTGTTAAAATCAGGCAGGTGTTTATTTTTGTCCGGTGTCTCTCTCTCTGTCTGATCAGTGCTGCAAAAATGAGACTGCTGACCTACATAGACAGATGATGACTTTGGTTATGCTGATGGCTGTTAAATACCTTGTCAGTGTGGCCCAAATTCAAGGGCAGGAGAAAACAAAATCATGTTCATATCATCAGCAATGGCAAAAAAACAATTTTATTTTTTTTAATGCTGCCCCACACTTTAGTTGTTGCGTTTGTAAGTAAAATCCAAATGAATTTGTATTATTCTTTCAAACTCTAAAACACCCCGTGTTGTTCACTCATAACCATATTAAAGCAAAGAGACTCGTGACGCAGGACTGTTTGCTCAGTAAACTCTTTAACAGCAGGTTCCACCTTGGTCTAACATTCACTATCACTTTAATTGCGCTATTTGAATCTTTAAGACTGTTCTGTAAGGTATTTCAAAAGGCCAGAGGTAAAGGTGTAAGAGACAAAACTGCTTCCAAAATCAAGGTAAACTATCCTACTTGAGAATACAGAGCAGCAAACGTTTAATTTTGACCACCCTTGTCAAAATAACAAAGAAACTGCCATGTGCAATCTTATTTTTCAAAACAGTTTATGAATATATAGCCGTCATGGAACTACATTATAGTTGTCAGAGCCATTAATAACAAGTTTGTAAAATTTTTCTGGATCTTAACATTTTGTATTAAAATATGCACATTTTGAATATTTCTCACATACGGTATTAGCGTACTCACATATAACCGTATCACATGACATTCTAGTCAATTTCGTATGCATGAGAAACTTCCTTTTTTTTTTTAAATCTCAAGGATGTTTGGGTAGACAGTCTTTTAAATATTAAAAGACATTAAAATATTTAATTTCAGTGTTTGGAGTAACTAGTTACATGGAACGGAATAATGTAATTTAATTACTAAATAAATGTAACTGTAATCTGTTACAGTTACTGAGAAAAATGTGTAATTAAATTACAGTTACATCAAAAGGGGGTTACATCTGAACATTTTCACGCACGTAAAGATATGACTGATTTCTTTCCCAAATTGCATTGACTGCTTTAAAATATGAGACACCAATGTTTCAGGAGTTTAGGACACAGAATAGTACACATGCTTATTCAATGACTGTTTTATTTCCTCTTTGGGTTTAAGTACAGTGGGTACGGAAAGTTTTCAGACCCCCTTAAATTTTTCACTCGGTGTTATATTGCAGCCATTTGCTAAAATCATTTGTTAATTTTTTCCCCTCATTAATGTACATACAGCTTCCCATATTGACAGAAAAACACAGAATGTTGACATTTTTGCAGATTTATTAAAAAAGAAAAACTGAAAGATCACATGGTCCTAAGTATTCAGACCTTTGCTGTGACACTCATATATTTAACTCAGGTGCTGTCATTTCTTCTGATCATCCTTGAGATTCATTTGAGTCCAGCTGTGTTTGATAATACTGATTGGACTTGATTAGGAAAGCACACACCTGTCTATATAAGACCTTACAGCTCACAGTGCATGTCAGAGCAAATGAGAATCATGAAGACAAAGGAACTGCCTGAAGAGCTCAGAGACAGAATTGTGGCAAGGCACAGATTTGGCCAAGGTTACAAAAAAATTTCTGCTGAACTTAAGGTTCCCTAAGAGCACAGTGGCCTCCATAAAAACGTTTGGGACGACCAGAACCCTTCCAAGAGCTGGCCGTCCGGCCAAACTGAGCTATCGGGGGAGAAGAGCATTGGTGAGAGAGGTAAAGAAGAACCCAAAGATCACGGTGGCTGAGCTCCAGAGATACAGTCGGGAGATGAGAGAAAGTTGTAGAAACTCAACCATCACTGCAGCCCTCCACCAATCTGGGCTTTATGGCCGAGTGGCTGGATGAAAGCCTCTCCTCAGTGCAAAACACATGAAAGCCCGCATGGAGTTTGGTGAGATGGTGAGAAATAAGATTCTCTGGTCTGATGAGACCAAGATAGAATTTTTTGGCCTTAATTCTAAGCGGTATGTGTGGAGAAAACCAGGCACGGCTCATCACCTGTCCAATACCGTCCCAACAGTGAAGCATGGTGGTGCCAGCATCATGCTGTGGGGGTGTTTTTAAGCTGCAGGGACAGGACGACTGGATGCAATCAAGGGAAAGATGAATGCGGCAAAGTACAGGGATATCCTGGACGAAAAACCTTCTCCAGAGTGCTCAGGACCTCAGACTGGGCCGAAGGTTTACCTTCCAACCAGACAATGATAAGCACACAGCTAAAATAACGAGGGAGTGGCTTCACAACAACTCTGTTACTGTTCTTGAATGGCCCAGCCAGAACCCTAACTTAAACCCAATTGAGCATCTCTGGAAAGACCTAAAAATAGCTGTCCACCATCGTTTACCATCCAAACTGACAGAACTGGAGAGGATCTGCAAAGAGGAATGGCAGAGGATCCCCAAATCAGGTGTGAAAAACTTGTTGCATCTTCCCAAAAAGACTCATGGCTGTATTAGATCAACAGGGTGCTTCTACTAAATGAGCAAAGGGTTGAAAAATACTTAGGACCATGTTCTATTTCAGTTTTTCTTTTTTAATAAATCTGCAAAAAATGTCAACAATTCTGTTTTTCTGTCAATATGGGGTGCTGTGTGTTCATTAATGAGGAAAAAAAAATAACTGAAATGATTTTAGCAAATGGCTGCAATATCACAAAAGAGTGAAAAATTTAAGGGGGTCTGAATACTTTCCGTACCCACTGTATATGCTTTATTGTGTAAGATTAGCTGATTTTTTTCAAGGCATTGTTAGATGTCAGTGTTTCCTCTCATAGCTATGCAAAGGTATTTTAGCTATGATTTTAAATCTGTATTTAACCTCAGAATGATCTCAAAGTAAAAAGAGGTGCTAAAGTGTGATTAGTCAGTCTGACAGTAATAAGTGTTGAGTCCTACTGTAAGGTTAACCCTGCCTGTTTTAAATGTTTCAACAGTTGAAAACATTCGTTAGAAATTTAGAAAAGTAATCAAAAAGTAATCCAATGTAATCAGTTACATTACTTTAATAAAATATGATATTTTAAATAGGGTAACTTGTAATCTGTAACCTATTAAATTTCCAAAGTAACCTTCCCAACACTGTTTAATTTGAAAAACTATTTAGGAACTATTGTTTTTTTATCGTTCAAATGAAAAGTTATGCTGTCATGCTGCAAGTTTAAGGTTTTATGCGTCAAATCCTTTTGTGCACGACTCCTGTAGAAATGGCAAAGAATGGAAAATGGCATAGAGCACCATTTGATTTTTCAGCTATAATAGTACATTAATAAAACCTAACAAATGATTAATAAAAATGTCAAATTACATCAAATGTAAATTTCTTTCTGAAAGCATATGTCGCTAAAATTGACACTTAAAAATATTTATTATAAAGGCATAACTCTAGCTAAGATTGCTGTATTGCAATCGATTTAAAAAAAAGAATGTTATTTCTTTCTGCTAGGGCATGCAGTGCTCACATGGAATTACATTAAAGCCAAGGCTGCACACAGACACACGCGTGCACGCTTACAATCCATCTGATTAAATTCAGTCATGTGCCTCTGCCACACGAGGAGAGACAGAGAGAGAGATTAAGCATTATGCTCACCACAAAACCAACAGAAATGGTGAGAGAGGAGAGAAACGAGAGCAAAAGCACAGGCCAGATGATGGGAGGATCTGCGGTCTAAACCATCAACATCATCTCTTCTTTCACGACGGCATTAGTCACAGGCCGAGGGTTCGGTTAATGAATGCACAGCATTTGGCTCGAGAAAACGGTTCTGTGCCGCCTGACTCACACCAAAGCAAAGGCCAGATTAGACAATAGGTGCTAAATAAATCACAGTGACACAGTAGCCAGAAGGAGGGTAGGGTGGATGTGTGAAAGTAGTGCTGGGCGGTATACCGGTTCATATCGAATACCGGTGTTTATTTTTGTTATATGAATTTTTAAAATACCGCAATACCGGTGTATGACACTTAAACAACGCTCGGAACGCGACACTGTTTGAAAGGGGTCCCTTTTCACTGTTGCACTGTGGTGAGGGAACAGCTGTATGTGTTACTAAGCGTGAAAGTTCCGAAACTGAAGCTGTAGAACTAATAGAACGTGATGACACAGAAGAACTCATCCACAATATCCACATTGACCGCCACAAATATCCACCGCCCCCTGCCATCAGCTCCCGCGTCTCACACACACACAAGCGCGACTTTAGCACTAGATTTAGCAACTTTCAGACCCTTTTAGCTGCTTTTTTCCATAGAATAATCATACTGACAAACCTAGCCACTTTCTTGTATAAAGCTTAGCTATGGTTCAGCTGGAAGATTTCACCAGTGCTGTCCCGCGAATACGAGGTCTGACTTTCCCGGAGAAGTGTCACCTCTCTCGGCGTCAGTTCTGTGCAGTGAGCGGCAGAGAAGCAGCGCATTCAGTTGGCCGCACCGCAGCCGACTCATCAATAAATGAGTACAAAACAGCATTTCCAAGCACCTGTCACTTACTGATTGTTTGGAATTATAAATATGGGTAGTTGTCTGTTCATATCAAAGAAACTTTGTTGTTTGTTGTTTTTTTTAGTTTGTTACTCAGACGCAGGCAGTGCGCTGCATGAGACAAAAAAGTAATATAGCCAAAAAAATCGTTTAGTGTAGATACATGTTGATTTTATCAGACGATGCCACGATTATAAATGAGAGTGACTCCTGGTTAACATGTATTAAAAGGGGTCATGTTTAGTCACTATTTAGTGTGGTATTTTTTGACAATATTCACTCATCGTGACAGTAAAATAGGGCATTCTAAGTCAATATACTGCAGTATTTACTCTCTCAATCAGTAGAATATATGGTTAACACCTGGTCATGCATGAAAAAAAAAAATACTGTCATGTACCGTGAAACCCATATAATTTAGAAAAATACTGTGATATAAATTTATGTTCATACCGCCCAGCACTATGTGAAAGCCTTCGTACCTTGGTGGTGGTGCTGGAGAAAGTGTGTCCTGGGAGCAACACAATGTCCCGCTTTATCTTTCTCCAATGGGGAGAGGCAGGGGCCACAGTGGGAGGAGCCAGGCTTGCAAAAGTGCCGCCCCTTTCTGGCACAGTCTATGTGATTGGGGCACTTGTTTACTGAGAAAACAGAAAAAACATGTTAATATTAATGTGCCTTCAAATCATTATGCAGTAGTGCACCAGGTGTTGATGAAAGGTGAAGAACATGTTGTTATGTTTCATAATTTCATAAGTCATAATTTCAGCATTTAGTCAGCTGTGACGTTGTTGTTTCTGCAGGTAAAGAATATCATGTCCTGTTAAAAATTCATAATGCTGATTTTTTTCTTTCATACTTAGACACAGATCCAAAAAAAAAAAAAACAATGAGGAAAAAGGGAACATTTATATTACTAAACATTAAATAAATGATCTTTATTTGCATAGTATGTATTGCACAAAAACAAGTCTCTTTAAAATCAATTTCATTTCTTGATATCTGTTGTTTACCATTTGAAAATAATACTGATTAAGAGTTCTACTTTGTTTTAAGAGACTTTATTACTTTTATTCAACACGAAAGCATTAAATTGATTAAAAGAGAAAGCAAAGACATTTTATATCACTAAAAATTACAATAAATTTTGTTTTTTATTACTATTCATCAAAGAATCATGAAAAAAAATCTAGCTTTTTTTTTTCTTTTCAAAAAAATATAAAGCAGCACAACTGGTTTCAACACTGATAATAAGAAGAAATGTTTCTTTAACAGTGAATCTGCATATTAGAAAGATTTCTGAAGGATCATGGGATTAAATACGTGAGGAATGGCTGCTGATAACCTGGTTTGCCAACAAAAGAAAAAAAAAATATTAATATAGAAAATAGTTATCTTACTAAAAAAAAGAAAGAAATGTAAGTGCAGATCCATATATTTTATTTCAACTGGTTCCTGCAAAAGCCAGTAAAACCTGAAAACTTTCGCATCACCACCAACAAGGACCGAAGGCAATGACCGTAAAAGCCTCCCGCAGATGCTGTTCGAGTAAAGAGGCTTTACTTTGAACCTGGACAATGCCTTTAAAGCCTCAGAAAAAGTCAATAACGGTAACTGACGTACCAATGCCATACAATGCTATGAAATTCAGTCGCCTCATTACTACTTGACTGACTCTCAATCAGCTCTGAGACTCTAAATCGTCATCGGTACAAAACACGCTGAATGATTCAAAAATCGGTCCCAGAGAAATCATAATCTCAGTATTATTTCAAACTCGCATAATTTTTCATATGAGCTCCTATTTGCTATAGCCCTTAATCTCTGTGGAATTCAAACTGTGGGGGGCAGAAAGAAACGTGGGTCAGCAGCAAGGGGTGTGTGCTGTGAAGGTGCTGGGGATTTAGTTCATGGTGGATCAAGGTATTTAGATGTTGATATAATATTATATTTATTTTTTGTTTTATTTAATAATTACTTTAAGTTTTTAGTAATTTGGTGTGTGCTTTTGAATATTTTTATTTATATTTATACATTAAACTAAAATAAGAAAGTTGTCGTGCCAACAAGCTGAATTAACATAGTTTAAATATAATTTAGTTTATCTAATTGAATTTATTAATTTATGATTTTAGCTTTAGCTTCTGTGAGCATTATCAATGGGAGCTGTCACATTTCTGTTGCTTTTTCCTTTTTTTTGTGAATTTTAAGAAAATAGTATAAAATAAATTAATCCAATGCACATCTCTTTTGCTGTCATTAAAATGTATTTCTCCATTACACTGGAAATTAGCCACTTTGCTTTTTAAATATTAGTAATGGCAGTGAGTCAACAAAAACACATTACTTCTACAGGAATTTGAAAAACAAAACAAAACAAAAAACAATATACTTGGCATATTCCTTACTTAACAACCTGGGAGCTAATGCCATGGGAAGGCATGTTTATGATAAAGCTAAAAAGTAGGGAACACCGATTAACGGTTGAAAAATAATTCAAAATATATGATATGTAGGGTTTATATTTTGGGGGGGAAAATGTATGTCTGACGGGAACTATGTCTTTAAAAAGTTAGATGGTATTTTCTCTTTTTTATCTTGCTTGCATAATGTAGTCAAGTTTTCAGTGCAGCGGTGCTTGGTTGTCAACAGCCGATAACCAAGGAAACGCTGTATGAGCGCCTCCTGCTGTCAGAGAGTAAATCTGCGTCTCATTCAGCTAGTCTGCTGTTTCATGCAGATATTTTTAATTATAGTTTCACAAAACTGAAGTCAAAACATTCTGTTTTTGCTTCAAATTTCGAAATTATACAACCTAATTTAGATTAAAAAGGGCTCATGTTGCATGTATGCAGCATCTATGTTTGGATTGTAATTAAAATGCAGTGGTTGCCTCTAATTTTAAATGGAAAGAGCACAGACAAAGCCTTATTTTGTTTATATGAAGAGATTTCTTTTATTTGGGTTACTTATGTAGTTGATTTGGGGCTTGTTTTAAAATTTAAAAAAAAATTAGTTTTGTTATTTACATTTACATTCTATTTAAATGTTGCTATTTAGCGATGGCTTTGTCAAAAGACTTAACAAATGCAGGACATAGAAGTAATCAAACACCAACAAAAGAGCATAATCGCAAGTGCTATATTAGTTATATTCTAGTGTTATATTTCAATTTCAGCAAGAAAGTGGGGAATTTTGTCCAAGCAAAAATAAAAGGCACATTAATTTAGAATTGTCTGACACTCTTATTTTGTAAAATAAAACGTGATTCACTCGAATGTGAGTTGATGTGAATCATTCCATCCATATAAAAAGCAATTTGTGCCTGAAGAAACATAAAAGATTTACTTCCAGAAACCCTAGTGAGACCTCAAGCAAATGTCTAATAATTTTCAGCTGTGAGTATAAGGGCTTCAAGGTTGTGTGATGAAGGACTCTATCTGTCACTCTGACATCATTGAGGACGTCAGTAGGAACTCACAGCCGAATATCAAGGAGGATACTTTTCATCCGGAGGAATATTGAGCGTAAAGCAATCATTCACCATTTGTCCCAGACGGCTTGTTCTTAAAGGAAAATGGAGCTTAACTTGACCAGGAATGGTTAAGCAATTATGAACGCGAGATCGCACTAGCTTGTCAGTGAACTATGGCTCTGTGTAGTGAATGCCGCTCAATCTGAAATCAGGTGATGGAGATTTACTATTAATCACAGAACCGGCTTTACTGACGAGATGCGCATGACAATCGCATGCGATTAATTGCACAGCCCTAATAGACACACATATGTTCTGTTCTAATAGACATTTTAAAAAACAGATTAATAGACTAGAAACGATTTCATATCAAGCCCCTGATTCTACAGTATATATCAAGTGGCGACTCAACGCACACCAAAATTGTTGACAAATGCACTTGCAAAAAATTTGAAATGCTCACAAATTAAAAAATATTATTGTAAAATTTGTAAAAATATTACAATTTAAAATAATTGTCCATTTGATTGTATTTTAAATTGTAATTTTTTCCTTTGATGGCAAAGCTGAATTTTCAGTGTCATGTGATCCATCAGAAATCATTCTAATATGCTGATTTGCTGCTCAAGAATTTCTAATTATTATTATCAGTGTTGAAAACAGTGTGCTGCTAAATATTTATATGGAAATTGTGATTTAAAAAATCTGAATTTTTTTGATTTGCAATAGAAATCTTTTGCAACATTCTGTTACATTCTGCCTCACCACTTTTGATCAATTTAATGCATCCTTGCTGAAAAACAATAATAATAATTTCCTTCAATTATTTTTTTAAACTGACCCCAAACTTTTGACTGGTAGTGTCCTTAAAATAATCACTGAAATATATAATATTAACATAAACTGCAAAATCCCAACAAAGCCAGAATCTGTCATAGAACCTATTGGCAAGTTTCTACCAAGTGATGAATTTATGACAAAAATATAATAGAGTTTAAAATCGACTTACAACATTTGATGTCAACAACAAAAAAAATAGAGAAAATGTTTCTTTTTCCTCCTATTCATATATGACATTCTGCATATAAAAAACAATATCTTTATCTTCAGATGTGTGCCAGAGGTAAAGCTAAGTGGAAGGTGTTTGGATCGATCCCTGCAAGGATCTTGCCAATAGCTTTAACTATATCACCATTATACCATTTATCAGATGTTGCTGCTCAATATGCATTGATTTCTGCTCATCACTTGTCATAGACCTCCTCATCTCTCATTAGTCTTGATAAAACACCACCAGATTGCTTTTAAATCTGGACGAGGAGGCATGAGAACTAAGATTAACTGACTAATGAGGTGCAACTGTATGCGTGCATGTGAGAGATGCACATTCCTCTAAACACCCCGCTGGGCCGCCCACCTCCAGCCGGTCATGGACATTAATTTACACAATAAACCGCTAGCTCAAGCTGCACTTGGAAATAAGGAGGAAATTTGGAAGCAACAGGTTTTTTAAAGCTACACTGCAGTAAATGTACTTCTATTTAAATAACTACTTGACTACTGTATCATTTAGCTGAATATTTTATCTAAAATGATCTTGCAGCACATTTAGTTGAGTATCACAAAAAAAAAAAAACATTCCAAACCCCATAACTTTTTTTCTACTATGAAAGTCAGTGTTTTTTTTTTAAATATGACCCTGGACCTCACCGACTTACTGCATGGACAAAATACCACTGAGATCTCTTTCAAAATATCTGCTTTTGTTTAGAACCCCATTGTTTTAGCTAACAGGGCTCGCAGACTATTTATCAGAAACCATAATGTTTTTGGTTGGAGAAGATGCTTTAATCGCCAGTCCATCTCTGCTCATCAAAACATCAATGACATAACACTGATCAAAGTCAAACCTGATAGACCACTTATAATTATATTTGGACTCATTGAAGGACTAGCTAATAGAAATGAGATGGCCACTGATGTGTATGTAGACCTTGAAAAGAAAGGAGCACTAAGCAGTGGAACTTATTGGACACAGGGCCATTTCTAAAGCAAACTTTAAAATATAAAATACATAAAAATATGAAATATATTATAATATAAAATATATATAATATAAACATAAGACTGTATATAATTATATAAATTAAATAAAACCGGATATGCTACCATAAGTGTGTTTGCTGGCACTCAAGCATGGCTCATCTAGTAAGAAGTGTGATGCTAAATGAATGTCCACTTAGTTCCATAATAATAATAATAATAATAGGGCTGCCACCTACTCTGTCATTGTTGGTCATACAGATAAGAAGAATTAAATCTTTCAAATCTGTAAAGATTCTACGTTTATTTGTGTGCACTCAGAATAACAACAAAACATTGCTTTTGTAAAATAATGAAAGCAAAATGATGCGCTTTCTGCCGTCTCGGTCTCCGTGAACTTGAGCGCGAAACTCTGTGTATATCTTTGCCTTACAGACATTAAAAATATATCTCTAGAGAGTGAAAGCTGTGTCGGCAACTCGTGTCGCGATTAATTGCTTAGCGAAAACAAAGAAAGCACTAGTTTATCAAATTATTAAAATGTTAATGCAGTCTCCTTACTGTTTTTCCCTGATTCATAATCATTAGCTTCTGCCGGTGTGCCGTGGCAAGCTTTATGCATGTGCTTGAGCGCTTTTTAGGCTATGTAGGCAATTAAAGGTTCATTATAATGATTTAAATGGTTTATTAAAAAAACGTGCATTTAGTCGACTAATGCTTAAAATGAACGACTAGGTAGGCGGACCAGAAAAACCCTTAGTCATGGGCAGCCTAAACACTACATAATAATCCGAATAATAATACTAAAACAATATGTGAGTAGTTATTTTCTATGGGAAAGTACGTTAAAAAGAAAAAAGAAAAGAAAATAAATCAGCATTTCAACATGGTTATGTAATCTATAAAATATTCAAATAAATTAAATGTGATGAGGTATTTTTTATTTGTAAATTATTTAATTAAAATAATTTCCTACAAGGTTATGTAATCTATAAAATATTTTTTGGTTGAATTTTATCTAATTTTTGTATGAACTACATAGCAAAACAGTTACCATGGTATAAAATTGATTTGAATTAATTAATTAATTATTACGTAGTACAGCATTTTGGCCTTATCACACCAGTTCACATTTACACAAGAAAACAAAATGGATGGATTCCTTTTTGGCTGTGCTATTGTGTTACAATCAGGTATACAATCAGCTAACTTAAAAAATAAGAAATTTAACTGGTTGTAAACACATTGTTGTGACCTTTTGTTTCCCAACACATCTGTAATTTTCCTAAAATAACACCAAAACCCCCATTTCAGTTGGCTGTGAAGTAAGATTTTGCCAAACATCTCTGGTCACTTGCTCGGCCAAGGAAAAGCGCACACGATTACATAAGAAAGATCAGCATATCATAAAGCTGGATTAAAAATGAATGTTTCTAACCATCTGCTGCTGACTCAGAAATCATTAACCGAGCTCTGAGCGGGAACATCAGCACAGACCTGCAGTACGGGAACAGGGATGCGCTTACGTGTCAATATTGACAGCTTCCATTTACTTTGTGAGGTAGGATGTGAATCATAAGTGGCCACAAATGTTTAAAAAAGCTGTTAAGAAGCAATAAAAGTAAATCGAATTTTTTTCAGCTGGAATAAATTTGCAGTTTTGATAGGAGATGCCATGAACAGGAAAGTGTGGATGGATAAAGGGAAACTCCCATTGTGTGGCCTTCCTGTTGCTCCATTTAAAGTCAAGCTAAGTGCCAGTTGTTTTGCCTGTTTAATTTGGCTCTCTTCCATGGCTACAGATGAACTCAAGTTATTAACCTAGACTTTATATTTTCTGAAGATGTAATGCATGCAAATGCAAAAGCTGTTGCCACAACACCACTATGCATTTGCTACGGTGTTCACAGCATTTTTTAGAACATTGTTATGTAGTTACAAGGTTGCTTTCTGGTCCAAGTCAAACAAACTCATTGCCAAATTTAGCTGATATTCAAGGATCAAGATACAGCTTGGGGCTCTGGGTTTCTTCACCTGTCTTCACTTAAAACAGCAATAGCACACAATTTGATGTGTCATAAATATCCATAGCATTGTGCTTAAACAAACATGCATTCTCAATCCAACAATCTTGATCTGAAAATAGAGCTTTAAAGTTGATTCTGTGAGACATTCCTAGCTTTACAGGCAATGGGCTCACCTGTTTCCATTCATCGGCTCTTTCTCACTCTCTGTACTTATTAACTTCATGGGAATGGGCTATAATCCCTGCTGCTATGGGAACTATGCTGTCTGGCTATCACCCGCTACATAGCAAGGTGCTAATGTGATTACATCTGGTTCCGGATCGCACAGAAGGGTAACCATGACTGGGTTACATTTCACACAAACATGCTTCAACTCTCAAATGCCATCTGTAAAATATGATAATTCTTAAATATAATGGTATATCTCAAAAAAAAAAATTTTTTATCTAAAACTTGTACATTCACCAAGGCTGCATTTAATTAATCAAAATACACTAACTATTTAATAAAATATTCAATTTACAATAACTATTTTCTATTTTATAGTTTTAAAAAATGCCCATTTATCCTGTGATGGAAAAGCTGAATTTTCAGCAGCCATTACTCCAGTCTTCAGTGTCCTTCAGAAATCATTCTAATATGCTGATTTGGTCTTATTATTGTCAACAGTTTAATACGATCAAACTGTTTAATAAAAATCGTAAAAAAAAAAAAATTGTATGCAAAATGTGATGCATTTTTTCAAGATTCTTTGATTAATTGAAAGTTCAAAAGAACAGAATAATCCATTTTAAACATTATAAACGTCTTTACTGTCATATTGGAACAATTTAATGCATCCTTGCTGAATAAAATCACCAATTTCTTTAAAGAAACCTTACTGACCCAAAATGTTTGTGCAGTAGTGTATTTACACACACACACACAAATTACATATACACTATATATCCTAATTAATCAAACATCAAAGCACATTTGACTGTATCAAGCAGTTTAATAAAATTCTTTAAATTAATCATTTGAATGAATGTGTGTGAGAGTGAAGAAGTGTAGTAGAGAAGGCAGGCTTCCACTCATTTGCACAGAGTAACTGATAACAGCTGGATGTAGGATCATTTTAATACTTAAATTCTACAGCAATAAAATATTTGATTGTGGGATTTCTAGGTACAGCAAAAGGGACATGTGATTATAGATGATACTAACTAGGGATCACCTATAGTGAAAGCATTCTTCTACAACCATACTAATGCAAACAGGCCACTGAAAACCAGCCTGTTAAGATTTGAAAATTAATATGCAGCTTTTCACATCCTTAGTACTTAGTATCCGTACAAAATTATGAAATAAATACACATTTAAACAGTTATAAACACAACAGAAGTCAACAAAAATTCTCCTGTATTGAACACAATAGAGTTTTTGTTACATCAGACTGTGTTTGAAGTGTCTGAGGGTCTCTTCTAATTTGCCTGGCTTAGATTCTAATTATCATTAACAAAAACCCAATAATGACATACACTCTCATTAGTGAGAGAAGTGCAGTGGACCACAGGAAATGAGAACCCAGATTTACGCCCACATCTTTCAATAGCCACATTAAGACATTAAAGATCCCTGCGATGGAAACCTCTATTTTGGTTTAGAATGCTTCCGTACAGTACAGAAAGAACCTATGTAAGTCCCTGCTGATGAAAATGTACTTTCTGAAACCAAATTGGCAACGTGTGAACTCAATGTGGGAAGACTTAAGGGTGGATGTTTGCTGTGCGTTACTGAGCACTCAAGGGTGTGTTTGGATTTTATAGTGCATATTTAAACATGTAAACCATGTTTGTTTGTGCCTTTACTTTATAAGAAGTACACATTTTGAGTCTCACCACCAGAATGGCAGATAACACAGCTATGCAGCTGCTTGGTTCTCACATGGTGGGGTTTGTATATAGTACGTAGACTCATTCAGGGATCTGCTGCAGAGATAAGCCGCCGCTCTCAATGTGCGCTCTGCAAATCATCATTGTGGCAACAACAAGCTGTTTCCAGATCTCTGTAGAGCCTTAGATCCTCACGTTCCCCTGAGACAGCAAGCGCAGGGTCCAATTCTGCGGTTACCACAGCAACGCAGCTAACCTTTTCTCAATCCACTCCATCACCTCTGAAGAGAGCAATGCAGCACTCAGACACCTCACATTACCCAAACACTTCTTATGTAAGTGCATTACGAAGTGAACAGTGGTCAGAACTGCAGCGTAATGGAAAGAGAATGTTCCCCATATGTGAAACAGCAGGGTTAATTTCTTACATCTCTTTTACCCTGTGCTTTATGAGGAACAGGGTTAAGGTGGCATTTTAAGGTTCGGATTTCAAGTTTTTTCAGATTGGTATGCTATGTGCACAAACTAAATAGCCTATTTTCCAGCCTACCACTTGATTATACCAAAGCAGCTTCAAAAGTCTGCAATTAACAGAACTTACAAATCAATATAAAAGAAGGCTCAGGACACAGCCCTGTTGTACCTCAAACCTTACACATAAACGCAAAACATTTCCTTGTTCTGAGTGAGTTGTATGACTATAGGACAAGTTTGAATAAGCATAACAAAATACACTCCTTGGGTATAGAGATTAACCAGGAACATTTTCTTCAAGGAAAATGTCTTTGCAGCACAATGATTGGTTGAATACCCTGCCACTGTGATCGGCTGTTACTGTAAAAACAACGAATAACATAAAAAATATAAATATTAAATAAAACATAATAAATCAATTAGAAATGTTGACGACAATGACCTAACTTAAATAATTTTAAGCTGAAGTCCACCCTTTACTGCCACTAAAATCAAATAGAACTGAAACATAAAATAAAGTTAATTCAAAATATTAACAAACATTATAATAGCATTAAATACTACTAAAATAACATGAATGTGAATAGTCCAAAATCACCTATTTCGTCCAACTGTTGAGAAAAAGCGAAATTAAAGACATCAGTGACTGTGCACATTCATGACATTGAAACTTTACAGAAAGAATGTGATTATTATAATAAAACAATATAATATTAATTAAAATCATAATATTATTAAAATAATACACTAGTACTCCTACTAATAAATAATAACAAATTAAATAAAACAAAACAAAACAAAACATAACAGCCGGTATGAATGCATAAAAAGATTATTATGAAAATTAACATCACTCTGTTACAGATATCATAGCATAGCATTTATGAAAGTATGATAATTTCCATAAATGCGCCTCAAACAAGCAGCAGACCAATTGGGGTTTGCTTTTTATAAACAGTCTACAGGTTGCTTTGTTCACCTGTGTGAAACAAGCTTGATTATCCACACATGGTCTGGTCACCATCTGTGAAATGACTGCATGGCTAGCGGCTCTAACCACAGTTCTGTCTTTCTGTGTGAAATATGACATGCTATGCTAGCCTGAGGGGGGGAGTTCAATGTGGCAGCTTTTTTGAAGTCACACGCTAGAGAACAACAAACAATCTACTTTACAATGGAAAACATGCATAAACATGTTTCCGCACTGGGACATGAGATAAGAGAGAGAAAGAGAAAGACTAATCAGCCTCTGGACTTGTTACAGAACACTGAAAACCCCTAGAGCAATATTGCAGGTAAGAAAGGATTATATTAGCACATATACAGTATATAAGAATATTTTAATCTTTCTTGTTTGATGACCCATACAGTTTTATCCAGCAACTGGATATACTAAAGGTGCTCATTGTGCAGATGTGTGTCAATGAGAAAGCGATTGTGATAGTGTCCTACCAGTGTCCAGCTGTCGTCATTCCCACAGGGGTCTGAAAAAGAAGCTTGGACAGATAATCTCTGCTCATGTTCTTCATAATTACTGCACTCACATCCCAAAATTCAGTTCACACTGCCCACTATGAAACTCTTAGACTATTACAATGAACATTTGAGCCATCAATCAGACACTGACTCGATGAGCATAGAAAATAAATTAAATATATGGATTTCCTTCAGTCATATTTCCAATAAAGTGCAAATGGGTCACCAGATGCTGAATAAGAGCGGTATGGATAAAACAATTTTTAATTCTAATTTCTAAAAACTTGTAAAATCTAAAAACTGTGGTACAGTTGTGTGATTGTCAATTATTGCATGATCTAAAATTAGTTTCAGTAAAAAAAATTTTTTTTTAAACTTCCACTAAAGCTAAAATTAAGGAGCTAAAGTTGATCTAAAAGTCACGCTGTCCCTCCTACATTAAATGTATATAAATAAAATTAAAATGTACATGTATCTACAAGACTCTGTATTTCAATAATGAATATGTTAATGTGCAATGTAAGCATCATATTAAAAGCATGCAAATACATGATGATAGCTACTATAAACCAGACTTAAAATGCAACACTCAGTTTTACGCAACTGTATATAATCTCTATGTCCATCAAGGGGTTCTAGACCTTAAAACAATTTTTAACAACACTTTAATAGGAGAGGGAAAGAGCCACAAGGAAATTCCATTCCATTTTCCTTTCCTCCTTCATGTTTGTTTCTCCACTTTTTCAACCGGATTAGGGTTAACATAGACAGCGTGAATCCTGTTTATTCTGGCAAAAATCATCAAGAAAAGTGTAGTAAAGAATAACCTACTAAAGAAATTAAAAAATATCAATATTCAAACTCAAATTCAGCTTTGGAATCAACGATACACAATTTGAACCACTTTAAACAGTGTTCTCACATCACATAATATGAAATACATAACAAATGTTTAAAAACAAATGGCCTATAATAAATAAAAGCTCACAAAAGCTGCTGAGCCACTACCATATGCCAGACAGACAGACTCTTACCCGGCATACTCGCACCGACGGCGGCGAGGATTACGCAGATCAAGACCCCGGGCAGGAGGAGGGAGGCCCGGGCTCGCCGTGCGCTCCGGCTCGGGCAAAACAACATCCTTCACTGCGCTTCTCAAGTCCAAGACAGCAGATAAAAGCTCCGGAGTGTCATTCCCATATCTGTGTGGGTCGGATGGACGTACACTACCGAGAAAGACAACCTGTCCCGAATAAAAATGGGAGCGTCAACTCAAGAAGAGCGTTAAGACGCTGCCTATGTGGTACAGAGCTAATGATAGAGGAGAGAGATTGCGGCGGAGGTCCTCCGCTGATAGACACGCTACAGCAGAGATTACAACAGCTACTGCAGCAGCGGGAGGATGAATGAGCTCGTGACGCAGTGACGCAGTGACGCAATGACGCTGGCGTGGGTGCTTCTTCTCTCAGGTGAGGGAGCATTCTGTTAACAAATCAAAAGACGTTTAAGTTACGTTAAGTAAATACTTATTTGTTCCGGGAAAAAAATAATTTATTTGATAATAAAAAATAATAGCAGAGCATGTTATCAAACTGTAAGTTGTCACAGTGGGGAACTTGCCATTAAAGCAGCACTGTGTAAATTTTTCTGTGTTCAACATTTGCAAAATGTATATAATGAGCGAGCACATCATGAATTCATCTTCCAAACCGCGTTTTTGTCTTATTCCGAATCACTACGGTACACTTATAATAAGTACTTATATTTGGACTATTGTAGCCAGTGTTGGGGAAAGTTCCTTTTAAAAGTAACGCATTACAATATTGCGTTACTCCATATAAAAGTAACTAATTACGGTACTTAGTTACTTTTTATGGAAAGTAATGCGTTACGTTACTTTTGCGTTACTTTAAAATCTGGACAGGGCTTGCTTGTTTGTTTTTAAAATAAAAAAGTTCTATTTTTGGCAAATATAAAAGCCTTTTCACACCAAAAGTGAAATGAATAAGCCTCAGGCTGAAGGGAAAGTGAATTTATGTCCGTACAGTAGAATGCAGAAGAAGAAATTTCAACACATTTCAGCAATAAAAAAAGACTTGTTTGTCTAGAGTAATTTTTGCTTATTAGTACGGTTGAACTGTATCATCGAAGGTCAGAAGCAAAGACATTGGTTTGAATACATAAAGGATATTTGTGTTGTTTAACATTTAATTATTGCAGGTTTAAATATTTTGAGTTGCATTTTTTTAATTCATTTAGAGGAATACTGAATCTGTGTTTTTTTTTGTGAGTGAGATGAATTAATGCATATGTATCTAAAATAATACATATTTATTTTAGAACTGCAGTAACATCTTCTGATTTCTCTCAACATGGGGACAGGAGAGCTGTCAATCAATAAACTGGAGACAAAGTAACTTGCGTTACTTATTTGAAAAAGTAACTCAGATATTCTCTTGTAAATTAAAAAGCAATGCGTTACTTTACTAGTTACTTGAAAAAAGTAATCTGATTACGTAACTCGCGTTACCCCCAACACTGACTGTAGCCTGGTCGGGTCGTCGCCGCTGCGGAGTAACACATACCTGCGTGAATCGCCATAGACATAAACTTAGAGAAGTAGCTCCGGTTGGAATGTTCTTCCGCGGGATGTGTGCAGTTCTGTTTATTAACCGCTAGAGCGCCAAAAGTTACATAGTGCGGCTTTTATAAAGGAATAATTCACCCAAAAGTGAACATTTACTCACCTTCAGGCCATACAAGATGTAGATGAATTTGTGTCTTCATCAAAAGAGATTTGGAGAAATGTAGCATTAGGCTACATCACTTGCTCACCAATGATCCTCTGCAGTGAATGGGTGACGGCACCCATTCACTACAGAGAATCCATTAGTGAGTTAGTTATGTAATGCTAAATTTCTCCAAATCTGTTCTGATGAAGAAACAAACTCATCTTCATCTTGGATGGCCTGAAAGTAAATTTTCATTTTTGGGTGAACTATTCCTTTAATGGCCTCTTACAGTCTTTTCAGTAAAATGTACAAATGTTCAATAAAATGTAAGACTGTTCAATTGCAAAAATGTACAAAAGTATAAAATCCTTGTTTTGGAAGAAAGAAATTGTGCAATAAATAATGAACTGTCTTAAAATGACAAAGTATGAAACACATGGTAGCTTGCCCCAATCTGACATTCATGATAAATACTCTTGTGAGAAAACAGTTCAACCTTATCGTTGGCTCTAAAATGAATGTCAGTGTGGTGTTATTGTGTTCAGCTATAGCATAAATATGATATTGGAATTTTAGCTTGGAAATATAAAGACAGTTTTGAATTAATTTCGAAATTAATAACTAGAAAAACACTTTTGTCTAATTGGGTTTTTCAGTTCTTAAACATTAGTTAGTGAAATATTACATAAAATATTGCATATAATGTAAAACATATACATTTATTTTTGTAATTTACTGTATTAGACTCATTATAAATAAATTAAGAGTAGGAAAATGAACAGATAAAATAACATGGGAATTCAGATGTCATGTTTATGAAATTTAAAATTCATACTTATAGTGGCATCTAGTGGCCAAAGTTACCACATGCAAACTGTTTGTTTTCTTCCTCATGCATTGCTTCTTGAGGACATTTTTTTAAAAGATAAATAAGCAAACAAACAAATACATACATACATAAATGTACAGGCACAAATACATTTTTCCTGCATTATTTATTGAGCATTATTTTTTTGCTCCCAATCTAGTGTGTCCAGGGCTGTTGCCAAGATCCTTGCCTGAGTATAGAGATAATAAATAAGTATTAAATGCTGTAAAGTTTATTTATTTTTATCACCATCATATTCAGAGATCCACAACCTTCAAGACTCAAATGTATCACTTATAGTGAGACTTGCAATTGTTTTGAGAAGTAGATACCTCAGTTCTGAGGGACCTTTTCAGATTGCTTGGGTTCATGGTACGTGGCCTGGATGGCGGGAATTTATACATAGGACGGGCCACTGCAAACCAAAGCGATTCAAAACAAAACAGACATGAAAACGTACTTTGATACCTCACCTCAGTGAGGTTAAAACTGATGACATACTGTCCTGAGACATACACTTTACTGTATAAGGAGATCTGTGCCGCTTGCTTACCTGTAGATGGATCGAGTCCTGGGACGGAAAGCAAGGCAGGATGTGCATAGGAGGCAAGAGACTTTTCTACAGGGCCTTCTATGGTCAGTTTTGGTAGTCTCAACTGCAAAAGCATGATGCCAGAAACAAAATCAATGCTTCAATACAGATATTAAACTGTGACATTCGCATTTTTACCACCAAAGTGGGACCTGTGAGTGTTTCAAGATACCTCTGTTTTGCATGAGCAAGATGTTAGATGTCTGGATGGTCGGAATTTGGCCAAAAAAGGAAGAGCCACTACAAACCATATGGATTGAAGACAAAAAAGAAATGAATAGTTAGCACCAGTGCAACTCTAAATTCTGAAGAGGCATACAAAATAAAAAAATAAAAAAATCTATTAATATGCTATGATATCTAACAGAGTGATGTTAAAATTAAACGCTATAGTGCTGAGATATATGTAAGGAGATTTGGATCACACTCACCTCTGGGTTGATCCAGACTCAGGAAATAAGGTCCAGTAGGGGGCGCAGTGGAGGCCTGTGGCCCTCTGTTGACAGATTTTGGTAGCTGCAAAAGCACAATGCTATTCTAAGAGGATTTGCTCAAAACATATTTCAGTATATAAACGATATAAATGTGATGGCCTATTTTAGTAAATACTTTTCAAGTTCAACTTTTAGACGAACAGCGTTAAAACCATCTTTAAACAATTAATTATCCCCGGACTAATATGTGAGAGACATTTTTCTGACCTTTTCCTTGTGACCACTTCTCTCCACATCAGGCCTTTTGTAAGCTAAAACAATAATAATAAAAAAACACGTTTAAATTGTAACATGGCCCTTAAAAAACATGGTCCTTAAAAAAACTTACCGGGAGTTCTGATACTAACTCCTTGGCAAATCATTCCTCTGAAAGTAAAATTTGACAAATATTTAATAGAGTCGAGAGATGTAGTTGATGGACTCGTTTGCAAGTAGCTATGCTTTCGATCAAAGTTATCAACATACCGTATATGATAAATAGATAGATATTGATATCTTTATCAACTCAATTTTAAGAAGACACTTACCTGAACTTACGACTTTCTCTTAAAGCAAAATGTATTGATGCTGTTGGTGTATTTGAGTAAAAGTAAGACTTAAAAAGACAAAATCTTCCAAATGAGAATCTTCAGAAAGACACTCTGTGTAAATGAGTTATGTATGACGCCACAATAACTGAATACGTCACCTCAGTGAAAAAAAATCTGTTCGAAATCACTAAGGAAAAGAAAACAATTGATTTATTAATTCCTGTTCGTGGTATTTTGTAAAATCATATTGTATTCTTGAATTAATAATATATATATATATATATTATATATTATATATATATATATATATATAATCTATATATAATCTATTTATATAATATTATATATCTATATATATAGCCGTATATAAATATAAATTTAAAACTTATATCGCAGCAAAAAGGAGACATTCTAGGGTCATAAACTTGATTTTAATGGCAAGTATCAACATTTCATCAGTCAATACAAAACGGCTAATAAAAAGACGCTATAAAAATCTTGTTCTGTCACAGCAACAGAATGTTACATCACTTTGGCCCTCAAGAAATGCTTCAGCTGACCCTTATGACAAGCATCTTCATCTCAAGTTAATGTATAGAAAATATCTTAAATAAATATAATTCCATCTAATCTAAATTATGCCCACACATTTAAGTGAATCAGTCATAAGACCTTTGTGAAATACGAGGTACACAGATTGACATCCTTTTGAGAACAGCCATCAGTGACAAAATACAAGGTGTACATTATAATTAAGACTTGAAATGGAAAGGTCTGGGGCTGATATAACCGTTCTCTGCATGCTATAAAGCGACAGATTGTATTAAACTCTTGAGCTACATTATGGCTGTGACACTCAATGCAAAAGCTAGTCTAATAACATTGATGCATTTGAAATTCTCAGATGATATGTAGAAAGCGATGAATCTAGTGTAAGCAGCACCTCTAGTGTGATGGTGAAGCTGTGCAAGTTACAAAAGAGGCAGTCAAAAATCAAAATATATACGACTCATTTTCAACATCACCCTGACTGCAGAAATGGTTTTGTCATTGCACAAAAACATTTATCACTATTTAATCTTCATGAATGCATGAAAGCGAGATGAATGCATTGGCTGCAAATATGCACACACATACACAAATATTTAGTATTGGCACATGATGAAATGCACAGAGTCTGTGACATAATGATAAAGGCCACCGTACATGCCTTCCACACACACATGCAAACATGTTCAAGTCAGATCATTGATTTCCCTGATGTTTCTGTATCTAAAACATGTTAAACTATATTTTACTGGTCCATTCTCCCTCATTTAAACACTGTTTTTTGGGTTTGGTCATAGGAGCCCTGTGTTAAGGATGTCCTGAAGACTTCAAGCCACTTACACTTTAAGAATGCATTATATAATAATAATAATAAAACAAAAACGCACAGGACTGAGAACCAGTGATCCACAGTGAAAGAAAAACATTCAAATGAAGTCGGATCCACATAAAGTGGCGTGAGAGAATCTTGTACACCTCCTTAATACCCAAAACCGATGCTTTTCAATTGTAGACAATTGAGAAGAATCTATTGCAACTACCACGATATCAGAGAGACAGGAGCTTCACGCGTCGTACCATCTCACTCTGTGCAGATCAATATAGTTCCAACTATGCTTAACATGGGAGGACTTGTGATCCCCCTGTGAGGAGCTCAGATGGTACGGTCTAGGCTTAGCCGAAACATTTTCCATAGCACAGCCTGCATTTTCTGATCTGAGATCGGTGACAGGGAGCAACATCCCTGCATTCTGTGAAGGGGACCGTGGTCACGGCTGGTCCCACTGTCAGGGGCTGCTTTCAGGGTCTTTCTGCGGAGAGCTGCAGGTCTCCTGGTTTTCCCTCATCAACGATGCAGCCTCATTGTTTGTCTCGCTTTGCTCCAGCACCAGCTGGATTGTAGTGCTTTCAGTCTCACCCTCGGCAAAATCTCCTTCCTTAGCTAAACGGAACTTAATATTTAACTTCTCAGATTTTTCTAAAAGGAAAAAAAGAAAGAAAGAAACTCAAAATTGGATTCCATCTCAAAATGTGGCTTGTATCTTTAATCTATAAATTGTACATCTATCTATATACTTGAATTTGGAAATAAAAAATATAGTAAAATGCTATCCAAGTTTCTAAAAGCAATATATAAAATAAAATGCCAGCAAAACAAACAAACAAACGAAAAAAATAGCAAATGTGTCACTCACAAAAGGTCATATGCTGACCAATTTGACTATTTGCTGAAGTCAACAAACTAAGAGTACAGAAGTAATCTATATTCAGTAGTTTTGGTCTAGTCAAATACCTTTTCCTAGTTGTTTCTCTTTGGGTAGCAGGAGGACGTCCACATTGTGATGTTCTTGCAGAGCGGCAGTGAGTGTAGCTCCCTCTTTGCTGAAGAGGAACACCAGGGGAACTGTGATGTCATCGGTAGGCTCTCCATCTCCAACCATCTGGAAGAGTGGAGTCTCAGCACTGCTGCTGCCCTCTCTGTGATCTGTGGGAACATTCAAAACCGAAGGGTCCAGATTCTAAGACAAAGCAGAGAAATCAGGTGCATAGTCTGCAAGTAATGTTACAGTAGATCTCACCAATGAAGATGACTCCAGTGGCTCCTGCTTCCTGCAGGCGCCGAGCTTTGGCAGCAAACATGCAGTCTCCTCTCAATGCCAGTGCTATGTGTCCCTGCAGCTCTACTGCGTTTTCAATCGGGCCACATGCCGTATAGGGAACACTTTTCACAATGCTGCCTTTCATCTTACAGAGAGACACAGAAAATACAATAATTAATTGTGGTAAATGTGTGACATACCAGCAGTGAAGTAAAGAAGGTTCCTCACCCCATGCTCTTGTTTGGTAAAATCCATTCCAAACTTTGCTGAACCAGCCGTAAGGACTGTTCGACCCAAAAACGGAGGGGAAATGAGCTGCACAATTAGTGGCACCACTTCCTCATGCTCAGGTGTTTGGCTCACCTCAGCAACCAGCTTTAACTTATACACACCCTTCTGAGAGTCCTATGGAAAAGAGAGAGAGAGAGATGAATGAACTGACATATGAAAGAAGAGATAAATCACTGATATCCAACAGTTGGTCCCAGTGTTAATTTGAACTAAAACTATTATTATTTTTATTATTTCATTTTTTTCATTAATCATTCTCGCCGATTCACCTGAAATGCTGAGCCTTGGCTGGCAGAGACCAGCTCAGTAAGGGGCGTCAGAGAGATGCCCATGCTTTTCAGAAACTCGATTGGCTCCAGGCCCATGTCATGAAGAGGCAGTTCAATCCCCCTGTGTTATTAAAAAAACAAAAACAAAACAAAAAGAGCAGTTGGGCCTTTTTTTCTTATAGATGCTGCTCTATGATAAACCTGTAACATATGACCCACCTGACAGGTGAGGCCTGCTGGGCTCTTCCCACACCGGTGAGGTATTTATAGCTGTCCCTGATTGTCTTGGCAAAGGTGGGGTTGTTAGGGAACAGGGTTTGAGCACTGGGGCATGAATATGAAAATAAATCGTCTTCATGAGCTTGAGGTTCCTGAAAGATATACAATGATGTTGAAATCCATTAACTATGTCTCCAGCCACATATTTGTAAGCTAATTTTGGGATATCGCATAAAAAAAAAGGAAGTGACAATTCTGTTCTCTTGAACACACAGAATTAAAACGGTTTTATTTGCAAATGTTTTATGCAATATTCCATTTTTGGATGGAAACACTGGTATTGTAGACAATTACAGACAAAAAAATAAAGCCAAAAGTTGCAGAGATTATCACATTGTGGGGATTTAAAGCTTTAAAACCAAAGTCTGAGAAACATTCAGTCAAACTTCTTATGGATCCAAAAGGTCCCATACTAGATGGAACATCATTTTGGAGTCCCGTTTGAGAATAAGGTGATCTCTTACGGTGTTGTTGGTATGGCAGGGGGGTTGGGTTGTAGACAGAGATACTGGGAGCAAATGAGCCTCAGTAGTGAAAATATAATCATCGATGTTTATAGGCAACTGGCTCTTCTCTGAGAAAAGCAGGTAGAGGTACTTAAACATCTCAGCCAGGAAGAAGGAATCCATCCTTGAAATAAACAAACATAAAAATAATTTTACTACTACAGCCTTTCAAATTTAATCTAGATGTACGATACAAACAATATGGAAGAATTACTAATAGGACTCTCACCTGTCCTCATGCGTTCCTGTCCTCACATCCTGTACGGCAGCGAAGCCACAAGGGACCCGAGCGTGAGTGTTCAGCTTCTCCACTATAGACTGGCCTACTTTCAAATAGTAAGGATCACCTGTGGCCTAGAAATGAGGCGGAAAATGTTACTCCAAAACAATAAAGACAGACAAAATAACTAGTCTGACAAGACATTGCAAGTCAACTGTGACAAGTCAACTGCAAGTCACACTGACAGCGAATACATTTCTGTGCTGTTGGTTATTAGTAGGCGTTCATATTCAGCTGTATCAGGTGGTATACCTACTTTGTAAAGGAAATATGTGCTTTCAGCAAACTCCGGTCTCAGTGGGTGCTGGCCCCAGTGAACTCTGAACTCGGTGGTGAAGGCCTGTTAGCCAACATAAATTGTAGGCAAAGACATTTGGAGGATTAGTGCTGAAAAAATGTAATATTCAGCTGAGATCTTTGGAGATTGAGGATGTTTAGGTGTGTTTAAGGTGACTTATGCAAATGTAGCCCATTATTTACCTCAGGGAGGAAATTGTGCTGTTTAGTCACTTGGTACAGCATCTCATGCGTCTCTATGGCAGGTTTCAAGTCTCCTCTCAAAACCTGAAAGATATTTTGGTATAGTTAATTTATTATTTTGAACTTGAAAAATTTCACTTTAAAAACAGCTACTAGTGCTTCTTTCTTTTAAGCAAGTTGATTCTAAACTAGAATCTAAATTTAACATGCCATCCAGTGGAGTCGTGCATTTCATTAAAAATATTTTTACATTTAACTACGGAATTATTTTGCACTGAATATTAGACTACCGTCTCATTTTCAGAATTATATGCCATTCAATCTCTTGGTAAATTGGCACATCTTACTAATGTTATATGAACAGTTTTATTTTAGTATTATTTATAAACTATTATAGTATTTATAAATATTTTAAATTAGCTTTTATTTTTATATATTCAGTTTTCATTTTAATTTTAGTTTGTGTTTTAGTAATTTTGTTATGTGTTACTTTAATTTCAGTTTTAGTATTTAGTATTTTAGTAAATGTCAGTACTTCCACTTAAATTTATTTCATTTTTAGAAATGAAAACATTTTTTAATATGTTTTAGGTTTTAGTTAACAGTAACAACAATGGCTGTGACCTATCATTATTTTGTTACACATATTTTCCTCTTGTTGTCTTATCTAAAAGAAGGAAAACAAAGCTAGCTAAACACCTGGCCTTCCACTGAGGTAAAAATTGCCATTTGCCAATCAAGGAGCTTTTTTTTAGTTTTTGTATAGTTGAATACATAACAGAAAACTAAAAAGGTGGCTACCGTTCTTGCATTCAGTTTCAACAATGCTGTAATAGTCAAAAAAGTAGTAGTCAACTGGCCAATAAAGTCCCAGCTGACCCATCCTGTTAATGCAAAAATATCTGTATTCTGAGTCAACTTGGAATATAGAGGATGAAGAAGTGAACCTGTAGCCCAGGGAAGAAGGCAAGCAAGGAATCCATCCAGCTTCGCACATTTATAGTGGGGTTGTGCATGTGCACGTTGAGCAGCAGAGGAGGCTGGCTGATGTACTTCATAATGGCACTATAGTGCTGTCACAACAGACAAAGTCACATGTGCAGATAATAGATGTAAAACAATCTCTGTTTGACTAATAGAGGCTTGATTATTCCAGGAGAACAAAGAGCCCTTACTGTGTTGAATCTGTTAAGGTACACCTTATCCCCAAGAAGAATATAAGCTTTCATCAAGTATTCATAATAAGAGTCGATTCCAGCGCCAACCCCACTATCTGTCATGAGAGAAGGTACTGATATGAATACTGTCTCTGTAAGAGTCAAAGTGGGATTAGATGAGGTAAAGTGGCTGTGTGGGACTTTTTTTTACTGTGCAAATGAAATGACAGCAACTAGAAATGTCAGAGCGAGGCCACACCTCTGCGAACCCAGTCTCCGTTGTGGATGTTGATCACAGTGCCGACAAGGTCACTTCCTCTTTGCCTTTTCTCCCAGAGGACATCCATAGCTTTCCTAGCATGTTCCTAGGTTGAACAACCTCTTAGCACACACGTCTCACTGTCTGAGTCTTGATCTGTTATTAGTAAGAAAACATGCTGGATGTTTACCTCAAATATTGGGTCCCCGGACAGTCGGCTGAGAGCTGCAAACTCCAGAATCATGGTGCCTGCACAAGCAGTGCAAGTGTCCGACTCCGTTCCTGTCCGAGAAAGGGGGTTGACGACCCCATAGCGCAAATTTACCTGAAGAGGAAAATGAAAATGCTTTAAATATGAATAAAAACATTTAAAAGAAATGTTTGGTCAAGATTTAAAACAATGTGGAATCATTCTCATGCAGCTCTTGCATATCAACAAATTTTTTTTGGATAAAATAAAAAAAAGGCAAAAAGCGACTAGTGTTATAGGATCCATGTTACAATTCACCCCAAAATTAAAAGGAAATTATTTTACATAGTGATTAAACGTATATTCCCCTAAAAATCATTCTATTGTAATTATTCAATTGTCATTTCAATTAGCATAAAAATATTATACTGCTATTAGTGTCAGATATTTTGATTGTGATAATCGAGAGATGCATTTCACCTCCAGATTCAAGGATATTTTGCCAATTTTCAACCAGCTTTTTATTGTTACAATGTCAGTAGTATATGTAACTAAACAGTGTGTACTCTTGCCAGGACACAGATATTTATTTGTCAGCAAAATTCTGCCAGCTCACTTTTGGCAGCTCCAGAGCTTTTGCTAAAACTACAAATCATACTTCTGCATTTTTGTATTCCCACTAATAGACAGTTAGATTGATAGACGATCAGTGCCAAAATGAAAAGTGCATAATGTGTATTGAACTATTTGACAAAATGGAACAATAAGCCCTTTTTTTCTAGTCATGTAGCACTGATTTCAAATTATTCAAGTTTTATTAAAAGCCCATCTTGCCAGCAGTGAATTACACCTTTATGTCATTCTTCTGCCAATAGAAGGACAGATAAAATTATTCAAGTATCAGTCAATAGTGGTGGAGTTACCCGAGGATAAGGAAGGCCACTGGTGGTGTTAAAGGCAGGCAGGAGGCGGTAGCCCAGTTCTTTGGCCATGTGAAGCAGTTCATCTCTGTACCACTGCATTCTCTCTCCACGCTGCTTTAGAACATCTGCCATGACATGGGCGCCCAACAAGCCACTGGAAGAAAAGGGAAAAGTTTAATCAATAATGCATTTCATGGAGGAAGTCTATAAGAACAGTGATCGTAGAGAATAAGGCCCGTAAATCTAATTATGTCAAAAGCCTGCTTTAAAATCTACTGTATTCCTGCTCAGTTTTTTGACCCAGTGTTTTTAAAAAAACATAAACACATCCAAAGCTAAAGAAACATCATGATTCATACCCCAGCACACGGATATTGGTCTCAAAGACAGAGACGACTATGTCATTATCAAATCTGACGTCTCGCACGGTCTTCTTCACAGCCTCCTCAAATTCATCCAGTTTATTTAACAACTGCTCAAAACACACGAAACAACAGTTTAGAAGCATCTATTATTATGTCCTTAGTATTGATTTGAATAAGCTTGCTTAACATGTCTGGCTGATTAAAAAACCTCATTAGTGTTTTTGATCAAGTTAATATTATTTCCATCAAAGAAGAAAAGATTTAACTCACCACAAGAGTATCTAAAGTGTCTATTAATGTTAAAGAGAACCTGTAAAGAGAGAAAGAGAGGATGCCATTAATACTCCCAAAGAATCAACACAGAAATCTTTACTAAAAAACTGATCGAATACATTTTAGATGTCCCATCAATGTTTATATCAATCTTTGAAACTAAATATAGCAAACTGACTGGTCATATTTCCAGAATCTAAAGTAACATGTCATTACAAGGGTCATGTGCAGCAAAAGTTTTAATAAAAATGGTAAATGTATCACTTTATACTAGTGCTGTCAAACGATTAATCACAACCAAAATAAAGGTTTTTGTTTACATAATATATATGTGTGTACTGTGTATATTTATTTTGTATATGTAAATACACACACATGCGTGTATATATTTTGAAAATATTTACATGTCTATATCTATTCGATATAAATCTATTTAATATATAAACAACATTTTTCTGAAATGTATACATGCATGTGTGTGCATTTATATATACATAAATATACACAGTACACGCACATATATTATGTAAACAAAAACAATTATTTTTGATGCGATTAATCGCTTGAAAGCACTACTTTATACATAATCATTATGAGCTTGACTCACTTTCCCAGAGAGTCATCAATGTCCCCTCGATTGGGTTCCAGCCCTCTCACCCTTCCTCTACAGCTGAGGGGCATCAACTCATCTGCTGGGTATGCATAGTCCTAAAAGAGAACAGAAGGAGAAACAATGCATCTCAAATAGTCGCAATAACAGATGCATTCATTTTCACAATTTCACACTTTAGAATTATTTTGGTACAACAATCACTTTGAATGCCAGTCATTTAGGTCCAATAAATACAAATGATTCAGAAAAACAATGTTCTTGTTAGTGAACACTAATTCAAAATTATTCCTGAATTATAAACAGTACATTTTGGGTATTTACTCACCATGTAACTGTTATAGGCATGATCAAACATCTCTAGAATTTGGTCCCTAAAAAATATAAAATAAATAAAAGTGTGCAGCAGTTACTCTTTCATATCGCACTAGAAAAAAGCCATGGAAATGTCCATGTAAACTCAATACAACTGCGATAGTAACTGTTGCAGAAGTCACCAACTTCAACAAGTCACCAATTAGGCTACCTTTTATTGTATACCTTCCACATCAGAACAAAAATAGATAATCTCACTGCTGTAGGCAGATGGATGTATGTGCATATACAGTTTAATTTTCATTTTGGTCAGGAAGTTTTTTTTTTTTTTTTGTTTTTTTAAATACACAATTTGACATTTATATTTTTACAAAAGACTTCCATTTTTTTTAATGCTGCTCTTTCAACTTTCTATTCATAAAAGAATTCTGAAATTTTTTTATCCAGTTTCCACAAAATATTAAGCAGCGCAACTGTTTTCACTTGATACTAAGAATATGTACGCACCAAATCAGCATATTAGAACTTTTTCTGAAGGCACTGCAGAGTAAAGTAGTAATGGCTGCTTTGCCATTACAGAAATGAATATAATTTATAAATTTATTGAAATAGAAAACACCCACTTTAAACTGTAATAATATATTTCACAATATCACTGTTTTACTGTATTTTGTGAGCAAATAAATGCAGCCTTAAAGAGACTTTCCAAAAAAAAAAAAAATTGGTGTACTAACAATGTCAGACAAAACCAAAATGACATGGAAGTACATGATCATGTTTACCATTACATAAAGCATTACAGCCTGTCATCATCCTCTAGGCATCTCTTTGAGTACAAGGCAACAGCAATGCTTGTCTAGTCAAACATTGTCACCAAATATAAACTTAATATACATTCTTAAATGTACCCATGCCAATAGTAAACGTTTTGTTTGACAACACCAAATCACCATCAATCATCAAAATAATCATGCCAAATCACATCAGTCAAGAACACGCAAGTGTCTACTAGAGTTAAACTCACCTGATTTGGGACTTTTCCTCTGCTGTCATTGCCTGTCCATCTTGACCAGTGACTCCAATCACAAGGCAAGAGAATAACACAGCTGCCACAGCCATGACAAACCCATCACAACTATTTGTTTCTTTTCTGATCCAGTTTCCCCCCATTTAAAATGTCAAAACCTGCTCTTTTAGCCCCTTTAAAATATAACTAACCCTTTATGTAACTTACAATAACAACAGGCCTGTCAATGTTTAATCACTTCTTATGCAGTTCTTTGACATTAGTTGATTTAAATGTCCTACCTTAACGGTCGTATTTAATAATCTCCAGAAAAACGGAAAACAAGTGACTATGTATTTTGGATAAAAGCTTCTGACAATTTCTCGAATTACAACACTGCCTCTACTTGTCGAGCTAACGACGGCTAACGTTAACTAGCACACTTGCCCACGAATGTATTTCCCAGCAGCACTAACGTTACTTTTGATCTCGTTAGACACTCTTGAAACTTCTGGACATGTATCCTGTCGAACTGACTGCGTCCAGCTCCCGATAATCTCCATCCTATCTAGATTTAGCTCCTCGTTTCGCGGAGTTGGGCTTAGCCGACTGACCAGCCTCATCCGGGCGCGAGCTGATGACATCATCACCAAGCGCCGTCGGGCACAGAATTCATTAAGGCTGTATTTATTTATTGCTTTATTAATTTAGTATTGTTGTATTATACCAAACTTGTATTCAAATACAACATCTATGTCTGTGAATTGGTTATAAAGCTTGTATCGGATTATTTACCTTGTATGATTAAAAAAAAAATCTTTAATATATGTATGCAAACCCATTGTATTTGTAAACTCCGTATTTAACATGTCTTCACACACGTTAAATTGCATTTATAAAGTATTTTAAAGTGGTTTGTAGTTCTAGTTGAGTTTTTGTTCATTTCCGCATTGGACATCAGAGGACTTCAACTCCCATAATCCTTTTCGACGCATATAAATAAAGCCTCGTGATGTAACGGCACTCTTCTTGTTTGGGCTGAGCGCTTCTCAGCTGTTCGGGCACAGAAAAATGTGGCTAATTTGGCAGTTGAGGTGCAGGGGGTAATGAAAGTTGTGTTTTTGAGGCAAGGGTCGTATCATCGGTCTTAAATTGACCTGAACTCCTCTTTAGAAGACCGCACGCGACTTCATCATGAATGTAAGTTGTACTCTGTAATTTCACGCATGTTAATTATTTATATATATATAATTCAAAATAACGTATGGACTTGTTTAGGTAATAGCCTTTTTAATTTCCTAGTTCTTGTATTTCTATGCTGTCATTTACATGTAAGTAAATGCATCTGTAATCCAAGACCGTGTTAATGGTTTTTAAAAAAAGGATACAATTGGTGCCGTTTCTTACTACATGGACGTGCATATTTCATTTTAATACACCAAGGGCGTGTTATGTTCATAGTTACTTAAAAAGATAATTCCTTCTAAACATGGAAATTACATTTAACCTCCATATTGGGAACCGACAGCCTTATTCAGCATTCACTTATAATTGCATAATTATTCCTTTAATAAAAGTGAAGATGACTAAGGCTATCATTCTATCACATCTCCTTTTGTGTTGCATGGACAAAAGTAGCAGGTTTTGCAAAAGTGTCAAAACGATTCTTTTGAACAATTTGGACACTGAAGTTGACCAGGCCACAGCATTTCACAGAGCAAATAAAAGATGTATTCACCTGAGAGCTTACACAGCTGCTCCGAGATAACACTGGTAAGTTCTTGATAAGGGCACACATGTCTCAAAAGTCACTTGCCTCCATTTGGCTAATGAAAACTATCTCCAGAACAGAAGATATGCGGTGCAGGACACTGGAGTTCTCCAGTGCTTGGAATGGATTGGATGGAATTCCTAAATTTTGCTTCTGAAGACAGGACAGCAGATTTACTCATGATTATAGCAAGTCATGGAATGTTGTTGATCTGGAGCGTAACAGGGACCTCCTTGTCTTCTTTTCTTCAAACTGTACTTTCTGAAGCACACTTGTTAGTACAAGTTTAATGTGTCAGTCCTCAAGGTGCTGTTTCCTGTAATGTGACTGTCACGAGTAAATGTTAAGGCTTTCTCTACCACCCTTTTATGACGTTTTTTAACATTAACACCTGCAGAAGTACTGAGAAAAGCCAAGACCACAAACTCTGCTCAGATCTATCTTTGTTTCTTCTGACAGTTGCTAAGGTAATTTAAGCAAGTCAAGCAAAAAGTAAAGCTTGATGATGGCATTGAATCATTGCGATGTGGATAATAGTAGTTAATCAGACGTCCAGGATTGAACTTCATAGACTGGCAGGATTGTATTACCTGTTTTGACAAGGTAATTGAAGCATCATTGACTTCTGTTTATAGACTCTTCCCATGGAATGGGTTGACAGTCAACCCTCAATGGAAACATGCCACTAATTATTATAAGCCTGCTTATTATGTTCTTGTGTTCTGTCTTTTGCAGATGCACTTTGAAGGATCCAGCAATGTCATGCTGTTGTTTGACTTCTGGGATGTGCGTGGGCCTGCAGGTACATGGGATTTACAAACAAGACCGAACATGATCATATAATATGCATACATGACAGTTTATACCAAACCATCTTGCTTTCTTTTATCCGTTAGATGCAAAAGTTGTTTAACTTGCTTTCTTGTGCACATTACTTCACATTAAAGTGATAGCTCTTGCACAAATTACATCTTCTCATCAATTACTGAAGTGTATTTTTAATATATATGTTTATTATAATTTCAATTGATTATTCTATTATACAGAGTACACATGCCTGCAATTGAAGTTTACAGTGGTGCATCTAAAAAACATAGAAATCGTGAAAAAGTAAAAAAAAAAAAAAAAAGTGAAAAGTTCAATATTAGATTCTTTACATGTAAAGTAAAACATTTCAAAAGTTTGTTTGTTTTAATTTTGATGATTAGAGCTTATAGCTCAAAGTCAAAAATCCAGTATCTCAAATATAGAATATTTTCATTTGAGTTTCATACAGACATCCCTACAGGTTATAATTTCCGGGTATCCTGTTAAAAAATCTGTAAGTTAAATATCCAAATTCTCTTCAACAAACAGATAAATATTTAGCAAGTCACAGTGTTGTTGTAAGTCTAATATGCTAATTGAAGCTCACAATGTCCAACCGCCGGTCACTTAGACCGATGAAGGTGTGGACACCCCCATAGCATTCATTTGTAGTTAATTATTGTAAAAACTAAAAATGAACAACGATCAATGTGATTGAGGAATGAATTATTTTATTTTTTTCGAAGTTGAATAAATGTCTTATTTTCATATTTTGTCATGCTTTGTGTGTTCTGCATTATGTGTCCACCCTGTTATGTGCTGGTCCACCCTGTCATCTTGATATTTTACAATAATATTTAAAAAAATAATTCAATCATATCTATATAATCCAATGTGTTCAATAGCTAGGTGTGGGGGCAATAACATGCAAACAAAAAACTGCATCCAAATATCACAGTTTTCTCCAAATACGAAAAAATACATGTGCGAATTGCATGAGATTCTCGTTTAGGAAAGGGACATCATACCTTTCAAAAAATATAATTTGCATCTTAATATTGCAATAAAAATGTATTTAACTGTAATATATATATCCATGACAGGGTGGACATATCTTATTGTTTATGCTTCGAATAATAGCCCATAATTATCTAAAAAAAACCAAGTGTGTGGGTGAGGGAAGCCTCAGCTAATTCTAATAGTTCTCTAGATGCGTGTTACTATTATGATAGACAACGCAAATGGGAAATAACACCACAGTTTTGCGTTATTTTGGACGGGTTGAAAGGACTATATGGTGTATTGACCAGATAATGAATTATGTGTTTATTATTGGGGTTAAGATGTTGTAAATGTTGCTGTCGTCTCGTATGATCATATTTGTTTGATAAAAAAATAATTTAATAGTAATATTGTGACTTAAATATTCAATTTTTAAAACAGTTTTGGTTCAGATTTTGATATAAAAAGTTGAAAGAACAGTATTTTGAAACAGCAATATTTGATAACATTATAAATAATGATTTATTTAAAAATGTATCACCTGAATGCATTTTAGAATTTTTGTCTGGTGTAGATCTGAAATGTCTTTTATAACCTTTTGTTAATTGTATACCTTGTTTAATTTATTCAGAGATCGCTATTGAAAATAGCTTTGATGCTGGCATGGCATTAAAAAGTGAATAATAAAAATATACATGTTACTTTGCTGTCAAAATTATAAATCTGTAATGCATCTCTGCTGAAAAAAATATTCATTGAAATTTTTAAAAATTAAAATTATTTAACTATTTAATGCTAACAATAATCAGATTAAATAAATAATTGGCTGAACAATATTTACTCGCCATTATTTACTACATTTTTAACAACTGATTTTAGCTATATAAACCTGAAGGGCTTACATTGAAATATTTTCACATTTTGATCTTCAGACCCTAGAGTTAAAAAACATTTTATACTTTTAATTTTAAAAGTTAGATTAGCAATTTGAAGTGTGAAAAGCCTACGTCTTGATTTCTCTCTCTACAGGGATGGTGTTGTCGGTCTTTGTCGTTCTACTGCTCACCGTGATCTACGAGCTTCTGAAAGTGTGGAAGGTCACTATTGAAAAACAGAAGCGATCCTCCATTACGCATTCATCCGCTCCGGTGTCTTTCTCACCTGAAGCGTCCTGTTTCGCCCCTGTCATGAAGTGTCAAGAGGGAAGCTCTTCTCTGACCAACAGCCCCTCGGAGATCTCATTAGCTCCCACTGCGGCCACCACTGCAGACACCACCGCCGCTGCTAAGAAGAGGTAATGCTCACGAGATAACTGGGAAGTGTTTTCCAAGAACTGGTATGACGTCAAAATCGGTCAGTTGGAAAGATAACCAATGAGTTGATGATTATTTATACCTCATAGCTTAATGAATCTCTGCTCTCCAACAAGTGTCTCTTTCCGTCTTCAGCTGGCTTCTGCACTGCCTCCAGACCTCCATACACATCCTGCAGGTGACGCTGGGCTACATGCTCATGCTCTGCGTCATGTCCTACAACGTGTGGATCTTCCTGGGGGTCATCATGGGATCCGTCTTGGGATACTTTCTGGCTTTTCCTCTACTGAATCACATTTGAGAAGACATGAGAGAACAAAAACATGTGGCGGGATCTCGAAATGTTTATCTGAGTTGACTGCAGACTCTAGATCAAGAGCAAAATGCAAGGTTTGTGTGGCCACGATCAATAAGACGTTCAAGAGATGTTGCGATATGTAGACTGAACAGGGATGATTCCATTTTGAACATTTTTTAAGGTTGTACTTTAAAGATCTTGCATGAAATCTTAATTAACTAAAATGTGGCAATGACCAATTGTAAAATTGGTTAAAAACCAACTTTCAAAAGTGTTTAAATTTTAAACCGCATTGGAAACACAATATCTTTCAAGTGTTAAACCATGTGATTTTACCTTTGAGGTTGTATGATGTGACCTCTTGTTCAAACAGTCAGCACTGTACTAAATTGAGATGTGCCTCATTGACCGGTTTTATACTTTCTACAACTACTGATGTAATTAATAAGCTAATTTTCTGTTACACAGATGAATGTTTAAATTCTCTTCTCTGAGATTTGCTTTACTGTAGCTGGTGGTTTTCTGTTATTTTGGGAAATCACACTAAGTTTTAAACCTCATATTAAACTTCCTACATGAGTCAAGATCAGGCGTTTTTGTGTCATGCTGGAAATTACTACTGAATAGCAGAACAAACAATGGTTTGAACCATTGGTCAAAAAGAGAAATGCAAATCATGTGGCCTTAGTTTATGTTCGCCAGCAATACAGACGCATGGAAAGTGACTGACTGACAGAGCAGAAATGAGAAACTACGATCCTCACCGCAATGATTCAAATGCACTATTAGTAATGTTCCTCCAGGCAATCTTTTAAAACTGTTTTACTCCATTGCTTAATTGTTTTAAAATTGATTTTTTTAATTGCCGAATATATTAAAGGTTTTGATTACAAGTCTACACCCTTGTTTACGGCCTTTGCATTTTAATAAGAAAAATACCAAGTTGCACCACATAAATTTGGAGTTTACATTTTAGCCAAAGTCTTTAAATCACACACACACAGGTGCATCTCAAATTAGAATGTCGTGGAAAAGTTAATTTATTTCAGTAATTCAACTCAAATTGCGAAACTCGTGTATAATAAATTCAATGTACACAGACTGAAGTAGTTTAAGTTTTTGGTTTTTTTAATTGTGATGATTTTGTCTCACATTTAAAAAAAACCCACCAATTCACTATCTCAACATATTAGAATATGGTGACATGCCAATCAGCTAATCAACTCAAAACACCTGCAAAGTTTTCCTGAGTCTTCAAAATGGTCTCTCGGTTTGGTTTACTAGGCTACACAATCATGGTGAAGACTGTTGATCTGACAGTTGTCCAGAAGACAAATCATTGACACCCTTCACAAGGAGGGTAAGCCCCAAACATTCACTGCCAAAGAAGCTGGCTGTCCACAGAGTGCTGTATCCAAACATGTTAACAGAAAGTTGAGTGGAAGAAAAAGTGTGGAAGAAAAAGATGCACAACCAACAGAGAGAAACGCAGCCTTATGAGGATTGTCAAGCAAAACGATTCAAGAATTTGAGTGAACTTCAAAAATGAATGGACTGAGGCTGGGGTCAAGGCATCAATAGCCACCACACACACAGACGTGTCAAGGAATTTGGCTACAGTTGTCGTATTCCTCTTGTTAAGCCACTCCTGAACCACAGACAACGTCAGAGGCGTCTTAACCTGGGCTAAGGAGAAGAAGAACTGTTGCCCAGTGGTCCAAAGTCATCTTTTCAGATGAGAGCAAGTTTTTGTATTTCATTTGGAAACCAAGGTTTTAGAGTCTGGAGGAAGGGTGGAGAAGATCATAGCCCAAGTTGCTTGAAGTTTAGTGTTAAGTTTCCACAGTCTGTGATGATTTGGGGTGCAGCATCTGCTGGTGTTGATCCATTGTGTTTTTTGAAAAACAAAGTCACTGCACCCGTTTACCAATAAAATTTGGAGCACTTCATACTTCCTTCTGCTGACAAGCTTTATGAAGATGCTGATTTAATTTTCCAGCAAGACTTGGCACCTGCCCACACTGCCAAAAGCACCAAAGTTGGTTAAATGACCATGGTGTTGTGTGCTTGACTGGCCAGCAAACTCAAAGAAACCTGAATCACATAGAGATCTATGGGGGTTGGTCAAGAGGAAAATGGAAACAAGGACAAAAAATGAGATGAAGCTGACGGCCACTGTCAAAGAACCTGGGCTTCAATACACTCGCCGGCCACAAACTGATCACTCCAGGCCACGCCGATTTCTTTTTTTTTTCCGAGGCAGTAATTAAAGCAAAAGGAGCACCTACCAAGTACTGAGTACATGTACAGTAAAAGAACATACTTTCCAGAAGGCCAACAATTTTTTTTATTGTTCTTATGAAGTATTCTAATTTGAGATAGTGAATTGGTGGATTTTTATGAAATGTGAGCCAAAATCATCCCAATTTAAAGAACCAAAGAACTTAAACTACTTTATTTAATACACAAGTTTCACAATTTGAGTTGAATTACTGAAATAAATGAACTTTTCCACAACATTCTAATTTATTGAGATGCACCTGTACATATACACATATATCCTCCGAATCCCGATATGGAGGTGTAGGTTTTGTCTCTCTAGATTTCACCATGCCCACGCCCTCTCCTTGGTCTTTAAAAATGGCTGACATTAAATGATCAAATTTAACACCGTTATGGAAATATAGTATTTTGTAATGATCATTTAATATTTGACTAATTTTCAAATTGTCATAAATCAACATCTCAGAAAAATGTTATGGGGTTTTAAATTAAAATATGACTGTTACGAAACAGGACATTGATTTCATACATGTCCGCTGTAGAGGACACTAGGACTTAAAGCATGTTTAGTACACATTTTGGGAGACACGACAAATGAATAGGGAAGAAAAAAATATACAGTGGTGTGAAAAAGTGTTGGCCCCCTTCCTGATTTCTTGTGTTTTTGCATGTTTGTCACACTTTAATGTTTCAGATCATCAAACAAATTTAAATATTAGTAAAAGATAACACAAGTGAACACAACATGCAGTTTTTAAATGAAGGTTTTTATTATTAAGGGAAACCAAAATCCAAAAATTACATGGCCCTGTGTGAAAAAGTGTTTCCCCCTTAATCTAATAACTGGTTGGGCCACCCTTAGAAGCAACAACTGCAATCAAGCATTTGCGATAACATGCAATGAGTCTGTTACAGCACTGTGGAGGAATTTTGGCCCACTCATCTTTGCAGAATTGTTTTAATATAGCCACATTGGAGGGTTTGAGCATGAACTGCCTTTTTAAGTTCATGCCACAGCATCTCAATAGGATTCAGGTCAGGACTTTGCCTAGGCCACTCCAAAGTCTTCATTTTGTTTTTATTCAGCCATTCAGAGGTGGACTTGCTGGTGTGTTGTGGATCATTGTCCTGCTGCAGAACCCACGTTCGCTTCAGCTTGAGGTCACGAACAAATGGCCGGACATTCTCCTTCAGGATATTTTGGTAAACAGCAGGGGGGTGGGGGGGGGTGAAAAATTCATGGTTCCATTAATTATGGCAAGTCGTCCAGGTCCTGAAGCTGAAAGCAGCCCCAGACCATCACACTATCACCACCATATTTTATTGTTGGTATGATGTTCTTTTTCTGAATGCAGTGTTACTTTTACGCCAGACACACACCTTCCAAAAAGTTCAACTTTTGTCTCGTCAGTCCACAGAGTATTTTCCAAAAGTCTTGGGGATCATCAAGATATATTTTGGCAAATGAGAGACAAGCCTTTATGTTCTTTCTGGTCAGCAGTGGCTTTTCGTCTTGGAATCTGCCATGCGACCATTTTGCCCAGTTTTTCTATGGTGGCGTCATGACCTGGACTGAGGAGGCACGATGAGGCTGAGTTCTTTGGATGTGTGTGGGTCTTGTGTGACATCTTGGATGGAGTCGTCGCCTGGGCTTCTGGGGGTAATTTTGGTCGGGACAGCCACTCCTTGGAGGTTTCCTACTAGCTGTTTCCATGTTTTTCCATTTGGGAAAAGCTCGCACTGCTGTTCACTGGAGTCCCAAAGCTTTGAAATGGCTTATAACCTTTTCCGACGGATAGATCTCAATTACTTTCATTTCATTTGTTTCTGATGTCTTTGGATCTCGGCGGGGGGCTGTCTTTGGTCTACTTCACTTTGTCAGGCAGGTCTTTTTTAAGAGATTTCTTGATTGCGAACAGGTGTGGCAGTTATCAGGCCTGGGTGTGGCTAGAGAAATTGAACTCAGGTGTGATAAACCCCAGTTTTAACAGGGGGGCAAACACTTATTCACACAGGGCCATGTAGTTGGATTTTGTTTTTCCCTTAATACTACAAACTTGTTTCCCAACTGATGTTGGTTTCCTTGTGTAATCTTTGACTAATTATTGAAATTGGTTTGATGATCTGAAAACATTACATGTGACATACATGACAAAAAAAAAAAAAATAAGAAACTCAGCAAGGGGGCAACACTTTTCACACCACTTATCATTCCTATGAATATTAGATATTATGGGAAAGCTTGCCAATTATTACTCCAATTATTGCACTTATGTTTCATTTAATGTTGCCCCAAAAACATTCACAATTCCATTCAACTTAGATAGGTCTTCGATCCAGTGTATAATAGAATGGGAAACACCATTTATGCCATTTTACAATTTTCAGAAGAAAAATGGTTTTTTTTTGAAAATATATTTCAAATAGTTGAGAATCATCTTTATATTAAGTTGTTATACCAAATCTCACTGGTTTTTGCGTTCAGGTCTGTATATTTGTTAAAAACCGGAATTTTCAAGTCTGAGTCCTCTCAGAGGGACATAGCATATGAATGAATGAATTTTATTTTAATATATGAATTATAAAATATTTGCAGAATTGAGTGAAGATAATTTTTTTATTTGCTAAAATTTATAGACGTTTGTAATAATGGTCAAAGGACAAAAGCATTTTCAGAGGCTGTTTGAATTCAATTTAGTATTAGTATATAAAACAAAGGGATTATAATTATAGAAGCTTAAAATTGATACTACCGTTCAGAAGTTTAGGGTTGGCACGTCTGAGCACTAAACGCACATTACAGAGTGTCAATGCATTCTATAGAAAATAGCTCACTTTAAAACCACAAAAGAAAGTCTACAAGCATTAAAAAGCAAGCTTTAATTGATCTGAATGCATTTGCAGTTATTGTTTAAGTGCTTAATTACGCTGCATTAATGCATGTACAATTAGTGTTTAAATATATTCCACAATTAACGGAAGGCAAGAAAGACTAATGTTTCAGATGGCCCCTATGAAATATTACTCTACTTTTCAGATCCATTCTAATGCGCCAAACCATCTCACTGTACATATGAGTACATTCAGGTGAAGTCCATATATTTGCATTAGTTATAATACTAACCTCCTCGCTGATGTCAAAAGGTGATAATTATAATTATAGAAGCTTAAAATTTATACTACCGTTCAGAAGTTTAGGGTTGGTAGATAAAAATACAAAAAAAAAGTGATTTTGAAAGCAGGATCTTAAGCCAACTGATTTAATGTTCGAGAAGCATTTTCTGGTCGATGTTCAATATAGCTGTGCTCCTTAATACTTTTGTGTAAACAATAATATATTTTTTTTTTCATAAAAATCTGATGAATCAAAGGTTCAAACAGAAAAGCATTTGAAATAGATTCTTTTTTGTAACAGTGTAAGTCTTAGATGTCATTATATCAATTTAATGTGTATTAATTTCTCATAAGAAAATGACTCCAAATTTTTGAATGCCAGTGTAACATCTTAAATTAATTTACACCGCATACACATTTTAAAATAATACTCATTTATTTATCCATTGCTCTCTTACAAAAGGAACAGAAGATGTAGAAAATAAAATCACAACACTTTTCAAATAAATAACCACACATTTTTTGAAATGTGTGGAGCTAAAATGTTAGATAAATGAGCAGAAAACATTAAAACATAAATATGTCCAGTAATTAATTAACCGTTTAGTATTCTAGAAAAGAAAAATCCCACAGCTACATGCCAGAGCAAACCTTTGCCCTCCAGTCCTGTATGACGTCTCAGAATTCCTCACGTTCACATCATGAGCTGAGCTCCCCAAAGTTTCTACAAAGCTACTAAAGTAAAATATTAACTGATTCGGAGGATTTTTCTACACCTACTTCAATCCTTTGCCATGAAGCTCTATCTGCAGCTCGGTAATGGGATTTCCATCTTCCTTAATCCACATAAACAGGTGGAGGATGAGAATCAGCACGTCTGAGCACTAAACGCACATTACAGAGTGTTAATGCATTCTATAGGAAATAGCTCACTTTAAAACCACAAAAGAAAGTCTACAAGCATTAAAAAGCAAGCTTTAATTGATCTGAATGCATTTGCAGTTATTGTTTAAGTGCTTAATTACACTGCATTAATGCATGTACAATTAGTGTTTAAATATATTCCACAATTAACGGAAGGCAAAACAGACTAATGTTTCAGATGGCCCCTATGAAATATCACTCTACTTTTCAGATCCATTCTAATGCGCCAAGCCACCTCACTGTACATATGAGTACATTCAGGTGAAGTCCATATAGTTGCATTAGTTATAATACTAACCTCCTCGCTGATGTCAAAAGGTGAAAGCATGCTGGTTTACGCCACCCGCAACCAAACCACAGTCTAACAAGTGAGCACAGGAACAGGAAATGGAACTGTCCAAGATAATGACAGTTAGTTTATGAAATCTCTGCCACATTATAATTAGTGTGGGAGTCATGAGTTACATAAAATGTAAAAAAGAAAGGCACAGAAGGTCATATAAATGTGTATATAGTCTATGAGAATATATACAAATTTCTCCTTGATAAACATCCACAAAATTAACTGGAAAAACAGAAAATAAAACCGTAATTAAAATTGAATTAACAACAAATTGGCTGAAATATCAACCATAAAGTGTTGCTGATGGAAAGCAAACAAAAGTGTCAGCAAACGCTTTCAGTTTATAAAATGTTTCATATCTCACTTTCAACTTTCAATTTCAACTTCTGATTTCTTTTCTGAAGCATCACAAGGAGCTTTGGCGTCTAAATCAATGCTACTCTTCACTCCCTCCACCAGAGTTAACATCACTTGCTCTGTGTCCACCACCTCGTCTGTGATTGGCTGAGGCTCCACTTCTTCTACATTCTCATTGGCTGGAGACTGAAACCCACTGTCATCGTGATGAAGAGGGCTGGAGTTGGTAGAGGTTTGAGTGAATTCCCCATCAGAGTCGATGGCGCCTTCGCTCAGGTTCTCAATGGGGTCTTCCTGGATGGCGATCTCGATCTGTTGAATGGCGCTTTCAATGGCGGATACGCACTGCTCCTCTTCTAAAAACTGTTCGATCTGGGCGGTGTCCAATGCTTCGTCAACCTTTTTTGGTGACTCCCTTGGCACAATCTCTGTTACCGTTGTGATGTGCTTCACCTCATCGCCTTCTTCCAAAAGCAACATCCCATTGGTCAACTGTGAGCCGTCTTTTTCGACCACTTCCAGCACGGGGTTTATGAGGTCTCGGATCTCATTGAGGCTGTCAGGAGAGCCTGGTTCTTTCTCGATGGGTACGTGCTGTATTGGGTTAACAGGCTTTTCTGTTTCAAGATCTTGTTCTGTCTGCCCTTCGCTCTCCTCTGGGATGCCGTCCACTCCTGGTACTTCCTGGCAGGACTCGTATGGCAGAGGCATCCCATCCAGGTGGATCATGGAGACTATCTGTTTGCGTTTCCTGTTGGCCACTTCGCCACCTTGCCTGTCTCCTTTTACTCCTCCGAATTGGCCAGCCCAGTCGATGGTGTCCTCTCCCAGCAGGTGCAGGTTGGGGTCGCTGTTGGTCAGGACCATGCTGTCTCTGTACAGGTTGTGCCTTCGCTGGACCGCAGCTTCCTTCACAGCTGCAGAATGAAAAGGAATGATTGAAAACGCATTGCAACAATATTTTTAAGCAGTAAGGTATGGAGGCTGTGCTATATTGTGCTAAAGGGGCTGCAGTGCAAACACTCACCCATCATGATGTCCTTGCTGACTGACTGTAGGACCACTTCCTCAAAGATGTTCTCTACTAGTATGAATCTAGAGAAGTCCTCAAAGATGAGCTCCTTGAACTTGGGCAGATCCTAGATTTCAAAGACAAAGGTTTTTTCCCCCCATATAACACCAAAACACACAATTTTTTCTAATTTTCTGTAAAATATGTACATTTATCATTTAAAATACATGATCAATAATTAGGCTGCATCTATAAATGAACTGTAAAAGATCAACAAATCATATGGAATTAATTATCTGGTTACAAATAATAATAATAATAAACATATTATCAGCAACAATATACATGTTAAATTATAATAGGAATTGATCCTGGTTTACAAATAATAATAATAGGATGATAGTAGTGTAGTATTGTACCAGATAATTTATTTTATTCTAATCCATATCATCATAAATAACACCATAATAATAATAATTAAATAATATAAACTACAACAACTGTAATTTTTTATATTATCTGGTTACAAATCTACTACTAATCATCAGCAATCACCATAATCATAATGATTATGCACCAAGAACAAGTTAAATTATAAATTTGAATACATTATTATGATTAAGAATAAGTAAATCATCCAATTACATATAATATATAATATAATTAATGGTTGGTGTAGTATACTATTTGTACCCAGATAATTTAGTAGTTATATAATAATCTTATCAAATAATAATAAATTTATCAACTACAACCCTAAATATTTTTATATTATCTGGTTACAAATACTACTACTATCATCAACAGCATCCAATATATTATTATTATAGAACAAGTCAATAAATTGAAAAATTAATTGCATCATATGACCCCTTTAATATAATAATAAAATAATAATAATAATAAATATTTGTCACCAGTTTAATTTCTGGGTCATTTTCTCTCTTTTGGTGACATTTTTGACCTGAGCCCCCATTAATATCTGAGAAATATTAAGAGCGACACAGTAGGAAAAATGACCTGTTTTTCTTACAAGGGCATGTGTAGCATAAAATTCATTTAAAAAATGACACTGAACAATGGCACTTCTAAATATCACAGAGAGAGGCTGATTCCTTGTACCAACCGGTGAACAGGATGGAGAGAGCTGTTTCAGCATGTACGGTATGATGATTTGAAGCAACGCCTCCCTGAAGAACTTCTTCCTCACTGTGCTGCTGTCATAGTCATATTTCTGCAGGTCATAAACAACCAGAATTAAAGTGAGGAAATGAAGGTGGTCTTCAAAAATGTTCTGATACAGCAATGACCCAGGAGCTGTGTAACAAAACCTGTTTCAGCTTTGCGGAGTAAAGACCCAACTAACGCACTTACTTTGAGTACTCTGTCCTGACAGCGCTGGATGATCTTGCAGAAATCCTCCCCACTGTGGCCATCTAGACTCTGATGGACCAGCTGCTCAAATGTGTGCACTGCGTTGTCCATTTGCTACATACATCAATAGAGGAATTTTAGTAAGGATTGTCATCAACTTTGATGGTTTATTTGTAAAACATTTGAGAATTCTAAAAGGACAAAGGCTATTTTGGAAATCAATATGCACATTTTCTGCATGCATATAATACTAAAATGACCATGTGATGTTATATACCAAAATAGAACAGACAGATAGATTGATAGACAGACGGACATATAGATAGATGTGATCTGTTTCACTTGAATTTAATTTTTAGCTAATTTTTAATTAGCTGTCAGATAACAGGGTATACTTTGATTTAGTAAAATCTCAGTATAAGTCTCAATTGCCAACATACCTGCAATAAGAGTTATTACCTCAGGGTGGTGCTCATTAACAATAAACTGCTATCTCTTTAATACGCTTTAGCCATTTTTCGCATTGATTCAAGCTCTTGGCCTCGCTGCTAAATCACTGCTTGTTTTTTATTTTGTTGGTAGGCACCAGAAAAATTAATGCAGGCTATGGAATGATTAATATCAAATCAATTTCAAGTGCTAGTGCCAAGTACTGCAAAACTTCAAGAAGTTTTAGATATTTAAATGGAATATTAAAAAAAAAAAAAAAAAGAGGAAAGACACCTGTCTCATGAGGATCTGAGCTCTCTGGATGAACACAGAGGGATTGGACACGTCACATCTCTGCTGGAGGCCTTCAAGGTTCAACGCCTCCATCTTCTCATAACAGCTCTGCATCTTCACCGGATGGAAGGCCAACATGGAAATCTTGTCCATATGCTATGAAGAGAGGATTTTGAGTTAGCTATCGCTTTAAAAAGGCTCTGCTAACATTGTTAATCAAAGTTCTGCCTCACCTCTCCCAGCTTCTCACTGCTTCTATCGTTCATTGTGTTCTTGCTGACCTCCACCAGCTCACGGAAGAGGATGTCCCTCACTTCAGAGAATCCTCTGCTGGTGGGCTCCATGAGGGCCTCCAGGATGGAGTGGATGTAGGGCTGAACCTTGCTTCTCACAAGCTGTTCGACACGGGGCAACACCAACGCTTCAAGAAGAGGATTAGACAAATATTAGTGCACTAGAACGCCCCTTATAGAGGGAAAAAACCTTCATATTTAATATTAAACTTGTGTGCTTTTGTTTAAATTACAGGTGGCTGCATGAAAACTGAAGCTTTAAATTCATGTGAAATGTTCAGCGCACATGTGTTTGTTTTCAGGTTGTGAGAGACATCCTGACCTACAAGGGACTTTAATGTTTAAATGTTGTCTCACTCCTCAAATTGCGAGTCATAAACAAAGAACGCTTTAGAAAAGACTCGATTATGAAAGCTTAAGACTGATCACAATGACTCTAGGCCACATAATGGGCCCTGGTATCTGTGAACAAGTGATTGTAGGAAAGCACCTGTCCTAGGTGTCAAAACAACCACTATTATTCCGTAAGAATAAAGGAGCCATCACAAACACACAGATGGACTCTAAAGTAATTTAGAGATTTGTACAAATACTCAAAAACATGCTGTCAAGATTATTTCGCTCGTGTTATTTGAAATGTGCTATGGGTGGAACACAGTCCTAGCCACAAATGACACAAGAAAAATTTAGTACTCTTGCCAAACCTACATTATGGCAGGACGGTCTGAGCTTTTTAGGTTAAAGCCAAACTATGTTGATTGCGACTGAATTCCAATGAAAGAAGTATCATGTGGAAGAATGGGAGACTGAAATAGTGCAGCTAAGAGTAGAGTAAAATAAAATAAATTGTGGCATAATCTGTGTATTAAATGAAGTCTCAATCATTAAGATTCAAAAGTATCTGTAATACCGAATCATCTGAACACAACAAAAAGACTGATGATAAAGCACTACACTTAAACAATCATAGAATCTAAAGATCTTAATTGTCATGAATCAGGCGATGTGTTTTTGCTCTTGCTTTTTATGAGAGAGGTTTTTTTTAAAGCAACATCAGAAGTGTGTGGCCATGTATGACACATTAGTAATCTCCACAGAGACGGTTGATTGGTTTTCTCATACCACGGATCTTTCCAGAAACGTGCTCTTTGGATGTGATGATCTGATCCATATCTGTGCGCAGAGCGGAGTCCAGACGGGGGCGCTCCACCTCACATACTTGAGCCAGAGCTTCGTGTTGAGTCTTTGTCTGTGACACCACCTGTCTGTATACTGCATCTGAGATCTGACAGGGCAAACAAACAGATGATAAACAAACCTCAAAGAAATCGCAGCGGATATACACATACATGTAGAAATTAATTCCCTAATCCAGTAACAAACATAATTAAATAAGGGCTTAACAACAGAGTGGGTCAGTGGTGAAAGTCTGCACATGTTCAGGACATTTGTTGATCACGTGCAATTGTTTTTATGCCTTACAAACCTAAATGATTTGTTTGTGTAATGTATTGAACATTACAAGATAGTAAACTTGTCACCAAGGTAATAATCTAGTTGGCTTACAGAGATAAGGCTGTCGAAATTGTGAATTGTGAGCTATGGAAGCCTCAAAAAGAGTTATACCAATTGGTAATGTTCCACAGTGTAATCATACATAAATAAATAAAAAACAATTGTGATTTTATATATAATAATTTTTTTTCCAAATAGTATATTTTATTTTAACAGTAATATTTATTCCAATAGTAATATTTTAATAATTTTTTATTCCAAATGATACTTCTCAAAAGCTTGAAAATGTGGAATCTAATTTTTATATCTATTATAAATTAATTCATCTATTGCAAAGAGAAGCATTATGCAATCATGAAAATGGTTTGCAAATACTTGTGTAAACGAACAGAAGATTCTTTTTACAGCTTCAGAATTCACATATGAGAACCAACCAGCATCCAGTCCCTCCGTCTCTGTTGCAGTTTTCCTTTCAGCCGAGGCACGATCAGATTCTTCAGTTCAGGGTGCAAAGTCTCCATCACCAGGTTAGCAAGAATCTAGACACACAAACACACAGATGTAGATGAAAAAAGCCATTGGTTACACAGCAACTGGAAGTATGTTTAAATAATGATGACAGAATTTGAATAGTGCTTAAGAAACATGATAAGACAGTTTCGAGAGCATCATTAACTTCATGCAAACAGCTCAGTGGTTTTGCATGCATATCTTCAGTAACTAGACTGCAGACCGTATAATGTCAAACTATCAATTCCTGAAACACAATGCTTTATCGTTCAAAACAACTACTTGGACGCCTATCACAGATGGCTGCTTTGTTCATGCTCACTGCATTGACAGCCAAAACAGAAATAACCTTTGATGCCGAGAAACATGTCTGCAGGAATAAGTCCGCTCTTTTCATGTGTGGTTTTAGGGATAGGACAATTGGTTTATCATAAATAACACACCAAACATGACACGTTCACGGTCTAAATATTAGGATTAGTTCACACTTTAATATTTCCTGATATCAAATAATGCATTTGTTGAAGAGAAAGAGAGAGCGAGGGGTAATGAAGTCAGCGAAAGGGGCTTCTTTATGACCTGACAGTGATTGACTGACATTTATTTGAGGTGTATTAGCTGGTCACCTGTAAGGCATCCAGCCACACCATGCACATAAAATGCAGCAATGAGTAATGGCTAATTGAACTCAAATTACTGCTACAGGCTTGGCTATCAGTAACTATACGATGATCTTCATGTAAAGATATTAGGGTGAGCGGCATGAGTTCAAGTTCTGAGCTTCTGACAATTTCATCTGAAAGTAAATAGTACAGAATCGCTCTCAACCCTCCCCTCGCACAGTTTCCATAGCAATGCAGGGGCCATGTGGGCAGTAACACCACGCAGACCCCCTGACAGAAAAACAAAAAACAGACGGCCCACACCCAGCAGTAATAACAGCCCACGCAGCCGTTTCCAGTGTGGTGTCACATCCAGGCTGACCGTGACGCGATGTAACACCGCTGAGGGCGGGATGAAGAGGAATGACCATGTTTCTCGCACACGGACAATGTCAATACCTTCTTTATATACAACTCATAGTACTTTTTCCTTGGTTAAAGTGTAAGAACAGAGGCATTAATTGACTTTTATACACACACACACACAAACACAAAAAGCTCATTCATAAGAAACATTTCCTGGGTGTTTTCTGGAAAGAAGCAAAAAAACTTAGTCAAGACGTCACTTATTGAGCATTATTGTCAAACGGTGACGCATCAGACTTGAATACGCTCAAAATAAAAGGGAATTTAAAGCTATAGTAGAGGAGAAGATACTCAATGGCATTTTAACTGAAATTCTGGACAGTTTGTCACTGAAAGCTATCAAAAGTTAATGAATTCAGTGCAAAACTAAACATTTTATGTAGGGATGCCAAAAAAAAAGGCGCTCACCTTAAATCCAGATCAACTGACACCAAACATGCAGTGGAAAAAGGATTTTCATTTTAAGAATATTTAACTCATGAAAATTAGTATGAGAACAAAATATTTAATACTTAACATGCTTTAATACTCCAAATTTGAACAGAAGAACTAGGGGGAAAATAACAGTTTAATTACAAAATGACTACCTTCATTTCATAAATGTTTTTGGTGTATTTGGAAGATACCATGAGATAAAAAAAAAATTTCCATTATAGGTCCCCTTTAAGGGCACTGTATGGTTATGTGTGTGTATGAGACAGCACGAGGTGTGAGGATAACCAGCACCCAATACTTTTAATGATTGCCTATTTGCATTTTATTCAAATCTGCGCATGTACGTGAGAAAGCAGGCAAGATAGACATTCCTAAATCTGTTAGAAACTAAAGGATATTTCTAGCACATTATGACTAAAATGAGACAGCAGTACAAAGTTACAAACCAGAGACCTGACCATAACTCACCCCTCTAATGACACATTCTCAGCTGTCTCTCTGCTCTGTAGTTTAGACATTATTGAGGGTTTGTGCTGCTCCAGCACATTAGAGAGCTTAAATACAGAGTGATCAGTCTGATTTATCAAGATAAAGCTTAAAAAGAGCTAGTCTTTTAGAAATGGGCTTCTGGTCAGATGGAAAGATGTAAAATGTTGCATTTGGAATGTTTATGTGTTTAAATGAGTTTGGGAGGGAGAAATGGGTCATTCAGAAAGATTAATTAATTATTATGATGTCACAAATATTAGCACATTAAGATATAACCACCCACATTAAACACTTATGAAACTCATGGAGGTTAGCCAGCCATAATGGGTAAATTTACATATAGAAGTCTTAAAGGAACAGTACAGTTTGAGTTTAAGGGTCATGGAGTTTCTAAGGGTTATACAGCATGGAACAAACATCTAAAAGTAAATACAGTTTTTTTGGTGCATAAAACTATGACTAACATTATATATAAGAGAGAGAAAAAAAGCTACAATATGGTCTCTTTGAGAGTGTCAGTGGTGAAGCCAATCCTGACACTTCTGCCCGTCTTTACCTTCTAAAAAAAACTGCTTAAATCAACACCTGATGGAAGTTGGTTTGGCATGGTTTCTAGCTGGTCTAAGATGATCATTTATGATCATTAGTTGCTCTAGATGGTCAGTTGCCAAATCACCAGGTCTAGAGGCAATTACAAGCTGGTGGCTCAAATTTAACTTTGTAAACCATCTTGGTCAGGCTGGTAGACCACCTTAAGCGTGTAGACCTAATTTTTTCAAGCTAGAGTCTCTCAAATTCTCTCCTGCTGAAGTTCTCAGTGAAATTAAAATAGTTAATTTAAGAGTGTTAGCCACACCTGAGCCAAAGTTTGGGTGCCCTCCCACCTGTCTGGGACAGAGGATAAAGCCTGGATTGAGGACATGTAGAGGAAACTCTACCCAAACTATCCAAGGAAAACAGAAGTGCACAGGGATAAATGCTGTCTGAACTGTTCTTTCCTCCTCTCGGTCTCGTTCTTTTTCAGGGAAGCTTTGATTTCGCCTACATTCTTATTCCCATGAGTCCAAGACATTGTCTAAGGCCCATTAGATAGCATCAGGAGCACCTTAAACTCACTAAACATACTGCATGAAATGCAACAATCAACAGAATGATGCATTCTATATGTAAAGCATCCCGTTTTGTAAAAAGGGTGATTTATTTCTGACATTTGCCAGATTTTCCAAACGGATATGAATGATCTTCACCAACCTGTGCTTGGTTTCCACACATCAGGTCCCAGGTGCCATAGTGACCCTTGGCCTGCCTGTAGAGCCGCAGGGCATCCGTGAAAGCTGGTGTCACTACCTTGCACTCTTCCGACAGTCCTAGAGAGGTCAAGAAACATGACATGTTATAGAAGCGTGTCATATGATTACCTATGGCTAAATCACAGCCATGATGATATAGAGCAATATTGCACAAATACACGTGTGCTGTTGCTCATATATTCAACAAGGGTGTCAACATCCTTCTACACATTTACTGGGTTTTCACAAAACCATCTAAGATTTTCACTAACAATATTAATTTAAACAATTTAGTTTGGTTGGCCTCAAGAATTTTTGAATTCAAATCCGAACAATCCTAACCAGCTTTTTTTCTTTTTGCTGGTCCAAACTGGTGACGGCTGGTAGACTAACGTGGACCAGCTATAAATCATGTTAAGCTGGCACAGCCTGGTTTTTCCAGCAAGGAAAAGGAATAGTTTACCATTTTAATAATAAGACTTCATCTTCACTTGGAGATCTATACATTCACTAAGAGTCTGTGGATGGAAACTACAGCTACCACCACTCAAGCAGAGAATCCACAAGACTTAACGTGACAAGACTTATTGGAAAAACACTTAAATGGAGATATAATTATACAGTACTGTAGTGAAGATGGATAATGTGCTCGATTTTTTGCATAAAAGCTGCACATCAGAGGTGATGAAAGAATTCCAATTTGTAGATGATGATCAAACCATACCAAACAGTCCCGCTCTTGCCACTACTAAAAGTGTATATGAATGAACAGCTGTTATTTGGAGAGATTTGAGTCTTTTGGGAAAAAGATAACCTTTTAGAGTTGCTTTCCTGTTGGAAGCGGGAAGTAAGTGTGATCCATAAAGTTACACATATGGGCAAGGAAAGACAAACACAGATCGACATGAGCAATGGCAAGCTGCACAAACAGTCATAGGACTAGAGCTGGTGATGGGGAGCATGTATATCTGCGTGCTGCAGTAAGTTTCAGATTGGCTGACACAAAGACAGGAAGTCAGCAGTGAGAGATGGTGGGATGGAGTGTGTAACAGTCTGTCAGGAACAGGAAATCCACTCAGCGTCCATTTTCCAGGACTCAGAGAAAGAGAGAGAAGGAGGCCGAGACAGAGACAGAGAGAGAGAGAGACAGAGAGAGAGAGAGAGAGAGACAGAGAGAGACACACACACACACACACACAGAATAGAGGAAAGTAGAAAATAACTAGCTTTTCTTGGCATGAGCCCCATGAGAAAACACTAGATGCGTTTGTCAGCAGTCTGCTTGGAGAAAGTCCCTAGAGTTCTGTGCTCGATAAAACACGATAAACCCAAATCAGTATTGAACCACCTCGTCCCCAAACATGTCCACTGGTAATACAACTAGCAGTCCTAACAAACTAGAGACACCTTACATCAAAAGTTAATTTGAATGTGGCTTTAGTGTTGGGTGAAAAAAAATAAAATAAAAAAAGCTACACTCTTTTTCTCTGGCAAGCTGGCAGGCCTGAGAAACTCAACGCAAGAGTCTTGAGCAAAAAATAGTACATATGGTAGAGTTTAGCGTGGGCCGCCTCTGGCATGGGGCTGCACGGTGGTTAGCCGAGACTCCTGGGATGGCTGGTTCCCAGGGTTCCTATGCCACTGCATGTGTGCACTCTTACCATTACTATTCTGTTCACTGGAGCATTTCCCATTTGGGCTAAAAGCACGAGAACTAGAAGAGTTTCAACAAAAATGTCTTATCTCAGAATCAATAATGAGAACCAAAGAAAACATTTCAGCTTTTTAAATGACATTTCTTTCCAAATCTGGAGGAAAGCTATGTCTAGAGCAAACAAACATAAATCTTACCGTGGACTGACTTTTACAAGTACATACTAATTATTTTTATATTAACAATATTTACATTTTTAGTTTCAGTATAAACAAAAACAAGTGAATGTACACACAAAATAATGTTTTTTTTGTTTTGTTAAAGGGGCCATAAAATGTAGAAATCAAATTTTCTAAATCTTTTGAATTTCAGTGGAGAAAATTCAGTGCACTATGAAAACATAGTGCTTGTAGAATGTAAAATTTCCACCCTTTTAAACCTATTAAAACGAAGCAGAAAAAGAGACTCATTGGCTCATTGTGTCAGATTGTGATTAACATGAATGCCCACATTACTACACCAAGAGCTATTTAAATTAATAAATTATTACTAAAAACGAATCAAAATTAAAAAACGGAAAATAACAAAATAAGCAAACAAATAGATTTTTTGATTTTTCAGTTTTAAACTTATCATAATAAATATTATATTAGTAATAAAAACTTTTTTTTTTTTAAACTTAATTTAAGAGTTCTTGAACCTTTTTTGAATCACTCTCGGTTTCTTTCAATTAAAATAATGGTTTGTCATAATTACAAAAAGAAATACAATAAATATATTAGCCTATATGGGAAGGTGGGGTTGTGGTGATTAAAAAATAAATGCATAATCTGTTTAAAAGACACAACTGAGATGCATAAAAAAAACAACAACAACAACAGTCACTGCTCTTCAGGTTCACATGTGGGCTTTACCCAAATAGACGGTCACAGTGTGCCTATTACTTAGCGCAAAGGGCTGTTATTAAATTTCAGCTGAATTCAAAGTATTGTGTTTGATTGTGTATTGCAGCTGTCAGCAGTCTATGATTCTATATATGAAACTGACATTCACCTCTACTTTAATTTTAAAACCGGTTTGTTTTCTTTCTGCCATTGGTCTCCACACTATGATGTCATAATGGGTGTGATGATATGATTGATTACTAACTGTTGCAAGTTGCCAATGAGACGGGTACGACTACAACAAAACAAATGACTAGCCACCACCACAGGCTGTCAGAACAATGACTAGAATACAATTACTAGATGAACAAAAATGTTCAGAATGCAACATTTGCATTCAATCCCCAATGTTTGAAACTCTCTATTGGTTTAGTCCCATTCCTGAAGGCTAGACAGATCAATTAAAACATGCACTGAGTTCATACACAGTCAAGTTCAAATTCAAACAGCTTAAAATAGTGTATATGTGGTTTGCTTTATCTTAGGCTTTTTGAAAGGTCTTCGTGTATAATTCCTCTTGATTTCATTCCAATGCTGTAATAAAACCCAAGCACTTTGAGCACCTACTGTAATACCACAGCTTTGCATGTGGTTGATCGTCTCTCCCCTCTGGTAACCCTCTAGCAAAAACACAGAGCTGTGTTCTCACATATGTGGAGCAACTACCTGAAGTCATTCAGCCGTCGGCTTCAGGCAGGTCTCAGGGATTTTGCAGAGCCCTTCCCTGATGCCTCAAAGGCAAATTATATTCCCTATGTAGGGCCCTATGAAATGCATGCTATTTTTTCCCAACTTTCATTTGATTTTTTCCCAAAATTAATTTTTTTCCATTTAAATTGTTCTGTTTTCCATTAAATTTTTTTTAGACTGTTTTAATGGTTAAATTAAATGTGATTAAACAAAAAGCATGTCAAATTATTTGAACTCACAAAACTTATTTAACAGCAATTTATTAAAAGTTTAACAAATTACATTAAGGCAATAAATTACACTTTTTTTTTTGTCAAATTCAGCTTTATTTTTTACTAAATTGAATGTTCCATTAATTTCATGGATTCCATTTTAATGGTATCATTAAATTTTAATAATCAAAACAATCTCTAATTAATTGATTTTAGATTAAAAAATTATTTATTTTTTCAGAAATCCCGGAAAAAGTGTGCATTTACATTTTTCTGTTCAGTTAATTCTGGTAAATATTTCTAGCATATATACCTTTAAAAATAATGTTTTAATAATAATTGTATTATTAGTAGTAGTACCATAATTACATTAAACAATATACATATTTCTGTCACAGTTTCTTCAAGTTAAACCAAACTTTTATTTTGACTGGTTGCTTTGAAGTTTTACATTTACCCATTTCGGTATTTGCAGACGCTTTATATCCAAAGAGACTGTTGATGTAAGGATATGACGATAGTTTTTCTCAAAATAAGTAAAATGATAATGAAGTGACTCTCAGAGCAGTTCTAGAGATTATGTTCATGTACTCGTATATTGAGGCGGCCGAGGCTGAAATCACGAGCGTTACACACACGCTTCAATATTTGCAGTGTATAGTAAACGAAGCCGCGCTGTGCTATTCATTCACAAAGAGAAATGCAGAACATGCAGGATTCATATTTAAAATCAACTTTTGCGTCTTAATGTTTACAGACACTAGTCCATATCGCATTTTGATTTAAGTGTACTAAACCTACTTTTGATTTATCCATCCAAAATTGAGCAAATTCTGTGACATTCCGCGTTATACAGTAAATTCCATTTTTATGACTGAATCCGCGATTCTATCCGCGTTTTCTGCATCGCGGAAATCATAGGGCCCTACCTATGTAACTTGTGACTTTTTTGGGCTGTTACCAAGCCAGAGGCACTGTACTTCACCTTCAGGATCTTAAAAACCCTGAAGGCAAGCTAGAGATCTCACAATGTTTGCTGTACATATTGATCTGGCATGAAGTCTCTTGTTACATGTTAATTTTAAATCAATATGTGAAACGGGCTGAGGAACAACACTTCAAGACGTCTAGTGAAAGTCAACATTTACCTTAATTAAAACGCATTACTCATCTTATTGTGCATGAGTTATAATCCAAGTTATTCAAAAGAAAATAATGGCTTAATCTTTCATCAAATTAGCAGAGGTGAATCGAGTGCATTGTTTTTAGTGATGTCACAAGACAACTGGTTAATATGAAGCAACAGTGAAACTGCTATTTATGCTTTTATACGCAGTTCAGTTTTCGTTTCAAATCTTTCCAACAGCACACATTAATTATAAGACAGCAAAATAACAACAGAAGCATCACCATTTGAAAAAATCAAGATGTTTCAATAAACGTTAGCCTTCAAAAACCTACTTTTCAATTCCCAATGGATAAAATCAAGCCCAGCCCAACATTTTTTGTCACACAAATGAAAAATATGCCACAATAAGGTAGTCAAATGGTTTGCATTGTTTCTGAAGGTAAATCAGCAGGAAGGTCACTGCATGCAGCCCTTTTTCTTGGGCATGTAGTTGCTAATGTGGAACGTTAATGGTGCCCACCTTAAAAGGTCAATCTCTGAGGTAGAGAGCAGAGAGGTTGGGTTGCCTCAAAGTGGGCAGAAGGGAGGGGGGGGGGGGGGGGGGGGGGTATTCACAGTTTGGACGGAGTGATAGCTTCTGTGTATAGACACACCCCTAAGGAATTTGATGTTATATATATCTGTGTAAATTGTCTTATGTCATTATCATTCGTGATCCACTCCACAAAACTAGTAATTTGCTGTCTTGCCTTGACAAGCCTAACTGAGAGTGCCCCAAGGCATTATGGGAAGGTGTTGACATGGTCAGAGGATGTTCAGTTAGCAGTCAACATGTTGGCGCTATGCTGCTCTGCAAGTTGTGCAATGCTTATATCGGCCAATAAATACAATACCTCCTTTTATTAATTTGTCAACGACTATAGTGCTACATTCTTCAGACACAATTTTTTAACATTTTTGATTTAAACTTCATAGCAACTGAGTAAAAAAATTTGATTATTATGATAGGAGGGGGGGGGAGTGGGAGGGGGGCGGGGGGTCCTCAAGCCGGGATTCGAACTCAGGGCGCCCGTAGTATGTCGGCGCACTGCCCACTAGGCTATTGGCGCTGACTGCAGTAATTTTTAATGTGCATCATTCCAATAAATATCTCTTATGCTCATCAATCCTTATTTGATCAAATAAACAGTACAAAAAAAACAGTAATACTGTGAAATATTATTCCAATTTAAAATAAATGTTTTCTGTTTTAATATGTTTTAAAATGTAATTTAATCTTGTGATGGCAAAGCTGAATTTTCAGCATCCATTAATTAGGTTCAGGATCAATTGACACTGAAGGAAATCATTCTAATATGCTTATTTGATGTTCAAGAAACATTGCTTATTATTATCAATGTTTCAAATGGTTGTGCGGCTTAATGTTTTTGTGGAAACATGATATATTTTCAGGATAACTGTCTGTGTTCAAAAGAACAGCATTTATTTGAAAACAAAATCTTTTGTAACATTATAAGTGAATCATGTAAAAAAATATATATATAAAAAAAAAAATTAAATTAATTAGATTGGAACAGTACAACAAAATAGTACCTTATATTAAATTTGACTTGATTAAGCCATTTTGGAATTTGATTTCTACGTAGAAATTCCTAGAAGATATCAATGCATTCTAATGAAGAATTTAAAAAATGACACGTCATAAAGAGCACTAAAAGTTCACTGTTCTTGCATGGGATATTTAGCATCAGTTAAAATGACAAAAAGAACATCCTCCACGCCTTAAAGTAATTTGAAAAGCATTCAACATTTCAAGCTGAGACACAAACACTTCTTTCCCTCACAAACACAGGCATAGACACACACCCTGCTGTGTGATTTGAAATATGACAATAAGCCAGAAGACAGGTGATTTGAGGGTGGAGTTGAAGGTAATGTAATACTATGAATTTTTATAAAGGCATGCAGATATTTTGGAGCATATTTAGCTAGAAATGCTCTATAGACTACGTTTGAGTGACGGGGAGGAAAGATGAATGTCGTAGGTCAAATCTCGCTGTTTATTCATCTCTCACTGTGAGTCAGAAAGAAACGATTATATGCAGCAAATGCTCTGGTATGGAGATCCATTTTAAGGATATTTTGGATAGTAGCTGACATGGCAAAATCGACTCCTTTATGCCGACAAACTACAACTTTCTCATGACAATGTGCGTTTTTTGTGCACACAAATCAACAAATGAACATTAACATGTGAACTACTGTTTCCCGTAATATAGCTGTGATATAGATATATAGATTAAGTAGATAAGACAGGTCTTTTTAAACTCAGCAAAGCAGATACACTTAGAGACAAGCACACATGGCATCAATCTAAAAACAGAACGAATGCTTTGCTTTGCCTTTGTTTGTGACCGTGACTCACCGTTGTTGCTGTGTCTCACACAGTCCTGGAAGACGGCATGCCACTTCTTCTGTTCTTTCTCCGTCATGACACAGAAGTAGTGATGGCGGGCGTATGGATGCCACAGGATGAGGGGAAACTGCGTGGGACATTTCAGAAACGGGGCACTGGCCACTTTGGCCTTTGTATCTAAAACAACAGAATACACAATATAAGAACATTACATATTTATAAATTATTTAAAATTACACTGATTAGACATAATAGATTATATAGCACTGTATATGGAGTATTAAAAGAACTCATCCTGCATGTATCCTGTCTATTCTAGACATTATTACTATTTAAAAAAAAAAAAGATAAAATAAAATACATAATATTTATATTATGAGATCAAATAAGAACTCTTATAAATAAATAAAATAAATACCCTACTTCATAAACTGAAATTTGAACATTTAAAAATTACTATTAAATTAATATTTTTTTTAATTACTATTGGATATAGTGTGTTCATACTTCGACTTTAAAATAATATTGTGCTACATGTCCATTAGGATCTTTTAGAATTCTGATAGTATTTTCTGACAATGCTACTTTTCTGTCTGTTTATTTAAATATTATTGTATTCATTCATTTCTCACCACTCAGGCTATTGTTTAGAAGCCCCAGGTATTCCTCCATCGAGGTCAGGGCTCTGTACCCGGCACAGTTAATGACCCCTTTGGAGTGGAGACCTCGATCATGTGCCTGTAGAGGAAACACACAGCTCAGAATCACTCTGCAGCTGGGGAAATGACAAACATATCCACTAACAGCAGGATACTTTATATTCACTTTAGGTCCAGTAATGCAAGATTAACATTCAGATCATTTTTTCTTTTGTTTACATTTAATTATCTGAGCTGGGCATGTTTGTGGTGAAAGTTAGGGAAAAAAAACAACACGCTCAGTGGTTTACACTCACCGCTTTGCTCTCATATAAGCTGATGTTGTAGGAGTCGCCCACATACAAAAAGCGGCTCCTCCATTTCTTGCTCTCTTCCAGATACTGAAACAAACCTCCAGAGAAGATGGACTTGTTCTTCAGAGGGTCCTGTGGTGGGAACAAACGCATTTTAAATGAATGCAAATCAAAATCATTTTACTAGATGAAAGCATGACTAAACAAATCAATGAATGGTGTTTAGAAGACCAACGTGAAACACTCCCAGCAGTCTGAAATAAACCAGGTGTAGGATATCAGACAATCTAAGATTTGGTCAAAACCGAGTTGAGGCACGAGGAGTCACAAAAATTCCACTGAGGCCCAAGACAACAGGATGTCATAAATCAGACCCCAGCCTCTCTGAAGCAAGCCTAAACCTAAGACCCTGTCACAGAACAGTTTTCAACATTAACACAAAAGAACACATTGACAAGTCCAAGGAGATTGTAAAATTTTGGGGCAAGTTATCAAGAATAATGGTCAAAAGAGATGACCGCATGACTATCACACGAGAGTAACTACAGTCACAAGCTCCTCGTAAATTGACTTCCCCCACTTTACGACAAGAACAGACAGACTAAAATTCCTTACAGACATTTTAATCTCTGGTCTTCATACATTCACGGAATGGCACGGAAACTGCCTTTCCATACACCTAAATGACACTAAAAGGACTTGAGCAACTAACCATTGCTATATATCTAACCCCATATCATGTATCTAACCCACCTGTTTAACCATCATGTTTTAATCATTTATTGTGTATGTATTTTTTAATAACTATTGAATAGCTTAATGGTTTGTATTCATGTTTGGTATGTGTGAGTTTGAATTTTCATTCTTGAAACGTTTCTCCCAGTCAATTCCTGGTCAAATGTATCATATCCTCGTGAAAGAAATCATGTCCAAAATCATATTTGACAGGGGAAAAACGTGGATCATGTGAATGATGAGATAACAGTCGATTTATGAATGGGAAGGAGAAACATCGCAACACCCCGAGCTACAATTGGTCGAAACACCATTTGGGTGTGTTAAACAGCCTGGTTTAAATACTCAGGACACCATCAAACTGCGCTTTTTGGTCTTTTGCCTTTTGCGGGTCTGACTTTTTGTGTCTAGCGTTTAGAAACTAGCCATGCGGCTTTTAGCTTTTCACTACTAGTCATGCTTCTTTAGGTTTGAGAGTGCTCTGGCTTACAAGCCAGCTCCTCCAAAACCATGAGGAGAAACCCCAACACCCACGCCGGCCTGGCAAAACTTTACAATCTTTTCTATTCTTTAGTTGTTTTATTTTCCGTTGAGAGTTTCGTGTTTTTAGTTAAGTTTGCCTAACGCCGCATCTTCCAGAAGAGTGCTGTTTACCCTTCAACTGCAGACCACAGCTCAGCGTCGCCAGCCAACGCTCAATCACTGGCTTCAAGACTGAACCTCCAGCCAATCAGAAAAGCGGAAAACCCCTTTCAGCAACCAGACAAGAAAGGGAATCCCGCAACACAGAAAGCAAGTACCTCCAGATTCTAAACTGAACTGGTGCAGTTAATCTAAATTTTAACCTCATTGAGGAAATCAATGCGAGGGTTAATTAAGTGATTAATGGTTGTTCATGTCTATGCAATTTCACATATTGCTGTAAACTTGGGATTTCACATTTTCATTCTCTTTAATTATTTCCTCACTTTCTCTCTTTCTGTAACTTGTGTGTGAATGCGTGTGTTAGATTAGTTTATATGTCTTAGATTTATCCAATAAAGCCTTATTTATATGGAAAAGAGAAGTATCTTGTGTTTTGTGCTCACAAGTTAATGTCTTAAACTGCCGATCTTGTTACAGTGCTAATTAATAGTGTTTTCACTATATTTTGGATATAGATATCCATTGCAGAATTGCTGTCATACGGCTCGTTCACTGAATCGCAGGCCGTCTCAGTGATCAGCCGTAAAACAGTGATTCTGTCCTAATTCCCTTGCATATTAATGGTGGAGTTCCCTTTAAAATCTTAAATGATTCCCTTTGAGCTAAATTATTGACCTGTTTCCCTTACAGGCCAGTTCGAGACGTATTTATATAACATAGATCTGAGTGATTCAGCCCAAAATAAGAAATGGGTGGAGCAACTGGTACATAAAAGACATTCAAGCTTGTGTTATGTCTACAATCAAAACCACTGCTTTCTGTTAATGGATGCTGAATTTACCACTGGTGGGTGTGCATGCTTTTGAACATGGTTAATCGGTTAATCTTTGGAACTAAATACAAATACAATGCAGACAGATATTTTTCAAGTCCAGCTGTCCTGTCTCATAACATCTGAAGGACTTCAAATATGAGACTGCACAAGCGTTTTTCTTGGCCATGGTCTAGATTTCGGTGTTTAGTAGAGATCAAACGACTTCATGGACAAATGATAATTGGGGAGGCCAGGAGAGTTTGGAGACCAATAAGAAAATAGTTTTTAAACTTTCTGCGCATTTGTTGAGATAACCAAGATCTCAGAACATCCCTACCAACCTAATGCAATCAAACCATTTCAGCCAACAATGTGTTGGTGACTGATCTTGAACTGTTTGACAGATTTGTCCACTGCAGAAAAGCTGGTTTCAGCTCCTTTGACATGCTCGTCTCAACCCAGAAACAATTAATATCAGAGGTCAGGGGGGTGGAAAGTTTTCAAAACAACAACAACTTAGTCTGGCAAAACCAAGTAGATCCTTCCCATTATAATCAAAGTCTTCTAAACTGGGAACGCCCGGGGCGATGCTCATTCAGTTGATGGATGCAAAGTACCCATGCACTGGACAGCTGCTCCAGCCACTTCAATTTTTCATGTTTGTCTAAAACATAATTACAGTTATATAAATTGTTTGCGTTATAACTTTTGGCAGTTGCATCAACACAAATTCCATAAGTAATACTCGTAAACAAAGACAGTACTGCTCCAAGTTCATTTGTGGGCAGGTTATGTTGTCGGTTATATCATCATTAGACTCAATGGAAATGTGGGCTGGCACCAGCACCAGCATAATTTTGGTGAAAAATGGCATTCGAAAGCAAGGTCTACCCAAGATCCTTTGATGTTACAGTCAGTGGAATGGCGTCTGAAGTCTTTATGTGCTTTTGTGTGTGTGTATTTGCTATTCAAGCCTTTGTTACAATTATTTAACTTGTGTGAGATCTGCTCCACTTCCTCTTCGCTGACTTCATGCCGATAAGCACGACCAGAGTCTTCAAAACGAGGGAAACAGTACAGCAGAGCCAAAGGGGGAAAAAAAAGGCAAAACTGCAGCAGGAAGGCTTATGTCTGATCTCATTTTAACCTGGAGTGGGCAATATTCTTTGCCATTATTTTTCCATGCTTTGACAATCTTTCCCCATCCCTCTGGGATCTACATGACTGGACAGACAGAGGTGAAATGTAGGGGGTTTTACCTTTCTATGTAGCAGTTGTGTCTGGGCATTCCCTCCTCCTTCGATCTCATAGCGTACGCTGTTGAACAAAGCCACAGCGTACTGCTGCTCATAAAACCTCCCAAACTCTGCCATCACAGCGTTGGTGCGGGCTAAGTTGGAACAGAGATACAGGATTAGTTAGATTTAAAGAAGGACCGCAAGCACAGGAAAGAAATGATTACTTTACAGCTGCAGAGTGCACTGCAAATTGCAGGTTGCATTTGCTGGAGGTTACTTTAGGTCAAATGGCAGTATAAACATTTAATCACAATCACAAAACATTATAAACCTGTTTAGTTAGTTTTAGTCTTTTAGTTGAGAATTGTTCCCAAAAGCAATTAGGCAAGATAACAACAAAGATGCAAACACAGAGGAAAAACCCAGCCTCTTACAGCATCAAACAAAACAGAGCTGTAACTTGATCCAAGATTTTTAGTTGACTAGAACTACAGTGTGAAATACAACAAGTGACAATCCACTGTCGACATCATTAGCCCATGTCTGCGTGTCCGGGTTTGAAAGAGTTCAAACGGAAATCATGATATTGCCATGTACGATTATTAAACCACAAAAGGCTGCAATTTAAAAAAAAATTAATATATAGTCTGCATGCTTTAAAGTATGTTTTAAAATATAGTACTGCCATGTAAAATGTATTATTAATATTAATTTTATATGCACATTATTATTTTTTAAATAGTATTTAATAATGTAAATAATAAATTATTAAATAATTTTAGAGATATAAAATATTTATTAAATACATTACCATATTAGATGTAAAGGGAAAAAATAATAGACCAAAATAATAAGATTATGATTTTTGGGCCATTTTGTGCAACCCTCACTGTGTATTCTATTACAATATCATAACACTTATATTGAAATATATCTAATCTGTGAAAATGCTGATCCTGAAATTCAATAGGGTTACAAAAGAAAAGGTGATCAACAATAAATGGGAATTCCTGATAAAGAGAGAAACAGTTGCAAAAACAGTCAAGTGTGGAAACACATGGACACCGTATGAAAATAAACATCGAAAATGAAAAGACCCGAGCCTGCAGGCTTATTGAAGCTTTATGAAAAGAAGATGGTGCTATTAAGATGAATTTGCTTATATAAAGAGGCCAATAAATGGAAAAAGTGATGCATGATCAGAGGCAAATCACATTTGAATGCCATATTCAAAGCATAGTGGTCTAGTTTTAAAGCAAACAATATCCTTGGCATTTAATATTAACATGACGAGAGCCTTAGCGTTTGGATGCTGATGAAAGTTGGCACGTGTTTGAATGTATGTGAAAGGAGGACATACTTCCATAAGAAACAAGAAGGAACAACCTGACAGGAATGGAAAAAGAAGAAGGGCCACATCTGATGTCAACTGAATACACACGGCCTTCTGGGTATTCAGGTTTACTGTACCATGGCCTACAGTAGGTCTCCACAGGAAGGAATCTCTTCACTTACACCTCATTTCTCAAGCACTCCATCAGATTAGGAGCTTCTTGTTACAGGACATTTGAACGAAAACCATGTTGTTGTGATTGCATGAATGCAGCAGCCGGTGTGTCTGTGAGGGCAGACCGTTCTCTAGCAGACCCACTATTGTATTAAACTAGAATAACTCGTAGACTCCGTTTGCTTTGGCTCAGTGTGGACTATTCCACTGTATTCATTCACATGTATATTTGCAGAGAGTGTTTCTAGACACTCAGTTGGCACAGGTGGAACAGGTGCTGGCAACGATTCGCTAGCAAACTTCTTATCAACATAAACCCTGTAATGTAATGCTGTTGTGAACACCGCACATCACGTCACTCATCACATCTTAAGATGGGTTTCACTCGGAGCGTGTTAAAATGCATTAGAGCTGGGGTTTTCAATCTTGGACCCCCAGGTGGCTGCATGAGAATCCTAGGAGGCCATGAAAAAACTGAGAAAAACACAGTAAAAAAAAAATAAAAACAGGTAAACGTAAAAAAAAAGAAAAAAAAAAAAAAAGGTAAAAAAAAAAAAAACACATTAATTATAAAAAAATCAGTACTTAACCCGAACAGCACAGTACTACAAGTAGAAAACATTTATAATTTAACATAATAGAAACTCAAATGTCCCAAATAAAAGGTTAACTTTCAAATTATTCATGTTATAGTATAAATTGGGTCTATATACATAAAAAATAAATAGCTGTCTTTGAAAAGTTTAAATATTAGGATGTAAATGTATTTATTTTAGACTTTATATATAATCTTTCAAATTAGAATTTTTTTATTTATATATTTTCATTAGAATTTTTATTTTCTTCCAAGGTTTCTTTTTCTTTACAAAGAACATTTGCAATAACTCTATTTTTAGACAAGGCACCAAGAAAGTCATTATCATACTTCAGACACTTTTAATTAAAAAAAAACAATATCATAAGACATTTATTGATACCAACACTTCCCCAAGACATTCTTGCAATTTCAACAAAACTTTAACTGCCACTTAGATTATTTTACCTTAGTGACAAGTTTACAAGTCAAAGCTATCTAGTCACTGACCATAGAGACTGTAAAAGACCAAAAGCTGACAAACATCCCCTCCCACATGCACAGTCAGCAGATGAACCCTTCACTGTCTATGAAACTGGGGAAGGGAGGGAAAGATATGGGGGAGACAGATAAAACAAAAGTGTGAGAGCATGATGACACCTTGAGAAGATCCTCCCCATTACTCCAAGACCTGTTCATACTTGCTCTCACTCTCTCAGAAAACATCCAGCCCTATTAGCCAAATAGTTCACAAGGGAGGTCTAGAGATCCCTAGAGGAATTTCCTGTGTTCAAACCTCCCTTCAACCTCCTGACCTCCTGTCCATCTACCACAAACATCTTCATAACTGCTTCAGGCTTCATAAAGGGAGAGTCTATGAGGGCGGCCTACTCTTGTGAAGACCAAACATCTTCCCACAGTTCATTACTAAACAGCGGTGGAATTTCAAAAGGGCTGACTCAGCAGATACACTCAGCAGAAATGAAATCTTTCTCTGAAATTAACGCAGAACAAGACGATCACTTCATCAAGTGCCAGCTCACCAAGTGACTCAAGCCTATCATCAGTGAAAGATCCGGACTGGTACTTCAAACACACACAATGAAACCTATACTTCTTAACCAGTCCTGACTTGTTCTTAGAGTATGTGTGTGTGTGGACATACAAGGTTGCGGTGATCCACAATTTCCAGTCACAGCCAAAAGAGCTGTTGTTTTCTCAGAATAACGTTAGGAAATTATCTCACACGGCTCATTTCACTCAAACTGGTTTTCCACAACTGAAGATTGTTTTAAATGAACACTTAGGCTATATTTATCAAGTCGGTTTCCATCCAGAGATACTTTCTATGATTGACATGAGGGGTTGGTCACACTGGATAGCTATGAAATGTTCCTGTTAGTTTCTAGGAAAACTCAAAAAGCCAATGCTGTAAACATAATTGCGGTATTCCACACCTTAAAGCTCTTAAATTGCAAAAGCAGGTACCTTTAAAGGAACGTGATTATTTCCCATCATGTTTTGGAGAGGAACTAATATATAGTTATGAAGTTAAGGGTGTCTTTACAGATAACAAGTTCTCCAAACCAACTAGACTAGAGGAAGCATAATGCAGCAAAAATACTTAGTAGAAGCTTCATGGGCACACAATGGAAGGACATTTTTCCATCTTATTATTAGAGTTATAGCAGAAAATATAATTTGTGAAGACAAAAGTAGGCCTCCTATTAATCATTCCAAGGATACTCAAAAAAAAGTAGAGTTAACGTTTAAAACGTTAAACGCCTAAAACGTTTATAAAGTGGAAAAAGAAATTCGAAACAGGATTAGCAATATCAAAAATTTGTTAAAATACAAATACGTATTACTTAATGTTGCCTGCCTTAAATCTGCATGTGTTGGCTATACTTGAGGCTTTAGTGGGCGTTTAAACGCGACGCGTTCTTAGGTTCAGTCTGAGTTACTTTTAATCGTTGGTTATTGAACACATATTCGAACGTCTGCGTTGCGTCGCGTTTTTTAGGACGCGCGTCAAATACATTTGTTGTGATTTACTCAACACCTCATGAACTTGTATAAACCTGTTTGACTTTATTCTTTCCGTAGAACATAAAAAGCAGTTAGGAAGAACATTACAAAATGACAGTCTAGGTAAATGATGACATTTTGCTTTATTTTTTTTCCATCTGGACTCCGTCTCATACCGCTGTTGTTTTTGAGCGCGCGAATGCGTCCAGGTTTCTTCGGTGTAATTTACACGCGTCTGCTAAAAATCTCTTAAAGATTTGTGTATGGTGTATCCACGCTGACTAAACCCATCTCTTTTAATTAAACAGTCCTCCTTTAAAGTACGCTAGCTCTATTTTCCCTTTTAAAAGTAACACAAACGCGTTTTACCTGTAATCATCTCCCGTTTGCCTTCGTCCAGGTTGGTGGAAATCACATCACCCATGGTGACGATTTAAATGACAGTCACGGATATTGAAGAAAGTTCCTTTGGATCTGAAACACTACAGAAATGTGTCTTCTAAACAAAGCATCCCTGGTTACTTCAGAGCGTTGTGTTCATTTTGCATTGACGCGAGTTCACTGTGTGAGTGCGACGCCCTCTGAGCGCGAGAGAAACAAGACTCATTTAAACTCGAGTCAAATGAGTGACATTCAGAGGGCGTGGTTTACGCCGCCTGACACACCCAACTTCACAACAAACCTTCTGTTGTTTAATCACAGCTGATTTTACAGAGTCTGATGTGATCATGGACTTGCTTTTGTTATATGATGGGCTACGGGATGGATTTATTGATTTTATAAAAAATGAACACGTTTTGGTCTCTAAACCTTTAATGGCGTAATTATTATTTTCTTGAAGTAATGAAGATATTTATTTATTTTTTATTTATTTAGTCATTTATTAGATGCTTGTATCCAAAGCGACTTACAAATGAGGACAACAGAAGCAATCAATTGTAGTATCAAAACAACTAAAAACAGATGCAAAACTAAAAGCTAAAACTTTATAAAAACTACTTATACACATTTTAAAAATAAAAAAATTAAATAAAAATGACAAATGATTATAACAAAATTTCAAAACTTAACATTTAAAAAATAAAGCTAAAAACAATTCAAAAATATTAAAGAACAAAAGGTATAAGAGTATAATAATGATTCAAACATAACACTAAGCCAAACACCAAAAAAACAACTACATATGTACAACCACACACACATACACACACACACATATATATATACACATTTAGAAATTGAATATATATTTAATCACTTTCAATAGGTTGTTGAAGTATTAAAATAACTCCAAATTCACTAAACTAAAAAACTTTAACTAAAAGACCTTACAGACGAATGTAACTAAAATTAAAATAAAGAACAAATACAAATAATACAAATCAAAATAACAGTGCTTTATCAGTAATCCTAAAAATAAACCTGCCAAACACACAGCTAAAAAACCACCAGCTTACTCACACATAGTAAGAAATGGTTATAAAAACTTAAACAGAAGCGAAACAAGTAATAGGAAATATTAAAAGATATGAATATTTTTCAGTCTTACAAGAATTCTTAGAGTTGGCAAATTCCGTTCCACAAACATCTTTGAAACTGAATTACAAAGCTGATATTTTCTCCAGGAAATGCAAACTGCTTTTTAGGAATCTGAAGCCTTTGAGGCTTGCTTTGCTTTTCTTTTTAAGTCAAGGGAAAAAGAGGAAAAGGCACAATTGTATTTTAGAGAGAGAGAGAGAGAGAGATTTAAATCATGTATATGTCCAAAAACAACAGCCTACTTTAGACTAAACAGACACTTATTTAAAAAAAAATAAAACATTTGATTGATAATATGAGCTGCAGGTGATATTAGCTATATAATTTATAAAAATCAAAAATACTGCCCCGCCAAAAAAAAAAAAAAAAAACAGATAACGGGTTTACCTTCAGGCGTTCTCGCCTCTCTGTTTTCCCCCCCTTCCGTGCGGTCAAATCTGGACCTAAAGCTGCTTTAGTATGCTATGGAAGATGATCATCACATTATGATATTTACAAGGACAAGAGTAAAATATAACAGTATATATTTATTCAATTGAATTTTTATTCTTATTTTAACAACTTATGTTGTTAATTTGATGAAGTAAACTAAAACTGCTTTGCTTCGTAGTCAGTGAAATTAAAATTCAGTGTAACCTTTAGTTGCATCTCTAATTGAGTGACCTGCTCTTTTTGTCACGTAGCGGCCAATGAACAGTGGAAACAGTTGCAAGGGTATTTTACAACCTCCACTGATCATGGCATGAACAATCAGCGTGAAATCAAGGAGGGATTCACTTGAGACTCTGTGTCTGCGCCCTCGGCGTTTGGCAACCGCGCAGCATATAACGGTGCTCGGCAGCACGAGCGCATGTGAGGGAGGGGCGCTTAAGCAGTGACGAATCTCCGCAGTCAGCTGCTGTGAGTGCGAAGCATCGCTCTGCCAGAGACAGCAAGAGGAGAGGGAGAAGATATAGCACACGAGCGAACACTCAGGAGCATCATGGCACCAATTGGATTAAAGGCGGTCGTTGGCGAAAGTAAGACCATAATGTTCCTCGGCTACTGAGGTTTAATATTCAACCATATGTGCGTGCTATTTTATGGTACCTTTCCGTTGCATGTGTCATTAGTGTTCCTCAGCGTTCGGTTCCCCCTGGATGCGGCTGGTTGTTTCCCTGCCATTGTGCTGAACGGGGAGGACATTACTCTCGGGATGTTGCGGATGCGCATTGTGCATCATGACATGAATAGGTTTTTTCTCATTGCATAATGTATTAATATATAGCACGAGAACCAGACAAGCACCAAAAACCTTGATGCACCAATGTAAAGATGGTCTATCACACAGGAACGCCCTTATTCTGCACGGACGTTTGAGGAATTACGCAGGGTTCTGTCGACAGACCTCTGCGTTTTTGTTTTGTTTTGCTCGGTTTGTTATTTATAGGCGTAATGAGGATAGAATTGAGGGGATGTTTGCATAACTCTATCTTCTAGTTCTAGAGATGAGCTCAATATATGCGTTTTGGCAAAGCCTCACCCCTGTGATTGATCACCAGTGCATTATATTCCATTGCGTAAAGCTCCAGCTGGTGAACTGATCTGCCCAGGAAGTGCCCGTGCTTTTAACATGCATGCAGCTGCCTCGCATCTCCGGATGGATCGTTAAATGGCGGAGTGGTTCATGTTTGGTTGAATAAGGGAAAATGAGAGCACCAAATGCGCATCCCTCAGAGGTGTAGTAGCTGTATCTGTCATGTGTGGTGCATACTAGCTGAGAGAGCGTTCAGGAACAGAATGGCGTTTAGTACAGACAGATTGATGGCGGTTGTAGGTGCTTTCGTTTGAGAGAAATATTTTGCTTATGCTTATGCAGCAGGATATGGAGATAATTGTTTTAAAAGCTTCTGAAAAGTCAATTAAACATATTATTACAACTGTAACTCTCTCTTTTTGTCACTGCATTTTCAATCAGAAATTGCTAGTACATTTCACAAATGATTAAGAAACGGCAAATAACCAGTAGGCTATTTTCTGGTAAAACCTAGGCTACTCAATCACTTCACAAATTGTTACATTCACAAATTTGAAATACATAAAGTATAATGAAAATATGAACTCTGCCGTGTTCAAACGCCTGTTTACTTATTCATTTATTTGAAAGAAGCATTTAATGTATTTTATTTGTAGCCTAATACATTTAAATAAATTTGCTACTTTTATATTTAACACAAATACCTTCTTCATATACGTATAGGAGTAATTTTTAATCCCATTCAAAAATCCAGTTATATAAATACATAAAATGCAATTCATAAAAAAAATTTATGGTTGGGGGAAAATAATGCTGGTTAAAGTAGTTTGGCATATTTTATTTTACAATTATTATAAAATTACATATAATACTGTTTTTTAATAATCAATGATGAGGGAAGCAATTTTGTTTTAAAATATCATTAATACTTGCAAAACTTATTTGTCCTCCCAATCAAAGTCAGTTTGGATTCAGGAAGCCGTTTTTTAGTCATGTGACAAACCCCCCACAAAACAGTTTTCAAAAAGGACCATCTTGGTTAGTAAGTACATTTTATTAATCATAAATTTTGACCTTTTATGAAAAGAAACATTTTGTCCAGGTCAAATGGGGTAAAATATTTTACCTGGGACAATCATGATTTTTAAAAAAAATTAAATAAAATACTGTTGAAAATGATTAAGGACATTTTTAAACAAAAATATTTTAAATATTTCTAAAAACATTTTGGACATCCTTATTTGTCACTGACTCATTATTATGCCCACATCATTCACCACTAACGCATTAAACATTTTGAGTTTGTTTTGTTTGTAATATATCGATTAATGTTGCTGAAACACCTTATGCTAACCTCAAACTGAAAGCACAGAAAATATGACATAATAGTGAAAATGCTGTTGCATTGTTCAGTCCAAATGAAAGGCTCATGCACATAATCAATATTGACTGAAACCTGATCATTAAAAGCCATAAACACTCCGAACACCTGCGCTGGATTCTGTCTTCCTCACACACATGATGATGGATTGGTTTTCCTGCGGTTTGATGTGCCGTGGGTGTGTGTGTGTTGGTTTCACTGTCTTCTCCAGGGACATGAGATCCAGTACACATAATAAAGATCAGACACAGGGTCAGATAGACAGCAAAGCAATGAGCGGAAGACTGCCCAAATCCTTGCTTAGATTGTCATTGTCTGTTTTGATTTGTTTTTACCTTTAAAATATGCAATATTGACAGGGAGCTGTACATATGCGCCGTAGGATGTAATGTAAGGGGATAGCAGGAGTACACTTGGACAGCATCTGTGTGAATGACTCACAGTATTTGTCTAAAGGGTCTTTCATCGGCATTAGTCTAGCTCTGAATGAACCAGTTCTTTTGTTAGCCTGCCTATTTGTTGATCCATTTTCATGAATTGAGCTTATACTATGCCCTACTTACCAGATTAACCAAATTATACATCAGAAACAATGATTTCTTAATATATATATATATAATATTAGATTAGGTAAATAAAAAAACTATCGATTACTCTCCTTAATCGATTACCATTTTTACGGAACGATATCGATTCTAAAATCCCAAGAATCAATAGTCTAGCCTGTTTTCAGTTAATGGAAGGAACATTGAAGGGCAATTCCCATCCAATATATCGCAATAAGCATCGTGCTTTGGTACTTTTAATATGAAACAAAGTCTCAGATTTCAAATTATATCCATTGTATTGCAGTATTCAAACAAAAAAAATGCTGTTTTGGCGCTGTTTAATGAGGAGTGACAGATAGCTGTAGCGCCTCAGTTCAATAGACGTGGAAGCGCGAGGCGCACGGGAACTGATCATCTCCTCCACATTAATACCAGGTTCAGCACAAAATAAACATGACTAAACATCCGAAGGTAAGTTAAAGAAAGAGTACAAATTTACAATCCTTATCATGTCTCATGTAATCTCTCAATTAGTGTTTCAGCCACACAAAGACGTCAATATAAAGTCTTGTAAACAATGTCACATAACGTCAAATTTATTTCAGAAAAACATATTCGGTGACCATAACTCGTTAGTCAGCTAGAAAAATAAACTGTAGGGAGGGGTATTTTGCTAAATATATGCACCAAATAACATAGTCATTATAAATTTTTACTGTTCTTCAATGTTTAATATATGTTTGAATAAACCCATCAAGTTTTTGACAGCCACCATTTAAATGTTTATATTTAAAAAAACTAATTGAAGTAGAAATATAATTATGTAATTGTAACTTTATTATTAAAAACTTCATTAAGTGTAATTTTAGCAGTTGTATATTAGCCTACAAATCAGTAAATTTTAACCTTTTAATATTATAGTAATATAGTACCAACTGACTCATGTAAATTTTACAGCATTAGTTGAGAGATTTATTTCCTTGAGAAAATTTGGCATGTACTATACCTGATATGTATCCAAAATAATCGATATTGAATCGAAGCGGTCACTGAATCGAATCGCAGCTTGTGACGAGAAGCGAATCGGAATCGTTGAAATTTGTGCTCAAAACCCAACCCGTAATAAATAAGAAATAGATACTATAAATATATAATACACACACACAATATAAAGTGGGGAAAAAAGTATTTAGTCAGACACAAATTGTGCAAGTTCTCCCACTTAAAAAGTTGAGAGAGGCCTGTAATTTTCATCATTTGGTATACCTCAACTATGAGAGACAAATTGAGAAAAAAAAATCAGAAAATCACATTGTAGGATTTTAAAAAAATTTATTTGCAAATTATGGTGGAAAAAAAGTATTTGGTCAATAAAAAAATTTCATCTCAATACTTTGTTATATACCATTTGTTGGCAATGACAGAGGTCAAACGTTTTGTGTAAGTCTTCACAAGGTTTTCACACATGTTGCTGGTTTTTTTGGCCCATTCCTCCATGCAGATCTACTCTAGAGCAGTAATGTTTTGGGGCTATCGCTGGACAACACGGATTTTCAACTCCCTCAAAAGATTTTCTATGGGGTTGAGATCTAGAGACTGTCTAGGCCACTCCAGGACCTTGAAATGCTTCTTACGAAGCCACTCCTTCGTTGCCCGGGCGTTGTTTGGGATCATTGTCATGCTGAAAGGCCCAGCCACGTTTCATCTTCAATGCGCTTGCTGATGGAAGGAGGTTTTCATTCAAAATCTCACGATACATGGCCCCATACATTCTTTCGTTTACACGGATCAGTCGTCTGGTCCCTTTGCAGAAAAACAGCCCCCAAGCATGATGTTTCCACCCCCATGCTTCACAGTAGGTATGGTGTTATTGGATGCAACTCAGCATTCTTTCTCCTCCAAACACGACAAGTGAGTTTTTACCAAAAAGTTCTATTTAAGTTTCATCTGACCATATGACATTCTCAAAATCCTCTTCTGGATCATCCAAATGCACTCTAGCAAACTTCAGACGGGCCTGGCCATGTTCTGGCTTAAGCAGGGGGACATGTCTGGCACTGCAGGATTTGAGTCCTTGGCGGCGCAGTGTGTTACTGATGGTTGCCTTTGTTACTTTGGTCCCAGCTCTATGCAGGTCATTCACTAGGTCCCCCGGTGTGGTTCTGGGATTTTTGCTCACAGTTCTTGTGATCATTTTGACCCCACGGGGGGAGATCTTGCGTGGAGCCCCAGATCGAAGAAGATTATCAGTGGTCTTGTATGTCTTACATTTTCTAATAATTGCTCCCACAGTTGATTTCTTCACACCAAGCTGCTGACCTATTGCAGATTCAGTCTTCCCAGCCTTGGTGCAGGTCTACAATTTTGTTTCTAGTGTCCTCTGACAGCTCTTTGGTCTTGGCCATGGAGTTTGGAGTGTGACTGTTTGAACAGGTTGTTGTGGACAGGTGTCTTTTATACTTATAACAAGTTCAAACAGATGCCATTAAAACAGGTAACCAGTGGAGGACAGAGGAACCTCTTAAAGAAGAAGTTACAGGTCTATGAGAGCCAGAAATCTTGCTTGTTTGAAGGCGACCAAATACTTATTTTACCGAGGAATTTACCAATTAATTCTTTAACAATCCTACAATGTGATTTTCTGGATATTTCTTCTCATTTTGTCTCTCATAGTCGAGGTATACCTATGATGAAAAGAAAGCCTCTTATATTTTTAAGGTGGGAGACTTGCACAATGGTGGCTGACTAAATAATTTTTGCCACAATGTATGTCACTACGAGTCTAACGACCAACTAAAGGGGAATCTTAGATTTATGTACACAAACACAAAGCTATATGAGGGGTATGTGACATCCCTTTAGATGACAAGCTGAACTGAGATGAGAGTCCTTGATCATAGTGTGTATACTTGTGTATGGCAAGTGAAGAGAGGACAGTCAATGTGCCTTGCGGCAAACTGTAAGCGTGTGATTTATAACTCCTTTAAAGCTCAAAGAGAACTCCATGCCTTTCACGCCAGCGTATATGACGTAGTATGTATTAAGAAGCGTTTGTGACAATGGACATTTTTTATTGTTTTCCATTAACAGAGCTGGGGAGTATGGATCCAGTATGTGGCTCTTTATTGTTTCAGAATTGCATTCAATAGCTACTCATCAAGGTTTCTCTTCCAATCCAATACACAAGCAAACCATAAACCACCGTATATAAAGAACACATAGACAAGACACACACCAGGATAAAAATAGCAGTTAATGATGATTAATTCTAGTGTGGATGAAAAAAGAATGAGGGGTTACATGAAATTAAAAAGGGAGTATCAATACAAACTAGATCTTGCATATTCTGAGAACAGTGTGAGCGGTACCAAAAACAGCTTAAACCAGCACATGGTTGATTTTAGAGGGGCTTTGAGCAATTTTCCGGAAGTCAAGACCATCTTAGACCAACTTTGATTAGCAAACCATCCAACCATTTTATCATCTGTCATGGAATAACTGCATCCTATCTCTTAGAAAATTATTAAAATCCATTGCTTGCATTATTAAGCACTATTAGCTACAAATCAACCAGAGATAAGGATAATTTACATGAAAAGAAATAGTCTTCTAGATGTTTGCTGACAACGGCTCATATTTTTAATCCCAAAGACCAATTCTGTCAAGCTGTGAACTGTTTTAAAAGACGCTGCTGAATAAATCACGCTGTCTATTAGTCTACTGTACACCGGCATGGCTGTCTCCATGTCTGAAATACACCACTAGCCTGTCATTATCCATGATTGCGCTCGCCCTGACATTTGGGTGTTGCATTAGCTTTGTGCATGGGTGCACAGACCAGTGTAACATCTCCAATCTCTGCAGGCGGATGCACAGTGTACCAACAGTCGAAATGAATTATAGATTTCGGTTTAGATCAGCCATGAGCCTGCAATTGTTCGTGCAGTTTTATATAATTTCTCCCTGGTGGTTACTAATGGCATGGTCTGGTTTAGGATGCTTTTTATATTTAAGTTAATGGTAAAAAATAAAGATAATGTTTAGTTCAAGCTCTCTGCTGAGTCTCCTGGAATACATTATCCAGAATTCCTCCCGCTGAGACCCGGTTTATGGCTTTCCTATGAAAATAAGCCCGAGTGGAGAGCTCTGGGAAAGATAAATCAGACCTCAGCATGAAAGATGTTGTCCCACTGAGACAAACAGAGAGCTAAAATGGACTATTACCTTATAGTACAAAACATACTGTAAAATACAAAACATGCAGATATCTATGAGGTACGGAAATTTGAAATGAAAACGTTTTCAACATGTTCAAATTTCCAAACAAAAAGCAGTGTAGGTTTTTGAGATTATATGCAATGTATATTTCTGAAGATATATGTGAATATATCCTGTTGTATCAAATGACTTACAGTTAGGGATGCACATTATATTAGTACCATATCCATTATTAGTTGATATTAGAGATTTTTGCATTTATTGGTATCGGTTGACTATGGGTATTTATGTGCATGTTCATGTTCATGTACATTTAAATTACCATCTAAAAATCATATAATAATCTAAAAAGTTATTTTTTAACAATCTATAAAATCAATATAACAACAAATAAATAAAAATAAAATGTATAAAAATATTAAACTAACAACTACAATAAATTTTATGCAATATAATTGAAAATAATTTTAATAACACATCTATCAAATCATAAAAATAATTTAAATTCTTGTCTAAATTTTATTTTTTATTTATTTGACAAAAGTATAGAATTTTAATACTTGCCTTATATCCTTTATTTGCCATAATGAAAAATATTTATATTTACAGTTATCATTTTTGTCTGGATCAACCATAATTCTTATTAATCTTTTAGAATAAATACTTATATTATATTATTCATAATAGATTCCTTCATCGCATATTATATAAATTATCATAATTATAGTTTACCAATACTAAAAATATTATACATGTTTTTATTTTATTTTATTGGCATTTTAAATTTACCTTTTAGAGTGTTGTTTAAATGTGACTTGAAGTAACATGTTTTAGATAACATATTTGTGAAATGAGCATGCACAATTAAATATTCAAGATCATCCACTACAGAAATACTAAATAAATGTAAAAATCATTGGCCCGACATGAATGATAGTTTCATTTACAATTATAATTATTGGCACAGCCTGAATTATATTATGATGCCTGGCATGAAGTCTTTTCAGCATCACTTTTCCTTCCTCAGAAAGCTCTTCTGTGCATTCATTGAGCGGGGGTGTTGCGAAGTGACTCAGCATGCTGAAATTCTATACCAGCAGGACAGCATCTGAGTCAATGTGTGTTTGTGCTCTGTCCTTGGACTCTGTGACGTTGGTTGGGGTTTAGTAGAGCATCTTCTGTCTGTTACACAAGGACAATATTGGATAGTCACCTTCTCAGGGGCATTATCTGACACTATGCGCACAGACCGCACTGCAGTATGGATGAGATGCTCCGACGACACCAGTTCTCTCCAAAAAACTTCTATATATTAATATAAAACTCCTCTATAAGAAATACATGATTCAGTTTCAGTCCTACGCAGCAGATATTAATAGTAAACCTTGGCTGAAAAATAAGAGAAAAACACCAAGGTTACTGATGCAACAAAGTGAAGCAACATAAATAGAAAACATAACACTTGAATGGTTTCTAGGTTTAGTTTTCATACCAGAAAATCAAAGCAGATCCACAAGGATAAGGAAAACCACAGACTGTCTCTTTAAGGTAAATGGTCGTAAAAATCCCGAGAGACTGAGCATAAAAGTGGGTCATGAAATGAGAGTGCCCTGAGGGAGCCTGGGAATATGGAGGGTTAAATCTGCAGTGATGAGCAGCTATACAGTTTTTTTTTTTTTTGGCACTGACCAGAAGTACAGCTGGGTGATATTGCATTTTGACGGCAATATTTATCTCATTATGTATTTGCTCTGAAATGGCCTACAGGGGTGATTTTAAGTAGAGGAACTGTCTTTTTGAACAAATAGCCAGTACAAGTCAATGTAAAATACAGTAAAAATGTCATTAATATCAATTAAATATTCAATATCAACCAATAAATGAAACCAAATCTAATATAAACTGATAATCAACATGGTGCTGATATACTGTACATCCCTAACTAATTTTATACAAATTTCATCACTCAAAAATGTTTATAGATGGCATTTTTTTATGAAATGCATGAATAGAAAGTCTTCTGTGAACATTTTTTGAGTGATTAGACAAACTGATTTTTTTTATTTAAATAGTTAATAATAATGCATGCATTCACTAAAGCACATTATACAATCTTGCTTTTGAATATAGTCAGCAAAGTCGTCAAGAGTATATTGTGAATGAATCAGTATATTACCTAGACATAACCAGCAGTCAAACACAGGGATTGTATCATATCAAAACGTCCTTCCTTGCTAAAGCAATCTTTGATTACAGCTGCAAGATATAGCTTCGTTTAACCAAACATCTACTTTTATCACAAACTACAGCTTGTGCTTAATTAAGACATCTACATTAAGGTTAAATATGAAGAGTGAAGAGCTGGAGTGAGATGAGACTCCAGTTGGTGTACTCAAGAGAGAGGTTCAGAGTTTAAAGGGAAAGGACATGAGACAGAACAAGTGGTGGTACCATATACTGCTCTTTTGAGGGCATCTGCGCTTGTTCCCTTTTATACCTTCCTTTGTGACGTGAATGGAGAAAATCAGCCTTACATAACCAGAACATGTTTATCTGCTTCAGGGTTTTAAAACCAACTGAAATGTTTATCATTAACAAACAAATAATGATACGTTGGTAACCCTAGTAGCTGTTGGACAACATGGCTTATTGCACATTTCTCCAGTTCGTTTCGAGAGGAACCCCAAAGCTGTAGAAGCACATGGTTATGAATTATAGCCTCACGTTACTTGCTCCACTCAATGGAATCTCTGCATTGTATGGGTGCCGTCAGAAATGAGATTCCAAACAGCTGTCAATAGCCTCACGCTAATTCCCCACTCATCCACGGTGTCTCTAGAAGCGTGCATGTTTTGTAGGAACAAATTTCCCAAGATGTTTTTAACTTATAAACCTTGAATAAACGAGTCCTTTATATCATCCTAATATTGCATTCCCATCCAGTGAAAAAGTTGTCTCGCTGGAAATCAGTAAGAACTTACACTATTAAAAACATAATTGTATGCTTCATTCCGGATCCATAGACGAACAACCCTTTTTTTTGTTAAAGGGTTTTATTTTTTCCATAAAGAACCTTTAACATCTAAAGAATCTTTCTGTTTCCCAAAAGGTTCTTTGTGGTGAAAGAAGGTTCTTCAGCTTATAAAACGATAAGAAAGAGATGGTTCTTTAAAGAACCTTTGACTGACTTAATTTGTTTCTTTGGAACCAACAAAATTGCGTCTTCTTATGCATCGCTGTGCAAAGAACATTTCAAGCACCTTTATTTTAAGAGTGTATGCACAAATGTATTAATTTATTTATTAAAAACAAACATGCAGGTTTTCGCCGTTTCAGCGGTTTGGACTCTCATCCTGACGGCACCCATTCACTGCAGAGGATCCATTGGTGAGCAAGTGATGTAATTTCTCCAAATCTGATGAAGAAACACTTATCTACATCTTGGATGACCTGTGGGTGATTAATTTTTTTTAGCAACCTTTCATTTTTGGGTAAACTATACCTATGTATCTCTAAATGTTTGACTCCAACGTAACTGCAGTGTACACATTATCATATGTGGAAACCTATAGACCCTATTTGGACCTTTAATTTACTGCACATAAATGGAATTTACTGTTTGATTGAATTATAATTATTTTGCATTAGTGTCACTTTACAAAATCAGTTAAACCCAAACACATTATCAGCACCTTTCTGAGAAAATCAGCATTCAGGCGATCCAGCCTGCTGTGACAAATATCTGATAGACTGCGGTACATTTTATTACCCAATATGAGGAAAAGAAATAAATGGAGTTCATTAACCGAGACCTGGCCTGCAGTCTGTGTGTACAGTATGATTTAATCCAATTTATTTCTACTGCACTGCAGGAATTCATCTCTTGAAAAGGTTACACATCAGCGAGGAAGCTAGGAAATCAATACATTGAGAGGTCTCTGTAAAAGAATGTATAAAATGCATGCATGCAGGCTGATGGTGTTTTAAATGCATACAATTAGGATTTGAGCAGATTGCAGAAGCTTGGATGAGGCCTTTTTACATGCTTTTTGTCCTTCCCTGTACTTTTTCCCCCCTCATTCGCATCACGTAACCCCCATTTGTACAGTAAAAAGATGGTTTTTTTTTTTTTTTTTTTCAACCTCGTCCTGAGGCTGAACATGGCAGAATCGAACCAGAGACCAAATGTGTTGTGCTGATGTCACATGACTGGATGAAGTGTCCTCTGGAGACAGCGGAGAACAACGTGACCCAGCGTATACCTCGGAAAGTGTGTTCCCTTGGTGTTATTTTTTTTTCAGTAAAAAATTAGTTACGTAAAAACGAAGAACACAAGACACTTAAAAGCAAGATATTTATTAAACTCATTTCAATGGAGAAGATTGGAATAGTGCTGGACAATTAATCAAATTTCTAATCGCTATTACAATTATGGAAGCCACAATTACATAAATCGGTCAAAGTGGCAATTAATCGTTCAAAGTCCACTTATGTTATTCTGCGTGCTTAAGATGCGTTTTTTTCTTTCTATATGTTATCTTAAGGGGTTTTCCATTGTTTTAATTTTTTTTAGTTTTAGTATAACATTATAATACTATTCATATTTTTACTTATTTGAAATTTAAAGAAGAAACCAATCCGATGTTTAGTTGACATTTGAGGCTTAACACAATAGAAAAGCAATAAAGGTTTTTCAGCTTGAGTGGTTTTTTCCAGCTGGGTTTATTTTTTCATAAATAAAAATGATGGCATGCAGTTGCATAAAACAATGGTATAAACATCATTCAATGTAATTTGTGATAATCGTAATTAATAATCGCAGTTACAATTTCAAGGGAATAATTGACAATTGTGATTTTTTTTTTGTCATAATCGTGCAGCCCTATTGGAAAGCGAGTAAATAATGGCTAAGAATAAAAGATATGTAAATATTTGTTTAAATTTATTTTATTTATGCATCAAAGTAAATCAAACGCAAATTAAACATACAATGCATAATCTCCTAGTGTCATTTTTTAAAATCTTTTGACAGCCTTGTCAATGGCAGTGTCATTTTAATATTATAATATATACTATATAAGATTTAGTACTTGGTATTAATTTTGAATGACTTTTTTTTTTAATATAATACTTCTAGAATTTCAGATTTTATTAAAATTTAGTTTAGATTTTTTACTATCATTTTCTTATTTATATACTATTATAAGATTAGTATTTGGTATTTTAATATACCTACCGTATTTTGAAATGAGCTTTTACAAAATATATTTTCAGTTTTTATTTTATTCAGTTTTAGTTTAGTTTTGCGCTTTTGTCATTTTTTCTTTTTCTTCAATTCTTTTAATTGTTTTTAACTTCTAATTAACTTTATTTTTATTTTAGTTTTTAGTCATTTCAATTTAAACTTATTTTATTTCAGTTAATTGCATTATTAATTCATGTAATAACTTTGAATTAAAAGCTTTATTTCAATTAATTAAAAGTTTTATTTGGATTTAGTTTTTGTTTAGTTAAATTTACATATTAAACTTTTTTAATAGTTTTAGTTAACGATACCAACACTGGTCAGTGAAGTGAACATGTTAAATAAATATTGTGTAACATGTTATTTTACATTAAATTATGATATTAAACTGTCGGCTACTATTCACGCTGGATATTGGCTTTGGCTATCGACAAACCCATACTGATCAAACACTAGAATGTACATATATTATCATAGGTATTCTTGACCTGATTTTCATAGCATAAAACATCATCTTTGTGTGAAAACTACAAAAAAAGCAAGTTAAAATGAGACATTAATGAAGCTCTGCTGAGGATTTGAATTACATAAGGTGCTCTGAATTCTGGTGGCTACAAAAAGAAACATCCTACACTTTTTGGTAGGTTTTGCTTGTATCTGAGGCATTTTGAAAAAAAACAGAAATCTGACAAATATGTTTTCATTGGCACGCTTTATCAGATCGCTTTGCTCTCAGTTTGATTAGCTTTGGCCCTCATTCACATAAATTGCTATTGGAATCAATGCTAAATCTCCTGTTAGCTAAACTGCCTGCTAATCTCTTCACATTCACTAAAACATGCTTCGTGTTTAAACACCCATAATCCATCTGGATTCGGCCAGGATTCAGTGTTTTTATCCACAGAGGAGCTTAACTCTCTATCACTGCACCAGCACAAATGTCAAAACCACAAAATCCCCCTGAGCGCCTTTATTCGGACAATTCAACCAGATGGCTAGTATTGCAATCATGCTAATATTGGCCCCAACACACAAAAATGGTCGCCTCCGCCCAATCCCTGCATGATGGGATTACTTCCATCAGAGTGAGTAGAGAGATCAGCCATAGAGCAGAAGCAGTAGTTACAGATAGAGATTCTACATAGATTCAATTCTCAATGATCAGCTATGTTCATTTAATATTGTCTGTAAGCAGCACAATCATGGCATCTGAACAGAGGGAGATTCTGAAGATAAACAGATTCAATTGGCTGCCATAGGAAACGCTGTCTCTGTCTCACATCTGATAGCGCCCCAGCTTCCCAATCTGCGACAAATGCACTTTACAGGGAATGGTGCACACTGAATATAAGTTCCCTTTTTGATAATACAGAGCATTATGGCTTTCAGCATCAGCATAACACTTCATTAGCATAAGATAATGGGGGAAAAAAGCAAACAAACACAATAGGACTAATAAAAACAAATAATTTAAAAAAACATTTGTGAATTTTACTAGTGATTACGACTTTATTTTTCACAATTGCCTGTTTTTTCCTCATAATTGCCACTTTTATATCTGGCAATTGGCTTTTTTATCCTTATAATTGTGACTTTATATCTTACAATTGGTCTTTTTTCTTGTAACTGTGACTTTATATCTTACGGTATCCGCTTTTTCTCATAATTGTTATTTTTTGTCACAATCAACACTTTATCACATAATTGCGACTACATATCTCTCAACTGGCATTTTTGTTCTCAGAATTATGACTTTATATCTCACAATATCTGCTTTTTACACATAATTTTACATAACATTTTATATACCACACCTGATGTTGTTTTCTAGTAATTTCGTAATAATCTCATTGTGTGACTAACTCACAATTGACACTTTTCTCGTAAATTAGACTTTATATCTCGCAATCTGACTTTATTTCACTACTGTCATTTTTTCCCCTCATATTGTGATTTTATATCTCACAGTCTGACTTTATATTTCACAAATGGCATTTTTTCTTGTAATTGCGAGTGCGAATTTATATCTCATAATTGCTGCTTTTTCTCATTATTGTCACATTATATTTCATAATCAATGCTTTTTTTTCACATAATTGTGACTATATCCCACGATTGATGTTTTTCCCCCTCATACTTGGGATTTTATATCCCACAGTCGTGACTTTATATCTGAGAATTTGACTTTTAAATCTCTTTATTTAAAATGTTTGCCTTTTTCTTGTAATTGTGACTTTACATCTCCCTGATGTGACTTTATTTCTGTGATTGGGTGGGTAAAGTTTCATAAGAACCAGCCTCGCCCACCTGGAGTTACATTCCTGATCACAGTGTTAAAATAACCCAGATGAACTGGATTTCATGAATATGATTCTTTTTCAGCAGTCAGAGTGTCCATTTATTGAGAGGCGTGTCTATGAATTTTGATGTAACAGATACCAAAAAGGCTCTGCTGCAGAAAAGCGAGAGAGAGATAGAAAGCAAAAGATAATCCATTTTAGTAAAGGACCAGCGGGTAGTCAGGCTCAGGTGTGACAGGGGATAGCGCACGCACACACACACACACACACACACACACACACACACACACACACACACGACAATGCTAGAGGCTTTGCATGGCAATAGAGGAGGTGTGTGAGATGATAAAGAGAGTGATAGAGAGAGATGTACATTGTGTCATCACCAATACCTTCATATTTTTGATTGTGTAAGATATTGATCTGCCTCCTACACATCAGTAGCCATTATCATCATTTATAAACCAGCACACAAGCTGGTTCCAGTCAAATATAATGCAGTGTTTTGTTGTGTATGATTCAGGCACATATGTTGTTGTATAATGATTTTATGTCCTATGATAAATCTAGAGCTGTTCTAAACAGTCAAAGAACTATTCAATTAAGGCAGCGGCTATTTACATTAAATCTAAAATACATACAGTACAATTTTTTTAAGCAAGGATGATTAAGTTGATCAAAAATGACAGAAACATGTTAAATAATGTTACAAAATGTGTCCATTTCAAATAAGTGCCATTCTATTGACCAAAGAATCATGTATCAGTTTCCATAAAAATAATAAGCAGCACAACTCTTTTCAACATTGATAATAAAAGAAATGTTTCTTGAGCAGCATATTAGAATGATTTCTGAAGGATCATGTGACACTGATGACTGCTGGACATTAAGCTTTACCATCACAGGAATAAATTACACTTTAAAATAGAAAAAAGTTATTTTAAACTGGAATAATATTTATCACTAATACAACATGTATTTGTGGTTTAAACATGGATATGACTAGTGAAAAAAAGTGTATGAACTACTAATATCAGATGTTTGAAAAACGTTTCTCTTCTTCCTGCAGAGATTATGAATGATGTTATCAAGAAGGTAAAGAAGAAGGGAGAATGGAAGGTAAGACAAACTCAATAACCCCATCACCATAGCAACCACTCTATCCTTATGTCACCGCACCACAGTTTTAATCTTTCATTGAGTCCCCGAGCCGCAGACAGGAAATCAGTGTGAATAATTAAGCCCAAACAATTTCATCCATCCTGTTCTGCCTGTATCACGCCACATGCATATTTATTTCGGTGCCCATATTAATAAATAACAGTTTTCACACTGCCTGCATAAGCAAAAGCAACGGACCTTTCTGTTGCAGTAATGTGTGTTTCTCATTACTTCTGCTCTCTGTTTTTCTCTGTAGGCTTTGATTGTGGACCAGCTCAGCATGAGGATGCTGTCCTCTTGCTGCAAAATGACTGATATCATGACAGAGGGTATCACTAGTAAGTCGATCCACAGTTTCTGACCTCAAATGAAGTAAAAAGTTCACCTTTGCTGCTAACAACAAGTCTATGGCTCATGGGACACAAAACTAATAAATATTCTATAATCTCAATTCAGAACTGATCTCTAAACCTCAAACCGTCATATAAATGCTGGAAAATGGTGGCCAGATGGAAATAAACATCTCATATCAACAACCCAACTAAGCACACATACGTCTAGATGTCTGCAAAAGAACAGATCTGGAAAGCATCACATTAAATTTAATTTAGAAATAGGTTATAACATGTTTTGCTATATTATATATATAGTCATGGCTAAAGGCGTTGTTAGGCATAACAGTTGCAAGCCTGAATATATTTACAATAGGTTTACAAATATCTGATTAAATCATAATCATCACGAAAACATCTAATGACCATTGTTATAAAAGGAAACGGTTTAATTTTTTAAAAATATTTACCATTTAAAAAGTGTATATATATACAGTGGGTACGGAAAGTATTCAGACCCCCTTAAATTTTTCACTTTTTTTTATATTGCAGCCATTTGCTAAAATTAATAAAAAAAAATTTTTTTTCCTCATTAATGTACACACAGGACCCTATATTGACAGAAAAACACAGAATTGTGACATTTTTGCAGATTTATTAAAAAGAAAAACTGAAATATCACATGGTCCTAAGTTCAGACCCTTTGCTCAGTATTTAGTATAAGCACCCTTTTGATCTAATACAGCCTTTTTGAGTCTTTTTGGGAAAGATGCAACACCTGGATGTTTTTCACACCTGGATTTGGGGATCTGCCATTCCTCCTTGCAGATCCTCTCCAGTTCTGTCAGTTTGGATTGTAAACGTTGGTGGACAGCCATTTTTTTAGGTCTCTCCAGAGATGCTCAATTTGGGTTTAAGTCAGGGCTCTGGCTGGGACATTCAAGAACAGTCACAGAGTTGTTGTGAAGACACTCCTTTGTTATTTTAGCTGTGTGCTTAGGGTCATTGTTTTGTTGGAAGGTAAACCTTCGGCCCATTCTGAAGTCCTGAGCACTCTGGAGAAGGTTTTCGTCCAGGATATCCCTGTACTTGGCCGCATTTATCTTTCCCTCAATTGCAACCAGTCGCCCTGTCCCTGCAGCTGAAAAACACCCCACAGCATGATGCTGCCACCACCATGCTTCACTGTTGGGAAGGTATTGGACATGGGTGATGAGCCAAGTGCTTGGTTTTCTCCACACATACTGCTTAGAATTAAGGCCAAAAAGTTCTTAGGTTCAAAAAGAATCTTATTTCTCACCATCTTGGAGTCCTTCAGGGTTTTTTTAGCAAACTCCATGCGGGCTTGCACTGAGGAGAGGCTTCCGATGGGCCACTCTGCCATAAAGCCCCGATTGGTGGAGGGCTGCAGTGATGGTTGACTTTCTACATCTTTCTCCCTTCTCCCGACTGCATCTATGGAGCTCAGCCACAGTGATCTTTGGATTCTTCTTTACCTCTCTCACCAAAGCTCTTCTCCCCCGATAACTCGACGGGCCAGCTCTAGGAAGGGTTCTGGTCGTCCCAAACGTCTTCCATTTAAGGATTATGGAGGACACTGTTCTCTTAGGAACCTTAAGTGCAGCAGAAAAATTTTTTGTAACCTTGGCCAGATCAGTGCCTTGCCACAATTCTGTCTCTGAACTCTTCAGGCAGTTCCTTTGACCTCAATGATTCTCATTTGCTCTGACATGCACTGTGCGCTGTAAGGTCTTACATAGACAGGTGTGTGGCTTTCCTAATCAAAGTCCAATCAGTATAATCAAACACAGCTGGATCAAATGAAGGTGTAGAACCATCTCAAAGAATATCAGAAGAAATGGACAGCACCTGAGAAAAATATATGAGTGTCACAGCAAAGGGACTGAATACTTAGGACCATGTGATATTTATTTCAGTTTTTCTTTTTTAATAAATCTGCAAAAATGTCAACAATTCTGTGTTTTCTGTCAATATGCGGTGCTGTGTGTACATTAATGAGGAAGAAAAAATTAACTTAAATGATTTTAGGCAAATGGCTGCAATATAACAAAGAGTGAAAAATTTAAGGGGGTGGTCTGAATACTTTCCGTACCAACTGTATATATATATATATGTATATAAATATATATATAGATATGTTTTTTTGCCCATTACGTTTATAGTAGATTTTGATTTTTTTTTTAAGTTTAAAATTTTTAATAAATAATTTCATTGTAATTAATTTCAGTTAGCTCCAAGGCCAACATTTCAAATCTTATCAAGTAAAGTTTTCATTATTATTATTATTTTATTCAGCTTTATTTCAATTAACAAACGGTTAATGAATTAACCCTGTATCAGGAAGCTGCTTCTGTGACTGACTTGCCATTTCTACATTTATCTCTGCAGTTGTTGAAGACATTAACAAGCGAAGAGAGCCTCTCCCTTCATTGGAGTCCATTTACCTGATCACCCCAACTGAGAAGGTACTCAAACACACTGATTTTAGAAGTTGCTAAAAAGATGCTAAAATAACACCTCCAGCATAGACTTTTGTCCCGAAGCGTGGGAGATAGAACCTTCACACTGTAAACACTAATCATATGTCATTCTACACCCCACACAAACCTCACACACACACACCCACACACCACACAAACACACACACACAGTATTACACAGCCAAAAGATAGCCCGAAAACTCTGCCATTTCTACAGGCTAGTTGGGTACAAAAACAAACAAACAACACAAAACCAAAGACACAGTCTTTTTAAAGTTGTTGTATTCTCGTACAGTCTGTGCAGACCCCTTCGTCGGTGACTTCAAAGAGCACACTTCAAGCGAAATATAAAGCGGCTAATGTGTTCTTCACTGACTGTGAGTATCTGAGGGTATAACTGTACTTAAAGTGCTATGGAAGCATAATACACATGCAGTATAAGGACCTCACTCAAAACTAGACTTCACACAAGCAATCGCAAGACAATGTTTTGAAAGGGGGGGTTTTACCTGGGTTTTTCTAGGCTTGATTTTGTTTATGGGGTGCAGTCTAACATTTGTTAATGCTTCGTTTTTAAAAAAAACGCATTATTTTTCACATAATTTCCCTTTATTCCACACCTCTCTGTCCCTTATCCTCTGAACGTGCTGATCATTTCCTACTTTTATGAAGCCCCACCCTCAGAAAATGGGCGATGGGCTCTGATTGGTTAGCTAACCCAGTGTGTTGTGATTGGCTAAACCACCGCTAGTGCATGTCTAACCGTCCCGCCCCTCACCTCAGCAGCATGTGCTCTGGTGTTGTATTAACTATAAATTAAGACATTTCTAAAATTTGTTTCACTTGAATTATGAGGTAGAGTGTAGATGAGAAAATGAAAAGAAAAAAAAAAAAAGAATTTTAAACACTTGTAGTATCAGGCTGCAACATAACAAAAGTGAAGGGGGTCTGAATACTTTCTGAATGCACTGTGTATATATGAGCAATATCACTCGAGTACGAGAGCGATACCGGCTCTATATCAGCATGGCTGTGATTAGGCCAGAGGCAATCACAGCCGCTGATATAGAGCCGGTATCGCTCGAGTACGAGAGTGATATTCGTTTATACAACAGTTCGACGGAACATGTGTGTAATTAAACAAGAAACAACGGAGTGCCTAATAAAACCCTCTTTTGTGCGGAACTACTCCCTTCCGCCACGGATTCAAAGCTCAACTTGACAGTTAAACTTACGTCACTTTTAGAATTCGTATCAACGGCATGTGCTGCTTCAGTTAGGTTATTAGTGAGAAATAATGAGGTTATAAGAGAGAAACAATGCGGCAAGACGTGAATCGAAATGAGAAAGAGAGACCGCGAAGCTAGACGTTTCTTCTTATATTAACTAACGTACTCTACGATTAGCTCAGTGAATAATAAAAAAAAAAACATAGACCCGGCTAGAACAAGCGGAGTGATACAAAATTGTGAAAGGGCGTTCCTGTAGCGATACCAGTACAATATCTCACGGTTCTGAGTTTTGAGAACCAGAACGAACTGTTGTATGAATATATTATATTATATACATTTAAAAATATTTTGTATATAAGTGTAAATATGCAATAAATATTACAGCTGATTTTATTGGAGATTTTATTGCAGCTGATTTTGGATATTTTTTACATTTAATTTCAGATATTTATATCTATATAAAATAGTGTAAGTGATGTATATTGTCAAAACGTCAATAAACTGCTGTCACTGCTCAAAATATTATGTCAACTACCCATGTGTTTTTTTTCAGCTTGCCCGGACCCCCTGTTTAATGATGTGGTGAAGAGCCGTGCCTCCAAAACCATTAAAACCCTAACTGAGATCAACATCGCCTTCCTGCCCTATGAGTCCCAGGTGAGGCATTTCAGGAGAGGAGAGGACGAGAGAGATAAAAAAATATATAGGAATAATGACTATCCGTATAGAGAACTATCCAGAAACAACTCAGTGAATACAGAAATAGAGTGTTCCAGAACAGCTCTAAGGCTGGGGGCATGCAGTCTGGCCCACAATGCCTTGCTGCTTAGGCTGTCTGCTATGATTAATTCAGTGGAGTCAGAGGAGCTCCTGAGCTCAACGCTTCACAGGCCCGCCTTGTTCAGCATCACGCAGCATCCACAGAGAGCCTTGGCCAATCAGAGGAGGTTATGAGAGGGAACAAGCATCAAGGGCAACCCATCTGCTGAACAGAAGGACTGTCATGTGACCCTGTGTGTGCTGATAGGGGGTGGGGAGGGATGGTTGTGAAGACCTGACTGCCTGACACAGTCAGAGATTCGGCCACAGGAGACACAAAAGGCAGGAAGGAAAGGAATGAAAGCACAGACTGGAGACAACTCACTAACTCAAAGCTCATCCCTCAGACTATTTTGAAAACAGGAACACATTTCGTGGCATTCTGTCACAGGTCTTTTGCATGTGACATGCATACAAAATCATAAAAAAATATTTATTTATAGAATAAAATTAATTTCTAGAATTAATTACTTTTATTTAGCAAGGCAGGCCTTACATTATCAAAAAAAGTAACAGTAAAGACTATGTACAACAGATTTCTTTTCAAATAATGATGTTTTTTCGACTTTATATTCATCAAAGAAAGAAAATGTATCACAAAAATATTAGACATCAAACACTGTTTAACCAGTGTTAAGCACCAAATCAGCATATTAGAATGATTTCTGTAGGATCACGTGACTCTGAATCTGCTGAAAATTCAGCTTTGCCTCAAAGGAATAACTACAGTTTTAAAATATATCAAAACCAGGGAAAAGTATTTGAAATTGTAATGATATTTCACAATATTACATTTTTTTACTGTATTTTTGATCAATAAATGCAGACTTGGTGAGCATGAGAGATTGTGCCAATTGATATAGTGCAAATAAAACAGTTTAAATATATTCAGAAAATATAACGGCTTATTTTATTACCACGTAGTTTTTCTGTTTTTTTTTTCTTGCAGCTCTTCATGAGACTGACTACCATGGTCATAAATGAATATATCTGTCTAAGCTCACGTGTTAGTTTTAGTATAATTTAGATACTATTATAGTTTTTATTAACACATTTTTATATTTTTTCCATTTTCATTTTAAAGTTTTAGTCATTGTGTGTTTTGTCATTTTAGTACTTTTTGTTTTGGGTCTATATTGTTTATATAATATAATTCCAGTTTTAGATATTTTAGTATATCAAGTTAAACTAAATTAAAATGAAAAACTGTTGCATTGGCAACTTGCTGAAATAAAATTAAGTTTCAGTTGTACTTTTCTATAAAAATACCCGCCCCAAAATGGCACATAAAAACAAAGCAAAAATCTGCAAAATGCCAGCTAATCACTTTGCCTGTGCACATTATTGCTCTATCAGTAACAAGTATGAATGTGTTTTCAGGTGTTCTCCTTGGACAACCCTGATGCCTTCCAGAGTTTCTACAGCCCTCATAAGACACCGCTGAAGAACCCTGTGATGGAACGGTTGGCAGAGCAGCTGGCAACACTGTGTGTGACACACTGAAGGAATACCCTGCCGTCCGATACCGAGGGTAAGGCACGGAGAGTGTCTGTCTCTTAATTACTGAGAACAAAGAGCCTTTAAAGGGGTCATATGATGCGATTTCAATTTTTCCTTTCTCTTTGGAGTGTTACAAGCTCTTGGTGCATAAAGAAGATCTGTAAGTTGCAAAGACTAAAGTCTCAAAAAAAAAGATATTCTTTATCAAAGTTAAGACTCACCTACCTAAAACGGCTCGTTCTAACACGCCCCCCCATGTCTACATCAAGATGTTGGAAGATTTGCATAACGCCACCCAAAATGTTCACGCAAAGAAAAAAGGCGTAACTTTTATTCTAGCTGTAGTATTGTTGTTGCTGCCACCACCATATTGTGAAGATGCTGTGTGTTTCATTGAGAAAGCGAAAATACTTTGTTTGGCCTTCAAAAAGAAAAAAGAGGAGGACAATTCCGCGTCGTCAGGCTGGAGCTGATCCGTGCGGTCGCTGAGGAAATAATCAATTCGCGCTTGTAGTGGATTGCCGGATCGGCTTTCATTGTGGACGAAGCGGAGTCCAGCCCGGGGGTCGTCACATGCGATTGCCGCAAGCCCTCCGGACGCTCCTCCATTGAATCCGCCGGCCGCGCCGTTCTCAAGCCACCAGCCTCGGCCAATCAAGCCGGCCTCCGCATAATCTAGGGCGCCGCTCACTTAGGCATCTGCTCCGCTCAATCAAGCGCCCGGGTTTATGGTGTGAAGCTTTCATTGTGAAAAGCGAAACTACTTTGTTCTTCCAAAAGAGGACACGACTACAAAACAGTGGTATTTACAACACTGTTCTAGAACAGTACAACCCAAATATTCAAATGTGTGCAGCGCATTTTCTGGGGGGACTGCAGGGCTGGATTGGTAATCGGCCATTTTCCCGGTGGGCCGACGCACTTAAGGGGCCGACAAAATGTTTTTTTTTTTTTTTTTGCCAAGGACCATCACGCAGGGATAGCGAGCAGCCAGTGGCCCATTGGTTTTGTCTCCTGTATTGACAGCGTAAACATACAATCACAATGCGCTTTAGACGGAGCGATTAAGTATTTTGCTCCACCTATATAAAGATCACATCACCCCAACTTCTTCCTCGTCGGCTTCTCCCACGTTTTCGTGCCCCCTCAAATTTCTAAGCCAAATGGATTTTAAAGGCAGCTTCCAAAAGACAAAAAATAGCAGAGTAATATTTTTTTTATATTTGATACAATCACACCGGTGTGATTAGATTGTTTAGTGCGGCACAGCATCAGCTGCTATTCAAATCTGCGTTTGCGCTTTGGCTGGCACTGAGCCAGAGACACACGCATTTACAGCGCTGAGCCGCATTGTAACCAATCACACACTGTTCTGAGATTATGAATGCAATGGCCCATCAGAGACGTTCAGATGAGTCATCGCTGAAATGCAGTGTTTTGTTCACCTGCTCGCTGACTGTGCAGATGTGCGTACGAATACAAGTAAGATATTCATTTCACAGTATAAACAGACTCAGTGATTTAAATGGGAGTTTTTGAGAGTGCCTGAACTCTGGCTAGACTGAAGTGAAAATGTTATTTGATCATTTATATGTTCTTTGCTTTCTGTAAAATGAAAATGTTATAGCCTAATATAGTAGCCTAACTTACAATATTGTTATTAAATTCACATTAAATACAAAGTCAGTCAATATTTTATGGCATGGCAACCATATCTGGTAGGCCTATTTAAGTAAAAAGTCGGGTTTTTATGTGTAGTTAATAGACTACACTATTAGACTACTTTGCCCATCACCATTTATTGATCAAACAACAATCTATAAAGGTGCAAAACGCATTTACTTACACATATTTGAGAATCGAGATATTTCCTGATACACGTTTGGAAATATTTCAAATAAAAAGGAAAAAAATTAAATAAAACATAAGCCCATATCAGTTATTCAGCCCCCCCCGTGCCCCCTCAAAAATCATGAGTGCATGAAGCCCCTGAGTGTGACACATACATACATACACTACCAGTCAATTTTTTTAACCGTAAGAAAGATCCAATAAAAAAAGATCAAAAGATCAGCATTTATCTGAAATAAAAAGCTTTTATACATTATACCATTCAAAAGCTTGAAGTCAGTATATTTTTTTTCCTTGGAAAATAATAGAAATTAATACTTTTATTTAGCAAAAACACATTAAATTAATCAAAAGTGACAATAAAGACATTTATAATATTACAAAAAAAATTTAATTTCAGATAAATTCTATTCGTCTGAACTTTCTATTCATCAAAGAAACCTGAAACAATTCTACTCAGCTGTTTTCAACATAATAATAATAATAAATTTTTTTTGAGCAGCAAATCAGAATATGTGAATGATTTCTGAAGATCATGTGGCGGAGTATGATGCTAAAAATCGCTTGAAATTGCATCAAGAAATTACATTTTAAAGATATTTCAAATGGGAAAAACAGTTATTTAAATAGTAACAATTTCACAAAATATTACTGTTTTGCTGTACTTGGCGATCAAATAACTGCAGTGGGTGAGCAGAAGCAAATTCTTTAAAAAAACATAAAAAATCTTACTGTTCAAAATAATTTACTAGTATAGTGTGTGTATGTATATATATATATATATCTATATTATATATCGCTATCGAGTGTGTGGGCCGCGGACCAAAAAATGCAGGGGCCGATTTTTTGTCCCAGTCCAGCCCTGGAGGACTGTTTACTGATCCTGGAAGAGTAGACTACAATGCCGGCTGTTCTGACTCACAGACTGCAAGTACGTTTTTTTATATTTAAAGAATTTGCCACTGACGATTCAAACGAGAGTTTTTTGGGCAGTGTAGAGTAGTACTTCTCCGATCACAATGGACATGGTTTTATGTTTACGCGGCACGATGCAACGCAATGGGTAAAAAGACAGTATAAATCATTATAATCCGTAATTATGTCCCCACTGGATGCAACAAATGCCTCGTTTATAATGGGTTTTCATGTTTTTGCCTCGTCGCTCCGGCCGGACAGGGCATCACAATATGGTAGGGGCGTAACATTTCCGTCACACGCTTGAGGTATTCGGCCACTCAACAAGCACGGGATAGCTGGGCAATCAGAGCACACCTCGCTTTTCAGACCGATGAGCTTTGTAAAAATCGACGCATTTCAGAAAGGCGGGGCATAGAAGAGAAACAATAATGTGGAAAATGTTTTTTTTAACCTTAAACCACAAACACATTTCATTACACCAAATACACAAAATAATGTTCTTTTTAGCAGCATCATATGACCCCTTTAAATCATCCTCTTTATAATTGATCTGTTCCTGACGGTGCCGTTTCACATTATGCAATCATATCTATCCATTGTACACTCACCTACAGCAGGAACTAGTGTAAAAGACAGATGCCCAGTCATCTCTGGATCAGATTGCAGGAAGTGGCTGCTCGTCAGGATCAACAGAGCTGTCTCACGTTCTGTCTCTCTGCTCTAATACTCTGATTTTCTATGTACAGGGAGTATAAAGATAACGCCACTCTGGCTCAGTTGCTTCAGGACAAACTGGACGCCTACAAGGCAGATGATCCCACAATGGGGGAGGTGAGCGGCACATCTCAGATACTGCACTGCAGGGAGAGAGTTAATACATGTACATATGAATATGCTAGAACAAGGGGTACATGAGCAGGGGGAACATATAGTAAGCAGCTTTCAGCAGGTTCTTGGATATATTTTTGATTTTGTTAAACCCATAAAACAGAAATGATGACTTAAGAATATCAGGGCTGTCAAAGAAATCAAGCATGAAACCAATATTCAATCTTCACTGTCCTGGTCTTATTGTGGACAAATCATTGCATTGGATTCATGTTAATCATAAAATGGCTTGTGCTAATCATGGAGCAATAGTAGATTTTTTAGATGTTTTATTTTTTATCTCTCTGCAGGGTCCAGACAAGGCTCGCTCTCAACTCATTATTCTGGACCGAGGTTTCGACCCTGTCTCTCCTGTCTTGCACGAGCTCACCTTCCAGGCTATGGCCTATGACCTGCTGCCCATCGAGAATGATGTCTACAAGTGAGTGAAATAAATCAATATTTAAACTTATTTTTAAAATAATATTTACTGGATTAAATGTTTATATTAATATATGATATTATTAACATAAAATATAAATAATAGAAAATCTACTATATACAAATTATAATCATATACTGTAATATGTACAAATATTCATAATATCATATAAAAATATAATATACTACATAATGTAAAAATGTTTTAATGTATTAATAAAAATTATGGCACCCTGGTAAATATGGTCAAAGAAGGCTGCTAAAATAAATTTGCATTGTTAATCATTTTGATCTTTTTTTTTTAAATTCACAAATATCTAACCTTTCATTGAACTAAAACAATTGAAAATGGGGGAAAATCTCATTATGAAATAAATGTTTTTCTCAAATACACGTTGGACACAATTATTGGCACCCCTAGAAATTATTATGAGAAAATATCTCTGAAGTATATTCCCATTCATATTTACAACTTTGAGCATACCAGGGTGATTATGAACATGAAAATATCCAGCCATGGCTTCCTGTTTCACAGGAGGGGAGGGAAATAGGAGGGAAAACAAAGGCCAAATTCCCTTAATCATCCATCACAATGAGAAAAACCAAAGAATATATTTCTGATGTGCAGCAAAAGATAATTGAGCTTCACAAATTAGAAAGTGACTTTAAGAAAAGAGCTAGAGCAGTGAAAATTCCCATTTCCACCATCAGGGCAATAATTAAGAATTTCCAATCAACAGAAAATGTTACAAATCTGCCTGGAAGAGGACGTGTGTCTATATCGTCCTAATGCACGGTGAGAAGGAGAGTTTGAGTGGCTAAAGACTCTCCAAGACCACAGCTGGAGAATTGCAGAAAATAGTTGAGTCTCAGGGTCAGAAAACCTTTAAAAAAAAAAATCAAACCGCACCTACACCACATGTTGTTTGGGAGGGTTTCAAGAAAAGAAAATGCTCATTCAAAAACAATCCCCAGCGTATTCTGTTGTCAGACACGACTGGAACTTCAAATGGGACTGGCTTCTATGGTCAGATGAAACTAAAAAATTAGCTTTTTACCAGCAAACACTCAAGATGGGTTTGGTGCACACGGGGATAAAAAGTACCCCATGTGTACAATGAAATATACTGCTGTATTTTTAATGTTGTGGGCCTATATTTCTGCTGGAGGTCCTGGACATCTTGTTTAGACACATGGCATCCTTGATTCTATCAAATACCAACAGATAAAAAAATCAAAAAGTGACTGACTCTGTTAGAAATATTATAATGGGCCATATCTGGATCTTCCAACCGTACAATAATCCAAAAACAAACCTCAAAAACAACACAAAAATGGGTCACTGAGCACAAAACCAAGCTTCTGCTATGGCCATTCCAGTTCCCTGACCTGAACCCTATAGAAAATGAGTGTGGTGAACTGAAGAGGAGAAGCACCATCATGGAGCTGGGAATCTGAAGGGTCTGGAGATTCTGGATGAAGGAATGGTCTCTGATCTCTTGTCAGGTGCTCTCTAACCTCATCAAGCATTATAGGAGAAAACTCAGAGCTGTTATATATGCCAAATCGAGGTTTCAAAAAGCATTGAATAAAAGGGTGCCGTTAATTGTGTCCAATGTGTACTAGAGAAAAACATTTGTCATAATGACATTTCCCCCCATTTTAAATTCTTACTCTCCAAAGAAAGGTTAGATTTATGTGAATTTAAAAAAAATAAAAGATCAAAATGATTAACAATGCAGATTTATTTTCACAGCCTTCTTTACTCATATTTACCAAGGGTATGAATAATTTCGATCACAACGGTAAATAAATATCATAAAATAATAGTGAAAATCATATATTTTAAAACTGAATTCTTGCCTTATGAATATGCATTCAAAAGGGATCAGTATTAACAATCTTCATTTTGAACAAGGATTGCCAGATGTTTAAACTTCTTTTAATAATATTTATTATATAAACGATTAAATGGTATCGTTTATATACATATAATACAATATAAATAATAAATATGTAAACTAGTTAAAATGGATATAATTTATTTTTAAATATACTACTTAAACTAATTAATTAAATATTATATTATAAACATATTTACATATAATAAAATATTAAATAACAATTAAAATACACAATATTTAAAAACAGAAAATGTGCATTATGCATATGAATTATTACAAAGGGATCATTAGCAAATACTTTCATTAATTGACCAAGGACAGTTATATATATAATATAATAAACATTTGTTTGATTTGTATCTGGTAGGTATGATACCAGTGGGATGGGAGACTCCCGCGAGAAGGAAGTGCTACTGCATGAAGACGATGACCTCTGGGTGGCACTACGGCACAAACATATTGCTGAGGTCTCACAGTGAGTAAAACCTTACATTTTTGGCCTTAAAGGGATAGTTTACCTTCAATTGCTGGTTCCCATTGACTTGCATAGTGTTTTTTTTTTGTTTCATACTATGGAAGTCAATGGGGACCAGCAACTGAAGTTGAATTATCCTTTTCAGCTCTGGTTTTCCTGTAATATTCTCTGTCTGTAAATGGTGACATCCCTTTCTCATTTCCCTTGCTCACAGGGAGGTGACGCGCTCCCTGAAGGAGTTTTCTGCTAGTAAACGGATGAATACTGGGGAGAAGGTACGCTGGAGTCCGGCTGAGGGGGAAGGGCTTGGAGGAGAGAATAAATGAGGAGTAGAACAGAGAGAATAGTGTAGTGTGGGCGAAGGAGGATAGCCTGGCAGATGAGATTGTGCTGGCAGCCGAATCCAAACCTTGATGGCTGATTCATGTGAAAGCATACTGGATGCAACAGCAGGATTAGTGTTGATTGACTTACTGACACAGCACAACACACAAACATACACATTTCTACTGTGACGTACTATACTATATGCAATAGTGTATAGTCTCACAAACCATAACAGCTTTTATATTATGCCATATCTGTCCATAATGTGGCCTACTGGATCTGAGACATGTCTTGAGGCAGCATCTGACCTCTGTTTTGCTTTCCTTTCTGAGAAAGTCCTGTGTTTCTTCCAGACCACCATGAGGGACCTGTCTCAAATGCTGAAGAAGATGCCGCAGTACCAGAAAGAGCTCAGCAAGGTGAGGGGTCAAAACACATGTGCAATCAGCCAAACAAGAGACTCCTCACGGGAATTTCAGTTCCAATGTTTACCTCACTGACCCTTAAAATCTCTGCCCCTTTAGTACTCGACCCATCTGCAGCTGGCCGAGGATTGCATGAAGCACTACCAGGGAACCGTGGACAAGCTATGCCGTGTAGAGCAGGTACAATTTCACCACAGACATTACTGCTAAATTTGAGAGAAAAACCATTGCGTATTCACCAAAGTTTCATTAATTATCTTAAACGCAATGATTTTGACATTCACAAAATGTGATATTATTATTTATAATATGAGGTTGATTTATTCTATTCAAAACTAGTGCTAAAAAGTTTTAAAAATATTTGCCTTAAAATTCCTATTTTTATATATATACAGTGGGTACGGAAAGTATTCAGACCCCCTTACATTTTTCACTCTTTGTTATACTGCAGCCATTTTCTAAAATCATTTTAAGTTAATTTTTTCCTCATTAATGTACACACAGAACCACATATTGACAGAAAAACACAGAATCGTCGACATTTTTGCAGATTTATTAAAAAAAACGGAAATATCACCAACCCCCGTCCTATAGGATTCAGACCCTTTGCTGTGACACTCAAATATTTAACTCAGGTGCTGTCCATTTCTTCTGATTATCCTTGAGATGGCTCTACACCTTCATTTGAGTCTAGCTGTGTTTGATTATACTGATTGGATTGATTAGGAAAGCCACACACCTGTCTATATAAGAACTTACCAGCTCACAGTGCATGTCAGCGCAAATGAGGATCATGAGGTCAAAGGAACTGCCTGAAGCGCTCAGAGACAGAATTGTGGCAAGGCACAGATATGGCCAAGGTTACACAAAAAATTTCTGCTGCACTTAAGGTTACTAAGAGCACAGTGGCCTCCATAATCATTAAACGGAAGACGTTTGGGACGACCAGAACCATTCCTAAGAGCTGGCCGTCTGGCCAAACTGAGATATCGGGGGAGAAGAGCCTTGGTGAAATAGGTAAAGAAGAACCCAAAGATCACTGTGGCTAGGCTCCAGAGATGCAGTCGGGAGATGGAGAAAGTTGTAGAAAATCAACCATCACTGCAGCCCTCCACCAATCGGGGCTTTAGGGCAGAGTGGCCCGACGGAAGTCTCTCCTCAGTGCAAGACACATGAAATCCTGCATGGAGTTTGCTAAAAAACACATGAAGGACTCCAAGATGGTGAGAAATAAAAATCTCTGGTCTGATGAGACCAAGATAGAACTTTTGGCCTTAATTCTAAGCGGTATGATTGAGAAAACCAGGCACTGCTCATCACCAATACAGTCCCAACATTGAAGCATGTTGGTGGCAGCATCATACTGTGGGGGTGTTTTTCAGCTGCAGGGACAGGACGACTGGTTGCAATAGAGGGAAAGATGAATGCGGCCAAGCACAAGGATATCCTGGACGAAAACCTTATCCAGAGTGCTCAGGACCTCAGACTGGGCTGAAGGTTTACCTTCCAACAGGACAATGACCCTAATCACACAGCTAAAATAACGAAGGAGTGGCTTCATAACAACTCTGTTACTGTTCTTGAATGGCCCAGCCAGAGACCTGACTTAAACCCAGTTGAGCATCTTTGGAGAGACCTAAAATGGCTGTCCACCAACATTTACCATACAACCTGACAGAACTGGAAAGGATCTGCAAGGAGGAAAGCGGGGATCCCCAAATCCAGGTGTGAAAACTTGTTGCATCTTTCCCAAAAAGAATCATGGCTGTATTAGAACAAAAGGGTGCTTCTACTAAATACTGAGCAAAGGGTATGAATACTTAGGACCATGTGATATTTCAGTTTTCTTTTTTATACATCTGCAAAAATGTCAACAATTTCTGTGTTTTTCTGTCAATATGGTGAGCTGTGTGTACATTAATGAGGAAAAAAAAATAACGGAAATGATTTTAGCAAATGGCTGCAAAATAACAAAGAGGTGAAAAATTTAAAGGGGGTCTGATACTTTTCAGTACCACTGTTATAATATATATATATATATATATATATAATTATATATATATATAGCTATATATATATATATAATGCACCGAATTTTCGCCGACCGCGAAATATTATCAAGACGAAAATAGCATTTACGGTTTTGGCGTGAAAGAAAACCGAGACAAAAAAAAAAAAAAATTTTTTATAGATATCTATATAAAAAGAGTAAGAGGGCGGTGGGGGGACATAACACAGGAGCTGCTCGGAAAAGTTACCCACTAGGTCACGATTTATTTTCAATGAGGGGGTGAGCAGAGTAGAGAACAGGTGCAATGAAACTGCCAAAATGAGCGACTGAGTATGGAGTGCGTGTCTAAAAGCTGTGTGCCAAGAACACTACAAACTTGTCTATATCACCTTTACCAGGATCCACCGATTAAATTAATCTAACTATGATAATGGACAAACCATGGTTTCTGAAAGCATCATATAATTTTAGGTTTTATTGCTTCCAGTGTGTCAAGCATAATTTATGACATGTGCTCTGTCACCCGGCAGGATCTCGCTATGGGAACAGACGCAGAGGGCGAAAAGATTAAAGACCCCATGAGGGCCATCGTGCCAATCTTACTGGACGCCAACGTCAGCACCTACGACAAGATTCGCATCATCCTGCTCTACATTTTCCTCAAGAATGGTAAGAGAGCCTTTGGCAGCCATTTTATAACTTGGTTTGTTTTTCACTGCCCTGATCAGCCATTTTGTAACATGTGTGTTCCTGTGTTGCAAAACAGGGATCACGGAGGAGAACCTTAACAAGCTGATTCAACATGCCCAGATCCCTCCTGAGGACAGTGAGATCATCACAAATATGGCTCATCTGGGTGTCCCAATCATCACGGATGTACGCTCTCTGATTTGCGTCCTAAGCAATGATTACGTTTCTGTGGCTGTTAAAGCAGTTTCTCTGACCTGCCATTTTGTTTCTGTATGCTGCAGTCTACTCTCCGCAGAGGCAAGAAGCTTGATCGTAAGGAGCGTGTGAGCGAGCAGACATACCAGCTTTCTCGCTGGACCCCACTCATCAAGGACATCATGGAGGTCAGTCCTGATTTATAGAATTTGACAGTAAGGCCCAATCCCAATTCTACCCCTTAGCCGTTCCGCGTTCCCCTGAAGGGGTAGGGGTGTCTCGATTCTCTTTTGTTTGGAGGGGTAGGGGTAAGGGGAAGGGCCAGACAGCCCTTCAAACGAAATTTTTTTCGGGACCACACTTCAAACACAGCGTAAACCGGCTTCAGCAGCCAGCAACATGGCTGCCCGAGCGAACAAAAAGACACATATGTAAGCATTTTTTGGCATTAATAACGATTTTAACGAAAAGTAATCATTTGTTTTATGTTACTTTCAATCGTAAGTAATTCAAAGAAATGTTTGCAAAAAAATCACTAAGTTGCTAACGTCATATCATAACACTGCACAATAGTGCCACAACATATTTTCATGTCTGATCAGGGCGATAACCAACGTAGACATCGAGGGGGGCTAGTCCGCCCAATAATTAGAAATCACTAAACCCTTTTCTCAAATATTGCCAATTCGAGAGCGAGAGAGAGACAGAGAGAGAGAGAGATGAAAGTTGCGTGTATGCGCGTTTCTCTTTTTAGAGTGAGTTTACTTCAAAAACAGCGATTTTTATCCTCTTGTTGCTGGAAAATATAATGTAGCGATTCAGTATTTAAACCGTTATTAATAAGTCGTGGGGCAGCGTTGACAAGTATCTTAGCCACTGGATGTGTGAGCTGCGCGATCTCTGATATGTGTGTGTGTGTGTGTGTGTGTGTGTGTCAGTAAGCAGCGCATATATAGAATGGTAATTAACGGCTCTAATGCGCACAACATATAGGTGTGTGTATTGTAGGAGCCTGACAGACGTTTTTGAGGACGTTGACGGTATATAGTAGTGGTGTCCCAATTCTTAGGGGAATTTTTTCACCTCTACCCCTTGACACTCTGTCTGGGGAAGGGGAGGGGGAAGGGGTATAAAATAGAATTGGGATTGGGCCTAACTGTGTGTAGATTGTGTGTAAATGTGTGGTCTTACTTTGCTTGTGAATGTTGTTGCAGGATGTTATCGAAGACAAGCTGGACACCAAACATTATCCGTACATCTCAACACGCTCGTCCTCTTCCTTCAGCACTTCTGCAGTCAGGTACACGCACTCACTCACCGATTCTGATTTTTAGGCTCCCTTTCAAATAATGAGGAATTTGAATTGGCCACTATGGAACGATATTCCGGACAATTTTCAAATAGAATAGCAAATTGTATTTTCAATTGCGTTTTCAATATGTGGACGCATAAATTGTAACATAATCCAAATGCAATTGCAAATCCCGCATTACGTTTGCATTTTCGCTTTCGCGAACGCACAGCTACGGCCAAATTTCAAATGAAAAAGCAAAGTCCATTTGCAACTGTATTTCCCATGTCTTAGGAGTTACGAGCCTGTCATATTTAAATAGCAATATTAATTACCACGTCTCTTTTTTCACTCTCACTGCGTCGCGCATGTAACCTGCCAAAACTCAAATGCAATTGCAATTCCTTTTGCATTTGAATTTCCGACGTCTACTCTGAAAGCTGTCAATCAATGTGAGGGGGGCGGGGCTATACTAGGGGGCGTATTTGTGTTGGAAGGTGACGTCACTCACAGACGACCGTGCAGAATGCTCTGATCAATGGAGGTAATCGGTAAAGGCTCCGCTAAAGGCAGCTACCAATCAGTTTCGTACCTGTGTAAACGAACAGACAGTGCAACCTTCTTGGCACAACACATAATTATGTCTTTTTTACCCCAAATGTAGCGATTATCCCCTGCTAACAGCGGGAGCCACAACAGTACGCACAATAGGTCAATATTCACTATAAACCAAACGCTTTCCCCTGTCTCAGCATCTCTCACTGTTTACAATCACTTACACTTTTAATCCATAATAGAAAGCGTGTCACACCTGCCTCAAGACTTTACGTTTTGCACTGCACTTGTGAATCTTAAGCAAAAACAAATAATCTCATACTTATTTCCACCTTACTTTATATTTATCACAGGTTTTAATCCGTTATGGCGTTTTTGCGGCCAGTTAAGTGGCACCAAAAGCGTTACGCCCGGCCTCACATCTCTCATATTTACAGCCACTGGACACCGCGATGATGCACGTGTGTTTAATGTTATCTTGACTTGGTGTGGCGTGTTCTGTGACCGGCAGCTAGATCTGACTGCTGACGAGTGTCATCTGGGGAAGCCAGAGTAAGGTAGCAGCAGCATTTACTGTGTTGTCCAATCTCATCGGTCGTAAACAGACTGAGGCGATTTGAGGCAGGTGCCACATAGGCTATTAGATAGGACTAAGATATAGGTTGCAAATAGTAATAAATGTAGATTTGCTCTGTTTGTTTGCTAAGTGCATCAAGTGCAGTGCAAACGGTAAAAGTTCTTGAGGCAGGTGTGACACACTCTCTGTTATGGATTAAAAGTGTAAGTGAGAGTAAACGGGGAGAGATGCAGAGACAGGTGAAAAGTGTTTGGTTAATGGTGAATATTGACCTATTGTGCGTACCTTTGTGGCTCCCGCTGTTAGCAGGGGATAGTCGCTACATTTGGGGTAAAAAATACATAATTATGTACTGTGCCAAGAAGGTTGCACTGTCTGTCTAAGTTCACACAGGTACAAAACTGATTGGAAGCTGCCTTTAGCGGAGCCTTTACCGAATACCTCCATTGATCAGAGCATCCGGCACGGTCGTCTGTGAGTGACGTCACCTACCAACACAAACACGCCCCCTAGTATAGCCCCGCCCCCTCACATTGATTGGCAGCTTTCAATGTAGACGTCGGAAATTCAAATGCAAAAGAAATTGCGATTCCATTTGAGTTTTGGCAAGTTACATGCACGACGCAGAGAGAGTGAAAAAGCAAATGTGGTAAATAATATTGCTATTTAAATATGACAGGCTCGTAACTCCTACGACATGGGAAATACAGTTGCAAATGGACTTTGCTTTTTCATTTGAAATTTGGCAGTCAATGTGCGTTCGCGAAAGCGAAAATGCAAACGTTAATGCAGGATTTGCAATTGCATTTGTATTATGTCACAATTTATGCGTCCACAATTTGAAAACGCAATTGAAAATACAATTTGCTATCTATTAGAAAATTGTCCGGAATATCGTTCCATAGGCCACTCCTACAGGATGTTCAAATGGAATGACAGGAAGAGGAATTTACTAAACTGCAAAAAAGTTAAGCAAATTATGAATAAAATGAGCAAGAAATCATTTTCAGGTGCTTTGTTGCTTGGCTCTATTTTGAAGACTTAATGAATTCGAGATATATTAGAGCATTCTGGGTTCTTTTACCATGTTTCATAAAATAAGTAAAAAAAAACAAGTTATTTTTTTATTGACAGATACCTAAATAAAATACAAATGTATAATATTTGGCATTTTATAATTAAAAATATATGATAAAAAAATTATAGTAAAATAATAAAATACATAACATATCTAATCATTAAGGTTTCTGGTATTACCTATATGATGTATATATTGTTTATGATGTTTATAGATAATTCCATTGAAAATTTGTTAATCAGCCAAACATAGTTAATCTTATTTTAGTGTTGTACAATAAGGTTAAAATGAGCTAACATGAACTAACAATGAAGAATATTTCTAAAGCATTTATTAATCTTAGTTAAATGTTAATTTCAACATTTATTATACATAATTAAACTGTTAATATTATTTAACTGACAGTTGTATTTTTATTAACTAACCTTAACAAAGATTAATAAATAAATACTGTAACAAATGTATTGCTCATTGTTAGTTAATGCACTAACTAATGGGACCCTACTGAAATATTACTTTTATTATTTTATCAATTTGAAAACCAAGAAAATTTAATTAATAATTTGAAATGAATAAAAACTACACAGCAGTTATTTTATTTCCTTTAAATATCCAATACACTTCCTTAAATTCAAATTTATTAGAATTTCAAAGGCAACTCTAACACACACACACACACGCACACGCACACACACACACACACACACACACACAAACCCAAACCCCAATACACAGGTGTATACATGCATTTTTGTATTGCACAATTCAAAAGATAGAAGCAGCTTGGATCAATAATCATTTGTGCACCGAGGGGAGGGGAGAACATTGAGATCAATACCTCGATTGGTGGGTGGTGCAATGTGAGGTGGGGATGAACACTAAGTCTCTTTCAGAAGCGGTGGAAACTGGGATATTTCCTCAGGGTCAGCAGTAATGATCCCGCCGCACTGTTCTGCTTTCAGGACAAACAAACCAGCACAGCTCTTGTAAACAGTAGCAGAGGCAAAGCAGGACAACCCTGACTCCCACAGAGGGAGAACTGGGATCTGATGGGTCCCATTGCGTAGCTATTGATTAGACTCGAGATCACCAGTGTTTACGCCGCTTTCCCCTCTCATTATGCTTGCAAATAACTCTGCCGTTCCTTAAAGTTATGATTCAGCCAAAAATGAAAATTCTGTCATCATTTACTCACCCTCAAGTTGTTCCAAACCTGTATGAATTTCTTTCTTCTGTTGAACACAAAAGATATTTTGAAGAATGTTGTTAACCAAACAGTAGCCACTGACTTTTTTTTTTTATACTATGGAAGTCAATGGCTACCAGAGTAAATTATAAAAAAAATCAATGTTTTTGCCTGTAGTGTAACAAATACCTTCAAATGACTGGTTTGAAAAAGAAACTGTACCTTGAAGTTGACATGCATTCATGTGTTCTTTCCATGGCAGTGCCCGATATGGCCACTGGCACAAGAACAAAACCCCTGGAGAGTACCGTACGGGCCCTCGCATCATGGTCTTCATTATTGGGGGCGCGTCCTTTAGCGAGATGCGCTGTGCCTATGAGGTCTCACAGGCTAATGGCAAATGGGAGGCCATCGTTGGTGAGTCTGCAGAGGGTACTGCTAAAAGTCACTATAAATTAAGCAACCACCCTTTAAAGCTTTAGATTGATATCTTTATATTTAACTATACATGTGTTTTTGTCGTATAATGTGTAATCAGACTGGCAAATCTGTCTTGTATATTTTTCCTGTGCTCTTGTCTTGTACGGTATTTTGTGCCTGTCATGTTTTAACTGCTTTTAAATTGCAGTCGTGAGCCTCTGATGTGTTCATAAGTCTATGTTCGTAAGTTCTTCTTTGTGTGTGTCTTGTGTGCGTGTGATAAGGTTTATGTTTAAGATGTGCACTTGTGTTTAGAATTGTCTTTTAAACTTACTTTTAAGCCCTATGGCAGCCAAAACGAGTAGGTGTTCACACGGCTCTTAAGGAAATGGTTGACCCAAAAATTAAAATTTGCTTAAAATGTACTTATCCTCAGGCTAAGATTTGTAGAAATTTGGCATTACATCCCTTGCTCACCAATGGATCCTCTGCAGTGAATCGGTGCCGTCAGAATGAGAGTACAATCGGCTGATAAAACATCACAATCCACACCACTCCAGTCAATCAATTAATGTCTTATGAAGTGAAAAGCTGCATGTTTGTAAGAAACAAATCCATTAAGACGTTTTCAAAATGTCTTGAAGATTGTGATGCTTTTATCAGCTGTTTGGACTCTCATTCTGACGGCACCCTTTCACTGCAGAGGATCCATTGGTGAGCAAGTGATGCAATGATCGATTTCTCCAAATCTACATAAATGGCCTGAGGGTGAGCAATTTTTCCTTTTTGGGTTAACTATTGTGAGTTCTCATTAAAATGATTAACTTTTGGTAACGGCCCTTTAGAAGTGAATTTTAAAGTACGGTATCAGTCTGTTGTTTTCCAGAAGAAATTTGAGCATTGAAGATTTTACATTAACGCTGAATTTCTAATTGGTGGAATTGGGCGACTTACACAATTTTGTCCAAGCATGAGGTCTATTAGAGTTGGACAATGCATCTGAAGGACCTCCATGGGGCAATTGGCTGTACTTTTAATGATCAACATTTGTGGAATTAATATTTATAGCTGATTGAAGGAGGCCTAACATTTGAGTCTTCCATCACTGATACGTCCACCCAGATCTTCCAAAAATTATTTTTTGTCGGGGTTCTAGGATGATATTTCTGAAACATCAAGACCTACAGATGGTGGAAATGGTATTTAACCCTCTTTTGTCCCCATAAAGATTAACGGTGGTGAAAGAACGTGAGGTGCAGTGTGAGATTCATTCTGAGCGTGAAGCCACCTTTGTTCCTCCGCAGGTTCTACTCACACGCTCACCCCAACCAAATTTCTAATGGACCTGCGGCACCCCGACTTCCGAGAATCCACTAGGGTGTCCTTTGAGGACCCTGACCCCTCAGACGAGTGAGAGAGAGAAAGAGGGAAGGGTGGGAGAGAGAAATCACACTCTGACAAAGTAAAGGCAGCCGAACAAAGAAACCCTTTCTGAACCCCCACAGCACAAGGGCTTTCTTTTCTTGCTCCCGTTACCACACTCTACCGTTTTACTACGCCACCACGCCTCAGGGATGGGTGTCCGGCTCCTGCCTCCGATCTGCAAGTCTCACTCAGGCTCTGCCTTCTACTGGGACCAGCCAATATTGATCTGCTGAATGCTTCATTCAGAACTGCAGTGGGCGGAGCCTTTTTTTGAGTGACAGATGCAGTAGGAGTCCTGACCCCATCCCTGTTGACCGCATCCTCTCAGTTGGGTGGATTAAACTGCATTCTCCTCACTATGCGCCTTTTAATTCAATGGAGTCTCCTCTTCCAACGAGGAAGGGCTTCCTCCATTTGCCCTCCCAAATATCATTAATTTTTAAAGCTTCATTTTCCAGCAGATTTAATCTACCCTTAAGACTCACCATATTCTGATTATTTCTGAATAACAATCCAAGCCAATCACTCATATTAACTTTGTTTTTCCCGCCTCTGGAGAGGTAATTGATGCCAATTGCAGGATAATTTGTTTTTGTTTTTAATCTAGTTCCTCAAACTACCTCACATCACGTCTACATGACCAAGTGGCCGTCTGCAAAGAATATATGTTAAAATGACTTCCGCCAGACAGCGACTGGCTCTTTTCCTTCTTTATAATTCTTCTGCAGATGCCAAAACTTGAAATGTAGCGGTGTTCTTCAGATATGCTTTAGCACTAACGCTTTTCCCCAACACTAACATTTTGAAACTAACTAGTTTGGGCCCTGCCTATGTCATTTTTCAGAAACCTTCATGTTATGCCTCAAGTGCTGTTTTTTGCATTAAAATTAACTTGCTATACTATTAAACAGCTCATGGTAATCTGTCAATGCAATTTGTGGTTCATGACTGGTACTTAAAAATAGAGGATGTTTTGAACAAGCTTAGCAACACTTTATATTACAACACTGCAATTCCTGTGCATGCTTGTGGTTACATTAAATATAATGAATTTAAAACATACTATTAGTTGTCTTTGCTCTTAAAGGAATGTTCTGGGTTAAATACAAGTTTATGACATGCTCTCAATTACCACAGGAAATCATTTTAACTAATTTGGAAGAACTTGCTAAACTCGCGTTTGCAGTAATGCTCTTAAAATGGAAGTCTATAGGGCATTACATTGTAATAATAATCAAATACAGTATGCACAGTTCTGAAAGTACAACCATAAGACTTAAACATATGTATACCTTGTCTGTGTAAGCTTATATACAATATTTTATTTCCTTATTTTAGTCTTTTAAACCCTTTGGAATACCTTGCCCCATAGACTTCAATTGAAAGAGCATTACAGCATAATTTTGTCAAGGTTTTGACAAACAAATGGACGAGTCAAATTGTTTTCTGTGGTAATCATAGATGCTGTTGATAGAGGTGAACTTGTATTGAACCTGGAATATTCCTTTAACCCAGCTACAAGCTTCACCAAAGCATTACACAGAGTAGATAACATTTATAAGCCAACAAATGCACACAAATGCGGTCCTGTAATAAAGTGTCCTTTCAAAAACTTTTACTGACTAAACCATTGTACAAGAACGATCATTGCTTAACCCCATCAAGTATCCATCACTCAAGTGTCAGGCTGCTAAAGCTATATCCCTTTTGATTTCCCCTTTTTCTGTTGGTTTTTCGTGTTCGTAAATGATCACACCATATGCAGTATGCCAGTCCTAACCCATACTGCAACATGAAACACTTCTTGACTGTTCCAGCCATTATTGAACAATAATATGGTTTGTTTTCATGGATCTTTAGTTTAGACCCGCTCATCTAGTTGAAGAGCTACAAATCACATTGTGAATCTGATTAGCGATTAGCAAAACTGCTTGTTTGCATTTACTTGGCCTAGAAGATTATATCAGCTGTGGTCAGAACCAGGCAATTTAGTTGTACGTTCAAAGCTGAGCATGTAACCACACATTCAGTTCTACGCGTTTAGCTATGTAAGATTAATTTGCCTCTTGATGTAGGCAACCCTCACTGGTTGTTAAGTAAATGTGACACTCATTATCAAGCGTTTTTTAATCACTTGAACTTTTTATTGCATTACAAGTAGTGGGAACATGCAGCTTTGCTAAAATAGGCATTTGTTCCATAGGGCACCAAAAATCAAAAAATATTTCAGTGCATACCCATGTTTTTATTTTTTAGATGACCCTGTGGCACAAATGTTTTTGGATAGTTTGAATGTACAGTATTTGTGATGTGTTAGAATTGTGTCTTCAGCTAAATATCTAATCAAATTGAAATATTTCCTTATTTTGCGATTTTTAAATTTTTTAGATTCAAAACAAAATCTTGATAAATCAATATTATGTGCATATACTATACAATTCAAAAGGGTTGGTAAGATTTTTTTATGTTTTTGAAAGTACCTTATGCTCACCAGGGCTGGATTTATTGATTAAAACTAAAGTAAAAACCGTAATATTGTGAAATATTACTAATTTAAATAATGGTTTTCTATTTTAATATATTTTCAAATGTAATATCCGGTGGATGGCAAGCAATTATTACTACAGTCTTCAGTGTCACACGATCCTTCAGAAATAATTCTAATATGCTGATTTGCATGTGGCATAGTAACAGTTCTTGATGTCTTAGCACAAGGTGGAAACATGGTTGTGCAGCTTTAATTTTTGTGGACAGATATTTAAATATATAAATATATATATATAGATATTTTTTTTTCAGAGCTCTTAAAATTTTTTAAAGACAATTGTTAAACCTTTTAAATTTGTAACAATTATAATATGTATTACTCCACTTTACGATTAATGTGTCCTGTTGAATACATAAAAAAGTTTTAAAAACTAATAAAAAAAATCTTCTGACACTTGACTTTGAACCAGTAAGGATATAAGATAGTGTGGATATACATATTCATTCCATAATAGAAATTTTTTATATATTTTCTATAATATTATTAGATTAGTCGATACACAGCTGAAAACATTTATCGTATCTCCAGTATATGTATAAATTTAATGAGTTTTCTCTTTGTTTCTATTCCTCGTGCTCATTTATGCAGGTTCGACCCATATCGTCGCCCCCACCCAGCTTCTGGATGCTCTCAAGGCCATGAACAAACCCGACGAGGAGCAGACAAGCTAAAATCACAACTTCCTTCCCCCCAACCCCTAGCCAGGAACCCTCCCCTCCCTCTCATCGTGCCATGTAAATCGCACACGTCCTATATAATTGGGTAGCATCTTTGCTTGAGAGAAAAAAAGAACAAAAAAATTAGTGATTGATGACAAGTTAAAAGAGATATTTATTAATGATAATATTACAATATATATATATATATATATAATGGGGCATTAAAAGAATCATTGGCAAGTATTCTTCTGTTTTACAATGGATGCAAATGATTAGACTGTCAAACTGAGTTTTCGTTTTGCCATTTAAAACTCTGAAAGTACCAAATGTAATATTGTATGTCATGGAACCTGCTAGAATGCGTAAATGGTAGATCAATTTTTGCGTTCGCTCCTTATTTAAATTTTTTTTTTGAATGGTTTGAAAGTGGTTGGGGGAGGGACTGGTTTGTATGCAAATAGACCAGTGAGGCAAAATGATGCATATCACTTCCTACACTGAAGGCTAAACTGCCACCCAGTTTAGATGCTTGGGTTTAATTGTTGTCTCATTTTAGATATGCATGCCATGGATGCTACTATGTGGCCCTTTTGACATGTTTTAAAATGCTGGAAAAAAGTAAAAAATAATATAAAAAACATGTGTAAAAATGAAACAATGAGCATCTTCTGGGACACCAGTGATGAAGAGGAAGGAGGCCAAAGGAGTAACAGATCAAAGCCTCAAGCTGTAAAAGTGAAAGAGACACTGTACATAGATAGCGGACGTCACCCCTCCTTCAGTCGTGATTCCGGGAGCATTTACTCCATCTCCTTTTCTTTTCACGTCTCCTTCTACAGAGACCTCATGATTTAGTGTGAAGAAGGCCGTTGCTTGCAGATGTTTAAGGAATTCAAAAAAAGGGCCAGTTGTATTTCAGTATTGTATCTCGTCCGATTAAGTCTTATCATTGGTTAGTAAACAATGTTTAACCGGGACATGCACGGAGTAGCGTGTTGTTGTATGCCATATGTTACTGTTTTTTCGTCTCACTGTTGACTGGTGAAAATTTCTGACTGTGAAGTAGTAAAACTTTCCTTTGCCAAAGTGAAGCCACTGTGTCTGTGACGTATTAGCTGTAGCTGTAGTGATAAACTAGGAAAAAATAGGTAATATCTATCTTTCGTTTGTCCGTCTGATAGTTTCTTTCTGGTGCAATGTTATATCTTCCACTGGTGAATGGCTTTGCAATGAAACGCAACACCCCTTTTTAATGTTTCGGTTTCAGTTTCCTCTTTACTCTGTTCTGGCAGAAAGGTTGTATATTGCACTATGCGTTTTCTGTGATGCAAACACTTCTATGGTTCTCTCTCTTTTAAATTATTACCTTAATTTGGGTTTGCTGTTGTATATCTGTGTCGACTGGATTGATTTCTATTCAATTTATTTTTCAGAGAATATCAATAAATAAGAAGCAGTCCATCCTAAACCTGTTGCTCTTACTGGGATTCTATGTTTGCGAGTGTTGAAGCACAAACTAAAGTATACTTCATGTGTACCGATGTACTAAGGCTGTCTAATAAATTGGCTTCCATTACAAATATGCAATCAGTACATTTTTGGACGTGCTCTGTACATGATTTCCTCTGGATTGCAATAGTCTCCTTTTTTCTTGTATGAACAAAATTACATTGATTTGTATGGTAATGCATGATTTATAACAGGGTTCCAAATCAGTTTGAACACTGAATTGACAAGTTTTTTAATATTATGCAGATGATTAAATACATATTTAATTATTCCAGACCAGGAAATGGCTGCCTGTTATTTGCAGCTTATTCATGATCGTGCATAGGAACCCTGTTATATCAAATTAATATTGTTGTGGACTGTTTGATTAGCCACTAACCTTGATCACTAGTTTCTGACTACGTGATATACTAGCTGGCTCTCAACACAGATTTGCAGCTACAGGAAGGTCAAGAGAAGGTCCAGTCCTTTATCTTGAGAAAAATGAATCTTGGTGAAATAGCTGTAAGGAAATATGGCAACATCACACACCTTGTCAAATATTATAGAAACATTTATAGTAGTAAATATAGTATAAAAGTACAGCTCTATAAATACAAAACACATGACAGAAACACTATAATTCATTAAATTTGCCTAACCAGGTGATGCCCAAAATAATCAATATTGCATAACCTATAAAAACTTACACTAATAACTAATCCGTTTTTGTTTCCACAACGTGAAATGCATGCTGTTCTTTTCACACTGACCTCAATGCTGCTACAGACTCTTCTAGGACTTAAAGTATGCTGGACTCTATATACTCCACTCAATCAAACTGCTTATTTTGACTGTGGGGTAGAAAACCATGTCACACATGCCTTTACATTAAAAAGGTTATGCCGTTTGGAAATTCTAGGTAAACAAATACAGCACAAAAGTATGGTAATATAAATAAAAACTCTAGAGTAGCACTATACCCATTTTCTCCCTATTAGAAAAAAATAAAGATTTAAAAACCTGTCACTGACAGATTTATAAACAAAACCGGTTCACCTTCACACTGTGAAAGTACATATAAATCTGTTATATTATTTGGATTTTCCAGAAAAAGGTGTACTACAGTGGACCCAAAAATATTTGGACATTTAAACCACACTTAAACATGCATTAATGTCTTGGCATTATGTAACAAAAAACAGACAACTGACTCTCCAAAACAAATGCTTTTAGTGGATATATGAAGTCCTCAAATTCACACAGGTGCCCTAGCATAGTGTATTTCATCACAGCTATAAACATGTTCTAATGTAAACTCCATTTTGAACAGTATATTTATGGTTTTTTTAAACCTAAAATGTATACATCTTCAAGTGTGGCCTAAGATTGGTCTAATATTTTTAGGGGTCACTGTATGTACAAACTTAGAATGTTTAAGCTGCCATAATGCAGCTATCAGCTCTAACAGTAGCTACAGCACACCTGAGACATCTCACATTTTCCATCATTTTCCACTGCAGCACTGCATGTCTGCATCAGTCACACCACTACGAGAAAAACAGTTGTTTTTGTAAACTAATAAAATGATAAATGTCGCTTTGGATAAAAGCGTCTGCTAAATGAACAGATGTAAACGCTGATGTCAGTAGGTGCAGGATGAGGTAAGGAAGCTACAGCTGTGCAGTCCTGAGGTCAGAGAGTGAGCCATGCGATGCGAGACCTCTCTCATGTTTTTAGCTGCCGTGATGGCACGGGTCAGAGAGCTGTCTAGAGTGTGCTGCTGATGGTCCAAAGAGACCGATCGTCTGCGATGACCTCTGACCCCTGGCCTCTCATCTCTGACAGGACTGACTGAGATGTTAAAGGGTTGTGAGTAGGCCTGTGACGTCACAGGACCGGAGAAGTAACTGTGGGAAAAGGACACAGAATGCTCAGTCTGATGTGGACAGTGACACCAGAGGAGTTAGTTGTATGTTACTTAAAACTATTTGTTAAAAAAAAATTTAATTTAAAAAGAAATATTTTCTTTAAATGAAAGAAATCTATCATAATATATGAATAGTATTTGTTTTATGTAATAAATCTATTAAATATATAATATTTATACTACCATTCCAAGATCAGGGAAACTTTTTTTTTTTTTTTTTAAAGAAATTACTTTTTTCTTCCTCAAGACAGTATAGTGAGAGTAAAAAAAAATACAAATAGCAAACATTTTCCATTTCAAATAAATGCCTATTTAGTAAGTTGAATAAAAAAACTTATAAATAAAAATGCTATTAAAACTAATAATATCCTTGGTTTCAACAGTCTGAGGCCACTGTAGAAAATACTTATGCTTTACTTTTTATTCTAACCTTCAGTCATATTCTTTATTTAAATTTAGAACTTTCATTCCATCACAAAAAAACAAAAATTACTGTATATTATGGCGCCCGTTTCCGCCAACCGTAATTAATTTTTTTTTTTTCAATTAATTGCGACTTTTATCTCACAATTCTGCCTTTTTTTTCTCAGAATTGCCTGATTATAACATCACAATGCCGATTTAAAAGTCAGAATTGCGAGACCTATCACAACTGCGGATAAAAAACTTCGCAATTACTGACTGTTTGTTTCTTGCAATGGAGGTATTTCCAATTCGGATTTTTTTCCCCTCAGAATTGTGAGATAAAAACTATTTTTTGGGGGGAATAAAATAGAAATAAAGTAGAACTGTGAGATATAAACTCACATTCTGACTTTTTTTCTCAGAATGCAAATTTGCATCTCACAATTCTGACTTTATAACTCGCAATTGCGAGAAAAAAAAGTCAGATTTGCGAGATATAAACTTCCAATTCTGAGAAAAAAAGTCAGAATTGTGAGTTTATATCTCGCAGTTCTGACTTTATTTCTAGAATTGTGACTATGTCTCGCAATTGCGAGTTTATATCACGCAATTCTGACTTTACTTTAAACGGGCTTCCATAGTATATTATCAACACAAGTGAAAAATTAATTAAAAGCTTGAATTTCAGAATAATTTGGATCATGAATCAGAATTATCTGAAATCTGACGAATCTGATATTTTATTTTAATTTGTCATTATCTTCTAATTATTTCTTCATTTTACATCACAATGTTTTTTGTTTTGCATTTTTGAAATCCTAAAACTTTGTTTCCCTCCATGGTCAAATTAGATTTTGAATCCCAGACTTTCACAGCGGTCTCAGACGAGTTTTAATCAAGCCTGCAAAACTCATCGACAGAGGAATTTGTTCTCATACATTTTTAGAGCCTGATTCATTGATCAAAGCAGCTGGAGAGGAAGACGCAAGTAAATTAAGCTAATGGCCACTTTATCCCGAGGTACTCACAGAGTTGAAGGATAGACGGGCACATATGGGACAACTGGAACACCTCCATGAACTGTGGGGGGAGGAGCCACATTCACACCTCCTCTGTCCCTCTGTAAGGAGGATCTCATTGGCTGACTCCCTCTGGGGGTGGAGACTGGCTCCTGATTGGCTAAATAAACACTCATATAAGGGGCCAACATGATTCTTGGTGATAAAAGTTGTATTAGGTGAATATTTTACATTTTCAGGACACACTGTAAAAAAAGATATAGATGATGTGTCAAACCTGGTTGAGAGGCCCTTTTATTGGCTTGTAATGCACCACACAATGGGCAATGGCTGCAGGAAGGCTGTGAGAGATGTGGAGAGCTCCTACTCCTCACTGGACCTTTAATTAATAGTGTAAAGGACAGGAGGATAATTTATGAAATGTAAGCTCAGTAAATTTTAAACCCCATTATCATGATGGAGGTAAGATGCTTACGTGTCAAGGAACCAGTGCGGTCTGACATGCAATGTGGGCAGGCAGGTTCTGGTCCTCGGCTTGATTCGGTTTCATCTCTATTGTCAGATCTGCCTGCTGATGTTTAATTAAAATGACCACAATGTGTTCATGACTATCATACGAAAACTGGTCATTTATGTTGAATTATGAGGTCTTTTCTTACATGTACTGTCCTCTTTGTGACGTCCAAATCCTCTGGTTTGTCCTCTTCCTCGTGATGTCATAGGGGACATCAGGACATGTCTTAAAGTTGATGGTCGTGGCTCAGATTGGACAAGCTCCGAATTAGTCGCTAAAGGGTTAATAAGACACAGGGCGAAAAAGTAATTACAGATTCAAACAACATTGCATCCAAGTGTCATTTAGGACCGTTAAGAAAATCTGTTTGCCTCCTTATGTATTCTACTGTAACTTCGAAAGATTAACATGGAGCTAAACGTACTTGGATCAGTTTGAGGCCGATGTCGAGGTAAAGATGCGGATCTTGGCGAGTTTCCTCTCTCTTGTTCTCCATTCCTCCCTCTCTCTTTCTGCTGCCTTCTCCTGTCTGAAGACCTAATAAATAAGGAACATAATAAAATCACTTTTATGACTTAAAAGTTTTAGGTAATACACATAATTTTGGACAGTCTAAGATCATAGATTTCCGGTACCTTGTGGTCTGTGGGGAAGCCTGATCCCTGGTATCTTCTGTGGCAGAAGAGGGCACTCTGACAGGACTGGTAGGTTTGGAGAGTCTCAGATTTCCCTCTAGTCTCTCTTTCAATCGGTTCACTTCTTGCTGTAGAGATCGAAGAGCCTCTCTAAAACACATAAACAGCATATAAAAGGCATTTTTTGTAATCTGAAGAAAGAACAAAACGGATGTAATTAAAATCAGATTTTTTTTTTAAATGTGTATCTGGAAGTCAGTTCTGGCTTTTTCATGCTATTAGTTGTTTATACATCAGGTGTTGCAACAAAGGAAAAACAACAGGGTATTTTAAGTGTGGGTTTATGGGTACACTACAATTTTTTTTAAACATTGAATTGATCAAGTGACAGTAAAGATATTTTATAATAGATAATGTTATAAAATGTATTTTTTAAATACATGCTGTTTTTGAACTTTTTGTAAGTCAAAGAATCCTGAAAAAAGTATATCACAGTTTCCACCAAAATATTAATCTGCTTTTGTCTCACCATATTAAGACTAATAATGTTCTTAAGCACAAAAATAGGCTTTTTAGAATGATTTCAGAAAGATCATGTGACACAGAAGACTGGAGTAAAGGCTGGAAAAAATTCAGATTTGTCAACAGAAATAAATAAATTTTTTAATTTATTTAAAAATTGAATAATTTTGAGCGTAAAAACACAGAGTGAGCTAGCAACTTAGCAAGCCGAGTCATGTTCAAAAGTCCCAAGTCATGTTTTGCTTCTCTGTTAGAGTTAAGATCAAAACAGGGTTTAGAAATAACCATTCCAGTGTGGAGCAAAAAGAGCGTTACAGGCACTGCAAGAAGTGGTGGGTGTGTGGATGTGGGTAGGTGAATATTTTAATCATCAAATACACACAGAGGGTTACTGTTTTATTAATAGCTAATGGTGATTAATGCTGGTCTCTTGATGCGGAGCTGAATACATACCAGTGCACTCTTCAGCTAGTCTATTTGACAGACAAACTCCTGCTGAATCACAGAAAGGAAAGAATGAAAAATAAATCTAATTATCCAGATGGAACTCTGGCTGCCGTGAAGTGAAAAATGATTTCATAGAGACCACTTAATACCACTGGAGTTTTTCCCAGAACTCCTTTACAGTAAAGCCCTGGCTCAAAAGAGCAGCCATAAATCTCTGCTCGTTTGTGCTGCAGTGGCCATGTCAGCTTTTTGGAAACTCACTGCTGATTTGTTAGCTGAACGGAACTTTGGGCTTTGAGGTGGTCACCGTGGTGATAAGGCACATGGAGGGAAGGGCTTCTGTGAGAGCGGAGCTGCTGATTGGCTGGTTGTGGGTACTGGCCATCCTGTGATTTCTCATCCCCTGAAAAGAAACGGACTGAGGAAAGAAGAGTATAAGCAGGATGCAGAGAGAGAAAAAGGATGACAAGAGAAATTCAGGACCAGTATTAATGATGGGTTCAAACATCAGCAAATTCCAGGACCAGTTTTTAGGGTGGTTGGTGTTTGTTTTACTGCTCCGCTTCCTTGGCTATTTTTATGGCAAGTAGCCATAAATACCATGAAATATTATGAAAGAGCAAAACAAAAAAAAACATACATTTGCTCTAAATGATTCAGGGTTGAATTTTCAAAAGCGTTTCATTTTGTTATGTAACTAAATGTATATTTATATAGACAATAGGACGTAAGTTATCATTAACCTCAACCTGGATTCATTAAAAAAAAACTAAATTATTAACTAATGTTGATATATTTCCAATTTTATGTATTATTTTTATTATTCATTTTATTTATTATTTTAGGTTAATGTTAATTGATATACTATTGTTGATTGTTCATTTAGATTAAAAATAAATTATGTTAATTTATCAAGCCTGAAATTTTTTATTTTTTTAGTATTGTATATTAAGAAATTAACATTAGGTTAATAAATGCTGTAAAGCATGTGAAAGTATTATTCAGTTAGTTCAAGATACTCATGATTACATACACATTATATATACACACGTTTTTCATTTGAAATGTCAAACCTACACCCACCCTGATCACTCCCATGCTCTGATTGGCTGGTCAGGCTGCTCGGCCAGGGCAGGAGGGTGCTATTGGGCCAATGAATGGGGGATAATGAGGGAGTAAGGCTGGAAGAAGAACACATTTCCTCCCCTCTTCTCCTCCTCACAGGACCCATGCATCCTTCAGACTTGGTGAGGTGTTCTCCTTGGGTATTTGGAGAGGGTTGTGATTGAGTGGGGGAGATGGCAAAAGGCTGCCTAGCAGGAGGAGCAGACTCTGGTCTTTCTGTGTTCACACGCGGGCCAGACGGCCCGATGGAACTGGAGAAGACATCAAAAAGAGGAAAATATAAAGGTACTGTATATAAATTCCCTAAGACAGCAAAGACAAACAGATTTTTATATTTTCTGAAAAATGTATGGTTTTTGTTGATCTTGTCTCCTATTTTATCATCAGGTGGAAAATTGTAAGTTTCATACGTAAAGCACGTCTCTCCTCAATGAGCCGTAAGATTTGAGGTATCAGGCACAAATAGTGCAGGATGAGTCCCTAACCCTAAGTATGAGCAGAAGCACCTCTAACACATTATATTTCAGTGGTTTCTTATTTAATTATGGGTCACAGGATCAAATTCGAAGTGCTTTATAAAGTGAAGGTGCTTCATACCTCGCCACTGCCCTCTGCTGGAGAGGACTGTGTACTGCAGGAGTGAGCTGACTCTCAGAGCCCATAAAGCCACTGTCTGTCTCTGGAGACTTAACCCAATCCTACAGTGTTAAAAATACAAGTAAGAACTCTACTAAAATAAAATTAAAACTATTATTCATGCACATAAAGTAATAATCCTTTAGATATGATATATAGTGTTGTTCATCACAAATAAAGCACTCACTGACCAGAGGAGATGCTCTGACAGTCTTCGCCTTTGCTTTTAAACACATAGTTCCGGGTTCTGTGCTCTCTGCCAGGCTGGTCAGGCTACTGCTTTGAGTTTTCCTGTTTCCTGCTGTTTTCCTTTCCCTGCCCGGTTGCCCTGGCAACACCGAGGAGTGGCAAAGAGCCTCTAGGTGAGTTTCCATAGAGTCACACACCTGTGACCTGACAGATGGGCCGGAGGGAGGGACACAATCTGCTGCTGCCTGCCTAAAGAAAGAGAGAATGGAGAGATGAATGAGAGCGCAAACAGCCAGGTGTTGATAATGGTGGAGTGGACTGAACTGCTGGCACCCTCAATTACCTTATTAAACCTGATAACAACATATAGCTGATGTTTAGATCACAAACACAGAAATATCATTATGATGTCTGTGACAACTAACTTTCTATCACAGAATTAGAATAAGCTGGTAGAATGTTAATACGAAGAGGAGTTTCTAAACAGTGTTATAAACTAAAACTGATGCGTTCACTTAAATCAAATAATAATAATAAAATAAATGTCAACTAAAACAAAACAGAAAAAAATATTTTGCTTTGTTTCAGTTAGTTGCCAAAGGAACATTTATACATTGTTTAGTTTCAGATGGTCCTAAAATTAATTGAAACGGAAAATAACTACTCTAAACCTGAAATAAAAGAAATAAAAAAAACACTGAATTAAATAAAGGTGTAGATAAACTAAGAAAACCAATAGTATATATAACTATTGAGGAATAAAAAAATGTTAATACAAAAAAATAAAAATGGAAATAAATACTACAATACTATATTAACAATAATAAAATAACACTTTCAAAATGGGCAGGGCTTATCAGCCAAGATGTTGTCTCTAGTAAGGTACAATCATTCTTATCTATGATAAGTGTCATTTCTCTCAAGGTTTGTTAGTATGGCCCAATCACAGTGATGATTAAATAATGAAATAATTATTCACAGATTACTGGAGAAGATCAGGCACTCACAAACATATAATATCCCTCTCTTTTCTGACATATTGCTAACATACCTAATGTTCACTCATCCTATTCTTTACTGCCTTAAGTTGACAACCATTTACTAAACTAAACATTTGTAAAGCTGATGTAAAATAGGCTCATGACTCACTGCTGAGCAGATGTCGTCGTCTTTTTCTCATTAAAAATCCTGTGTTGTTGTCTGTCCGTTACACTTGTATTCCCAAGAGAAGCAGAGCCTCCAAAATCCAGCAAGTCATGGCTCTTTAAAGTCACAGTTGGGTCCAGCATCCCAGGCAGCTCTTTAAAACTCTGATAGCTGGGTATAAAAACAACAAGAGATTGAGCTTGACATGTAAAGCTGTTTGTTCTTACATATGCTGGTCAACGGTCACTCACCAGTCCATGAGCTTATTGAAGTCTCTCTCTACTCGCTGGTGTTTGACATGGATGGGATGAAGAAGAAATGGGAGGATCTCTTCTTCCTCCTCTCCGTCTGCATCACTCTCTCCGCTAACTGAACTAACCTCCACACCAACACAAGCCTCAGGATGGACAGCAGACAGTGGGCTCTGAGAAAGAAGGAAGGGGGAAATCAGTACACTTCTGTTCTTTAGATCTGTGAGGTCAAAGTTTAGTGAGGTTTGGAGGTTAAGTCTGAGGCACCTCAGGCAGAGGTTCGGTCTCCAGCATGGACACACAGAGCACATCTGAAGGAGGGTTTAAAGTAGGTTCAGAAATGGGTTTGTTCTGTTCTGCTTGGTCCAGCCACTCCTTCAGCTCCTCCAATCGCATCCCTGACCTGAAGATCTGACCTTCTAGGTCCCTGTCTCACACACAAACACACAGTATGAACAGAAGTAGTACAAACCAGCAGCACAGGAAACACAGCTTTGTCAATATTTGCATCAGCAACAAAATACAACAATTTAGTGACATTATAAATGTCTTTATTGTCACTTAAAAGTATTCATTTCAAATAATTTTGGAATAGTAGTGTTTTTATACATGCACATAAAAGCGTTAACCTGTTGGGGCAAAGCGTGACATGTTGCCTTTCTATGATGGCTGCTGCATCTGATACTGGGCTCGTGCATCTAGGTAAGCATGTTCAAGAGACTCCTGCCCCTGTGCCAGTGTGGAGAGAGGGGGGGCCCGGTCGATGAGGTCAGTTACAGAGTCAGGTTGACTTAAGGTCTTAAAAAAATTCACCCCCCCCAAAAATTTTTTTTTTATTTTTTTTAGAAAAGCGTCAGCATACCTTTATCTGTTCACAGGGCTTGAGCTTCCCATTCTTTAGAAGTGCCTCAAAAGCCTCAACCCTGAAAAAAAAAAGACAAAAAAAAAAAGATAAGGGTTCACAGCCTGCTGTTAAAATAAAATGCCTGTTAATATGAATGTTGACATTGACGGTCATTGAAATAAAGGTAAACTGTTATGTTCAAGTCCTGTAGCTGAAATCTTTGAGTTTGTTTGGTCAGAGTCTCTGTTAGGTGGTTTGCGTGAGCGGATCAACAAGACCTCTCGAGCTGACCGAGTTCCCAGGGGAAGGGTACGAAAGTTGGGTTTTTCTGCCCCTGTTTTTACACTGTGACTAACAGCAACTTTGAGTGATTTTAACAAGAATGGTTCAGTTTGATTGCAAGTCTTTAGAAGAGATTACCAACAGGTTATGAAATTAATTTTTATTTTAAAAATTTGATGCACGGCATCAAATCAAGCATAAATGTGGTTGTGATGCTGTTTACAATATGATTCAAGACGCTTGTAGACATCGTTCCGTAGCGTATTTCCGCTCTAACTCTAGAACACTCTATTCTAATTTATTCTTGTAAATAAAAATTGTCCTTTTATTACTTGCCTCTACTCTTTACTAACTGTGTTTTCTTCAAAAAAAATACAAAAAAATAAAATAAAAAGAACACTAGCTTCTCTAATCTGTTTGGATCATTTATTTATATACAATTAACAAAAGCAAAAACACGGCCCTCTTCTAACACTAGCTGGTGCTTCCATTCTTTTTTTTTTCTTTTTCTTATTAATAATACAAAAAAACCCTGTAGGTGTTGTTACATGCGTTAAGCTAACTGACACTATAGCACTTGCAAATAATTGCTCTTTTGTTGATTTTGATTACATCCATTGTCCTCATTTGTAAGTCGCTATGGATAAAAGCATCTGCTAAATGAACAAATGTAAATTCAATAATATCACAAAATAAGCATGAATGAACATCAGAAGGTATGTTGAAAGAAAAAGTACAACTTAGTGAAATGTATCATGCCTTGCAATCGCTCAATCAGAGTTTCAATTGTGGAAAGACGTCAATAAACCTCAGAAAACCACTTCAAAAAGTCCACCGCTTGCAAAATAACACTGGAATATATTATTCACCGTATGTGTATATATATAATATATATCTAATTTGTTGAATTACTACAAAAAAGAAATCAGCCAAGAAAACTATTCACAGAATATATGTTTGAGTATGATAATTGTGTGATTAAATACACAATACAAGCACACAGTTTTAAAGTGTCAGTGTGATGTACCCGAGTGATCCCTCTGCTGGAACAGGTGAGCAGAGCCTGCGCCGAACTCTGCCCTCTGTGCTTGAGGAAAACTGAGCGTTATGACCTTTGACGCTTCCTGAATAACACCTGACAGGATAGCTGTACTGGGTTTTGGGGGTTCAGAACAGAGACCAACCTGAAAACACATAGCACATACACAACAATAATGAGTTGATGGTCAAAGGGCCAAAAAATTACAAAGAAATCAGCAACCATCTGTCTGAAAAATCTACTTTGCCAACAATCCACAGGCCCATTACTATGCATAATGTCTTGTAATGCTAGAAAATCAATGAGTCTTGTGTGAACACATTCAAGTCAACCCTGTGCTCTATATAAAATCTATTTAAATGCATGTTTACATGGTAGACTGTACCTTTAGGACTAAAAATTTAAATGTGGAAAAAAAGTGTTTATTTTATAATTGGTGACATCTGATTTTAAGTATCACAAACAATTTCTGTTTCCCAATATATAGTGTGAAGAACATAAGGACTGTGTCACCATGCATCTATTGTGTTGATGCTGAGACCATCAGAGAAATACAGCCCTGTTTTGCCCGCCCATGTGACAGACCCTCAGATTTACTGCAGGCTAGTGACTTGAACCACAAAGGAGCACAGAGGAGACTCATGTACAATAAAGGGCTCATAAAACAGGCCATTTAATGTTTTTTTCCCACTGCTGGACTTACCGATAAGACAATGGCTAGAGAAACGCACTGAAAACACAATGTCAATAGGCTGATATCCATGCACTTCACCCACCGCCCCACTCCCACCCCCCCACACACACACACACCACACACACACTTGTGACTTAAATGGGTTTTGTGTGCTGAAATCTAATGGAGGTCGAATGACCGTCGCCTCTTGACAAGTCTCCAAGACACTAAATCATACTGAACACAACCTCAACATGACCTCTGAGTCTTTTGAATAAAATCACCCATTTTCGAACACAATCATTATTATTACAGGATCAATACTAGAAGCAGATGATCAGATCTCAATTAGCAGTTTTACCAGCCTATGCTTACAATTTTCACATGGGGTACGCGAAATAAATGTTTTATTTATTATTACATTTTTTTTCTCCAAAATCTGCTGTACTTAATATATATGAAGATGATCATTTAATATTGTCATTTATGAGAATAAATATTCTCATTTATATTGAGAATATTGTCATTTATGAGAATAAATATTCTCATTTATATTGAGAATATTGTCATTTATGAGAAGTGTTTGACTCGTTGACCACTACCCTACATAAAATAAATGCTATATATTTCTGTCTGAATTTCAAGTGATTGGAAAGGGCATTTCCATTTCTAGAGTTTTATCATTTATCACCCACACCTATTCCCACATAAATAAGAAACTACAACTAAGTAGTTCAATAAGGAATTAAAGTGAATGAACCCTGTTTATCTCAAGCTGTTGTGCCTATAAAAGCAGAGGCAGATGGCCAGGGCATGTGGGGGAAGAACTTAATGAGCATTAGAGAAAATGCAGCTGGAGATGTAAAACCGAACAGAAAAATAGCCTAAAATTAGCTACATTAAAGGAGACATACAGGTGCATCTCAATAAATTAGAATGTCGTGGAAAAGTTCATTTATTTCAGTAATTCAACTCAAATTGTGAAACTCGTGTATTAAATAAATTCAATGCACACAGACGTAGAAGTAGTTTAAGTCTTTGGTTCTTTTAATTGTGATGATTTTGGCTCACATTTAACAAAAACCCACCAATTCACTATCTCAACAAGACCAATAAAAAAAACATTTTTAATGAATTGTTGGCCTTCTGGAAAGTATGTTCATTTACTGTACATGTACTCAATACTTGGTAGGGGCTCCTTTTGCTTTAATTAACTGCCTCAATTCGGCGTGGCATGGAGGTGATCATTTGTGGCACTGGCTGATTGGTAATGAAACCCAGGTTTCTTTGACAGTGGCCTTCACCTCATCTGCATTTTTTGGTCTCTTGTTTTCTCATTTTCCTCTTGACAATACCCAGTATATTCTCTATGGGGTTCAGGTCTGGTTAGTTTGCTGGCCAGTCAAGTACACCAACACCTTGGTCATTTAACCAATTTTTGGTGCTTTTGACAGTGTGGGCAGGTGCCAAAATTTTGCTGGAAAATGAAATCAGCATCTTCAAAAAGCTGGTCAGCAGAAGGAAGCATGAAGTGCTCCAAAATTTCTTGGTAAACGGGTGCAGTGACTTTGGTTTTCAGAAAACACAATGGACCAATACCAGAAGATGACATTGCACCCCAAACCATCACAGACTGTGGAAACTTAACACTGGACTTCAAGCAACTTGGGCTATGAGCTTCTCCACCCTTCCTCCAGACTCTAGGACTGGTACACCGTTGTCGCTTGTGAAATCAAAATGACAGCACCGTGGGTGTAAACATGCAGATTAAGGGGCGGTAATATTATAATGAGATCCCTTTGCCATGTCACCAAGGGAGCGAAATCAGACGCGCTCGTTTTCTCAGACGCTTGCAGAAAAAGGCTTACCTAAACAAAGTTACTGGGTTAATCTTTTTCACGTTTCCTTGGTTGGTAGATGCACTGGGGACCTGATTATAGCACTTAAAACCTGGAAAATTTGATTTTCATGTTATGTCACCTTTAAATAATTACCAACGTTGCTCTGTAAAATCAGTGAAAATGTATGCACCATTAGTAATTTCACACCGTGTAACGCTGACTTCTTATGTAAAAGCGAAGGTAGACATGACATCACATCCTTTTTTAATCCTGTTGATGGCTCAGGCACAGAATTGTTTCAGGTCACTATGTCATTTGACACCGTTCTGTGTTTACTAACGGTTTTCTACACTGAAGCAATGTATGACCTTCTCAGACAAATAAACCGAGCTCATTTCATCAAAATAATTGATAATGCCAATTAGGCTGTGAATCGATATAAATATTTAATCAGTTTAAATATATCATTCTCAGTTTTTTTCATAGATAATGTGCTGCATTCAATTCCTTTTAAAGGAAATTATTTGAAAAAATGCGGAATTACTGTGTTTTAGCAACAATTCGTGCATTAAATGTGTAAAAAAACCTTTGTGTTCATAAACTAGTATGCAAATAATATAATGATTTGTACAAGTAATGCTTTTATATGTACACTGCTTATTGTCTCAGTTTGTTTGCTAGTGTTTCTCTAAAACGCTTTGTCGTCTGAGGTAAGCCCTTTCATCGGAGAAAAACATTACAATCAGAGTTTGAAAATGAGCTTGTGCTTGAATACGGTGGCGCTGCTAAACTGAGGGCTGGGATTATGGCGGCCACAAAAGAGATTCTGCATTTATATTGTGTTGACTCAGCCTGAGGAGTCTAAAAATAGCTCTCACCGACATCAGAGCACAAGCAGAAAGGAGACAGGCCTGCTGATACGAGTATGGCACTGAATTCACGTCAACCTTCAGATGAAGGGAAAAAAGCATAAAACCATAAACACAGTCTGTGAAGCCAACCTTTGCTTCAAGGCGAAGTCGATCGATAGTATTTTCAGCTTCTGCATACTTGGTAAGCAGCCTGTTATAGTCCTCCTGTGAGAAAAAGAGAGGGGGGGGGGGGGGGGGGGAAAATAGACATAGATAAAGAAACATAACAGATGGCTTCATCTTTTAGCCTCTTGGATAAATCAGCATCATTTTGAGTGTCAATGTTTGTAACGCTACACTCCCTACATTAAAATAAACAAATAAAATTTGTCAAAACATAGTGCACACTGCAAAGGGAAACTGTATCCCACAATGCAATTCAATCTTAAACTTCCCTCTCTAAGTCCCTCTCATAATATCAACCAGCATTGTTAAACAGCTCATACTAATTTTGCAAATATGTAAAATATGTAGAATATTACTGTTTAAAATGTTTATTGTTGCATAATGCATATGGTTTGATTTGCTTTCACAGTATACACTCGGTTCAAAAGTTTTGGGTTAGTATATCTTTTTTTTAAATTACGAAACTAATATTTAATATTTAAGAAATATTAATATTTTTTATTCAGCAAAGATGCATTAAATTGATCAAAATTGACAGTAAAGTCATTTATCATGTTACAAATGATTTCTATTTCAAATAATTCTGTTCTTTTGAACGCGCCATGCAAGCCCCTGAAAAATATAACAGTATTCACAACCATTTAACAAAAGCCAAAGCATTTTAGAACAATTTCTGAAGATCATGTGACACTGAGACCTAGCACGCTTCTGAAATTCACTTTTATATCACGAAAGAAATGCATTCCAAAATTATTTCACAATGTTGGTTTTGTATTTTATGAGATAAGAGAACACAAAACATTAAAAAAAAATCTTACCAACTGTACACTATGCAGTAAATAGTATACTAGCATTTCACTTTAAACAGTATGTTCATGATTTACTCCTTATATACCTGCAGCTGCTGCATCAGTGTGCTGGCCTGCTGGGGGCAGCGGAACTCCTCTGGTACTGTGCTGTGCAGACGCTTGTGGGCCGCACTGATGGAGGGGCTTCCTGGAGACCTATCAGAGCTGCTCAAAAGGACCTCTCTCACAAACATGGGGGGGTCTCTGGCCACCCAACCCTCATGCAAACCAGAGAAATGATAAGACGACCAAGCACGCTACCAATCCACTACCTCATACCATAGTATTAAGAATAAGGGAATCCACGCAAAATAGAATGGTCAGGGCAGCGTAACCCTAAGGTCGTAGGAGGCGACCACGGAACTTGGGACGAAAAATGCACGGAGAAAGCAACCGTAAGATGGAAGAGGACCTCGCGGTCCTTCCTAGAATACAGATACTCAATCATCAGTCAAAAAATAAGGCTAAATTGGACGAGTATGGACTACTCACCTTCTATGTTTAAGTAACTACTCTAAGTTGACTGAAGTTTATATAAATAAGATAGTCATTACATGTATTTTTATGACCATTTTTTATATTATTACAGAGAGATTTACTGTATATTTGATAGTGATAAGTAAAAACTTAATTTATTAGGGTGTGAACTCTGTAACAAATCCTGGTCCATTAACCAAATAATGAATTTGTGTCCTATTTTTTCATCTCCCCTGACGTCATCTGGATGTGTGAGCGGTTTTGGAGTTCTGTGGTTCTTTTATGCTGAAGACCGGTGGAGTTTTAGGAGTGGGCGAACGCTCTGACCGTTCTCCGAGGGGGGGAGACGGCTTGCTTTAAGAAATGCACTGCGCGGGATGGAAACCTGATCGTCACAGAAGCTGGTTTGTGTTTTCTTTGGTGCACACTCGACACTGAAAGGTGCTTGGCTGCTGCAGATTTGGTTATGGAGGCAGTGTACCCTATTTTTCTTCCACTCGTACATCTGGTGTGTTTTTGCCCAGGCCTCTTGATGGTTTATGAAGGCTATCGGGCTGAAAGTGTGTTACCGGTGTAACCTGGTGTTTAATCGCCGCACCCTTTTGATCTAACGCGTGGGTGTAAGATGGTTTGAGGGGTACGTAAGAGTCCGAGACGCTGCCCTAATGTCTGTCGCTGGAAAAGTCGCCGCGTCAAGTCCACATTGATGTTTCACAGTTCCGGCTTGAGGATTCAAAGGTGGGAAAACGAGAGGGATTAGAAACCAGTGAGGGGGGGAGATGACGATGCGAACTGCAGAGTTGTCCCATTGGGGGCCGCCAGGTCGAGACTCCGTTGCCTCGCCACTCTGGTGGAGTCATAAATGGGAATATTTCAAGAGCTTCAGCTTTAACTCCTCCCAAACACAGGTGGGGGGGGGTCACACAGCTCGTCACCCGTTTCACAGATACGATATTCTACCAGTGTAATCGGAAAGAAGTTTTATAATAGCGATCGCAATACTCATCGTGAGTCGACCGAATGTGATCGCTGCATCCTGCCATTCGTCACACTGTTGCTTTCGCGCGGGCGGCCCAGCTCATGGCTAAGACGGGCGCGGCCTGTCTTCTCGAAAGAAGGGAAAAGACAAGCACATGGACTGGGGTGGCTTGGTGTAAAACATCACTGGAACGCCCGGAAGGCCTCAGGTCAGCCAGCGCCACAAACCCGCGGCACGGGGGGGTGGGGGGCGCCGCAAAAAAAAAAAAAGAAGAACATTGGACCATGGGAATAGTTTAGTACGCGACACCGGACAGGGGGGGGCGGAAATGTGGGGGGCTCGTTCCCACCAAGCCTGCATTTACAGTATTGATAAAAAATACAGTAAAACAGTAACATTGATAGTAGTGCAATGTGGGGCTATTGTATGTACTGTATGTATTCCTGTGATGTCAAAGCTGAGCAAAGCTACAAGAATACTTTTTGTGCGCACAAGAAACAAAAAACAGAGACATTGTGGAATAAGTCTTTTTTTTTTTTTCACACAAAGTATTCTTGTAGCTTTGTAAAATGACGGTTGAACCACTGATGTCACACATGGATTATTTTACCGATCTCCTACGTTTCTGGACCTTGATCGTGTAAGGACCCCCCCCTCCCCCTTTGCCCCCCCTTGTTGGTTTTCTCCCCCCTTGTGAGGTTTTGGGAACAACATTAGGTGAGTAAATTTAATGTCAACAATTTCATTTTTGGGTGAACTATTCCTTTAACAGACACGGAAGTGAATGGAATTCAGAGTTCACTTGCATCTGCGTGACTCTCACTTTGTCTACCCTGGACGCGAGCAGTGATGCGGTCTACACTGGATGTGGCGCAGCGCGACACGACAAATCCCCGACAGTAAACTGATGCCCTTAGCGTTCTATTTATGACATATTGACACACAGTTCAGATGATGTGCAAAGGTCGCTTTGTCGCGTCCAGTGTAGACAGACTTTAGCTGTTGCGGCGCGGCAACTGTCGCGTCCGGTGTAGACACGGTGTCTGTGTGTGAGCGAAGAAAACGATCAGTATAAATATAACGCTCAGTATAGGCTACTAAACATTGCACATCCTGCGATGTGACTATCGCGGATGCGATATATCGTGCAGCCCTATCTCGGAATGCATCAAAAATATCTTAATTTGTGTTTCGAAGATGAACGAAGGTCTAACGGGTTTGGAACGACATGAGGGTGAGTAAATAATGACAAGAATTTTCATTTTTGGGTGAACTATCACTTTAAAGAACGGTAGTGTATCTATGGATAAATTATCCCTTTACACAAAACTTAAATTGTGAGCCCTTACGCAGAGATGGAGAGCGGCAGTCATCTCCAGTGGCCTGAGAGAGCGGCTCAGAGTCCAGCAGCTCACTCAGGTGACAGCTTATTTCCTCTAGTGCAGGTGGTGGCCCATGCTCAGGCTCAGGGGTCTTCACATCCCACAACAGGTCTTCTGCAATCTCCTCCTCTCGTTCCTGATTGACACAATCATGAGATGGTTATTAAACAGTTGCAAGTTTTAAAAAGCACCATTAATCTAGAACCAGGGCATATAAATTGATTAAATGTTTCTAATTAAATACAGTTGAACTCTGGCAAGTGTTTTTAATGAGATTCTTCTGATGAAGAGCCCTGGTGAGACCACTCTAAATGACCAATAAATGGGCAGATATCTATCAAACATCTCTGATGTCCTCACCTCCTGCTGCCCTTGACTCTCTGCCAGACCAATGATGCCATTCTCATCCATCTGGCTTTGAAAGTCCTCATCTGGTTCTTCATCCCAGCTGAAGTCCGACCCGTCTGGGCTTGAGGGAGAGGAGTACGCTGGGGCTGGTGTCCACACCAGAACCCCTGCGGTGTTACCACCTCTACTCCGCTCCATTACCTGGCTCTTTATCGCTCTCCTTTATTCCACCTTGAGCTCCTATACCACCTGCAGCTCAACATTGATATTGATGTCATCTCTAGCAGCTGACCATTTATGAATGTTTTATGAACAGCCTGCGTAATGTCCACTCAAGGGTCATCACGGTGATTTAACATGACCTGAAAAACACAGAAATATCATATTTTATCATTGTCATTGATCAACTTATGCATTACCAATAACCTTTCATGAGATATAAAATGGAAAACATTTCACAAAACTAATTACATCAAAGATAAATAATTATCAACTGTTTACAGCAACATTAACAGATAATAAATCAATTCAAGCTGAAGGAGAAGGAGGTGACTAAAGAGATTCGTTCTTAGCGAACATACCCTTAAGTGTCTGCGTAACTCTTTAAAATAGTCTAATTAATGCTGTCATTCATGTACCGTAGCTCAGTGCTAATTGAGCATGATGAAAGTCTATGCAAAGTCTGTAAACAGATGCTCTCAAGTGGAACCACAAAACATCTGAATAAATAATGCAGTTCTTCACCTGCTTCATAAGCCCCGAGAGAAAGCAACAGAGCGTAAACTTAAAAACAGCAGATATATATATATATATATTTTTTTAGATGTACTAAATTCTTAATCACTACAATTATAAAACACTATTCTACCTCAAGTTGCATGCAAACATTAAGATTTTGACATCAAGATTGCCCCCTTTTTTACTTGTCATATTAAACAATAAGTAAACAATAGTCTAGGAGGTGAATCGTATGTAGTAGATGTTTCATCTAGAAAACAACCCACAACCTTCACAGGGCCCTTGGTCACCATGGTGACCACACAACAACAATCTCTGCCATGCACTGCCCGTCTTTAGGCATCAAAGCATCATTCTAAGAACAGCCAATCAGCATTCAGAACACAGCTTCATATAGCAAAGCTGAATAGCTGGGAAAGAACTTGCATAACAAAAGCCCCTTTTATAAAAAAAGCAATGTTCCATTTTAAACCAAACTAAATTAGGTTTACGAGCCTTAAATTGTGTCGCTGCCACATACAGAGCATAGCTGTGCATACTTGTCATTTTTAAAATCAAAACAAGTGCTTTGGGTCTAAGACATGAGCTAGTCATATTCTGAAAAATTGCAAGTGACCCTGAAAAGACAAGCACACACATTCTTGTAATTTCTTAACTACAAGAATGGATATCTCATGTCGTCACGTCCTGTGTGTAGCAGACCTATTTGTGTGGATGTAACTTTTGTTTGTTGCGACACACAAACCGTAGCAATCTGTCAGCATCCTCCGCCTGCGTGAACACAAATGTAGTCGCCGAGGGAGTCTGCTAATCTCCTGAGTGCAGTGCGTTCTGCAGCAAACCTTAATTAAACGCTTGTCTAAATCTCCACCATCCATTCAGCGAGCCTGTGGTGAGCTCAGCCAAAAGCCACACGCATCCTATATATAGATCGTTCACTGTTACTGTACTTAATAGCCTTACCTACATTACAATGCCCCCACACACAGACAGAGCTGAACAGGATTAATAAGACGAACAGTGAGCTCTAAAGCTCCTTAAGGACGAAGAAGATCCACAGGGTCTGAGGACAAATATTTGTGTTCTGAAAAATGTTCTGTTCTGTATCATCTTTCAACATTTTTTCAGTAAGAAATGTACTTCAGATCTATAAATCACTTATTCTAGTTCATATCCCATGTGAAATAAACATACGCAGATTCATGCATGTAAAGTCCTTGATTAAAAACAGAAAAAAACTCATAAGATGTTTAGTTTTTTGCTTTTATTTATGTTATGTATAATTATAAACAACTGCAAAACATTGAAATAAACAACAACAGGGTAGTTGATAAACAACATTCATTTGAATCAAATGTTTAGCTTTTTTTCATATTAAATTAATATAAATAATAAATTGTTCCAACCCTAATATTATAAATATATAAGGCTCATGAATTCATCTATATTATCCATATATGAATTAATATCACATCACATTATGTTTTGTCTTTCATGGTACTTACTCTATAATAATCATAAAGCATGTATCCAAGGCATTTTTATATACCCTTTGTATCTTTATAATGACGTTATTATTATTTCAGAGCCTGTTATACTATTCATGTTCATATAGTTGGTTCTGAAATAAAATCTATCTAAATGTATACCTTCATTTTTCGTACTCCTACTTTATTATGTTTTTATATTGTGATATCGGAGCTCGATGTTTCTTTAGCTTTTTTATTGTGGTACAACACACTTGTACAACTTGACTAACGAGCAGAAGGAGGTTTAACCTGTTGATCAGGAGCAAGGACAGTTACGAATATGCACGCTACTCAGCAGTGAAACACAAATACTGTTTGAGACATGCAATCTGTTATGAGGAACTTTAACATGCAAAGCTCCCCTGACTGTAGTGTTTTAGCATTGCTTACCTTGAACATTATCACTGTCTTCCAGGGCAAAAGCAGCGCTCTTCATGTGAATGCATGAACTTCAGACTGTTGCCTTGAGAACAGCACACAAACTAACACCACCAGCCAGTCCTTCCATCACCAAGCGACGAGGCAAACATGGACTTCTCACCTGCTCTTTGTCAAATGCATTTAAGTTAGCTCAAAGGTCCAGGTTGCTTTTACTTTTGTTGTTGTCCCAATCTTCAACTCGCGTTGTGCTGCTCGAGGTCTGCCAAAACGGCTCACTCCACGCGACTAGTTTTATTTCACTTTCCACTTAAATATTCAAGTACAAAGCGAATTGTGCCAGGCTTTTGTATTCTAGAGTGAGAATCTTGAACTTTTCTTGCAGGAAAACCCCTAACACGCTACAACAAAGACGAAGGATTCATTAATTATGCAGCATTAAATCTATGAAGAGCGAGCCGTTGATTTGAAGGCGGGGCTTCGTTGTCAAAGTAAACGGAATGCTGGATTGAGCCTTTTGATTGGCTCCTCGACGAAGAAGGCGGGGTTTACAAAAGTACAAGACCTTTCATATTGTCCACATAACAATTACTATGCAACTATGAAATAGTCTTTCTCTTTAGGATGTCCTCATATAGCTGGATACAGAGCAACATGCTTATTTATAGTCATAAATCAACGTACTATAAAGTGTTTGTTGTGATACCACTGTCAGCCACATGATGGCGCCATAAAACAGCTATTCAAACTACGTAGCTCAGTCATTCAGGGACAAAACGGGTCCAGCAAGGGTAAACTGCTATTAGCTTTAAAAAAATAAAAATATTTTTAATTTTAAATGTCACGAGGGATTAATAATAGAATGTATTTAACACAATTATCACCTTCATTTTAATTTTCTCATTATTATACCAGATCTGTGTTTCTTAATGTCCTACGTCTAAAACAGTGTGTCCACAGAGAAGGGTTCAACCATTCATATGCAATAAAATGGATAAAAAAAAAAAATTTAATGATGAAAAAGAACTTGTTTTATCAAAAGCAACACTTAATAATATCTCCTATCAAAGAAAGGCTGTTTTTTAATGATATGCATGTTTCATAAGATTTTAAAGTTGTGTCCCCACTTTTTGTCAACACCATCAGACATTTTTTTTTAAATGTAATAAAATCAGGGAATATCAGGTGCAGCTGTCACTCTAAAGGACCCCCTCTTGCCACAGTTCACCTCTGCAGAGTACATCAGTGTCAGACAGGCTCTGCTAAGTTTTACTTTTAGAATATTTTAAATCCTAATGTAATATTTCCTTTGTCACAGCCATGATATGTCAACACCATCTTCCAATTTTTTGAAGAAATGATTTGAAATATTTAGATAATTTTATTATCCTGAAGCAGGTTCCATTAGCATCTAAAATCAACAGAAAAAATCTAATGGCTACTACATGAACTCCACTGGTTTTGCGAAAGAATTGTCAAATTTGTCAACACCGTCAGATGTCAACACCATAAGAATTTGTGTTCCAATGATATATCAAAATACTTAAATGTGCCTCTTGAATAAAAGCTTTATAAACAATAACATACTCACTGTTTGTTGTTTGTTTTAATACAGTAATTGACTGATTCAATGTATTTGATAGTTAAAATTATTACAAATCCAGGTTGTCGTCAACTCCGTCAGTTCTGTCACCTCACCATATTTTGATATTTCATTATATTTTATATTTGTTGAGGAATTATTGGTCACATGTGAAAGTGTAATCTGTCTCCTAACACGAGAATGTGTTTTGAAATGTTAAAAACATCTTGAATGCTGTTAAAGATAAAGTTGAAATTATTTTACACAGTCCAAGGTAAAAAAGCACGTTTTGTTAAAAATTAGAAAAGTCGGGAGGTTGTATCAAAGCATAGCTCAGTAGCTTAATACATATAAAATACATAAATGTAGTTTCATTTGTCTGAGTTCAAGGTTTTATTTTTTCAATTTTGAATGACTGAGCTGTCAGTAGTGGAAATATTACCACACATTTTTGCCATGCACAGTATTCTTGGAGTACCAGTGAAAACCATTGTACAAGAATATGGCACACATAAATCAAAGTACCGTAGTATTAGTTTGTTCATATGGCAGTAGCCTAATCTAGCGCTTTTAGTTATTGATACACGATGTTGTACATTTTACTTCTTTCAATTTATTTTTAATACAAACACAAGCTAGACAAATAATCTAGACCTATATGCAAAATGAAGCCTGCAATCAATTATCCCCTCATATCCTGTGTTTTCCTCATCCAGCCATGAGCTAGCCTATATGGTTAATGAGGCTTTCTATTTGCATTGTACACCTCTAATGGTTTTCTCTGTGCTTTGACACCTAATGAATGAGAAACCACAAGATGCCTTCTGTTTGCAGATAACTAACCAGTCCAGATAATCATGTGTTTGTTTGTGTACGAATCGGTTTGATCAAATGGGTTTCAAGGCATGCTACAAGGGAATTACTTCATATTTTAGTGAGACGTGAGGGTCTATTAATTTTACATTATCTGGCTGATTATAGTTAATGAGATTTGTACCTGCCACAAAGCACCAGAAACTGGTGGGAGATGAAGAATAGAAAGACAAAGGGAGGATTTTTTCTCTTTTTTTCTGCACTTTGTCTTTATTGGAAAATAAATACACACTTTCTGTATAAATACCATGGCTGTGTAGTCTTTTCTTTAAACTGTACAAGAGGCAGGCAGACAGAGGAACAAAGGCAGCGGGTTGTTGAGGTAAAACAATTGTAAAGGGAATAAAATAAGATAATAAAAATGAATAAATACACAATTCTCGAAAAGTAGACCTACCGTGTAGTGATGTTTCAGCATGCTGTGTTGATGTTACAAGCACCCCCCGAGTTTTTTTTTTTTTTGGCTTGTCTGAGGAATTATTTTGAGTGCCACAAACCTCGCCCTACCGGGCAAAGCTTGGAAAGAGATCAGCAGAAATGGTGACGTCCTTTCAATGCTGTCAGTCACAACACCAGATATCAGCAGGATGAAGGGCCTCAATCTTTATCTTCTTTACTAGGACTGCCTAGACTTCATGACATGTCACTTATGAAGTCATAAATGCTGTTTTGAAAGCTCATATAGACCTGCATTTGGCACTCTCCAAAAATACAATCCACTGTAGTGTCTCATGACGTTTTTAAAGCATTACCATAGATTGCAACCTCGGGGGCTAGTTAATAAATGGCAAAATTATAATTTACCGAAACTGTATCAAACCTGGATTTTGGTGTTGAATACTAGGCTACTATAGTATTATTCATATTTTGTATGGGCTTTTATCGTTATATTTTATTTTGTACTTTTTATTAGATTTTTTTATAATTATCTTAAGCTCTTTTATTATTCGTTTTAGTAATTTTAGTACTTCAGCATAAACTTAAGTTAATTGCCAAGGCAACATTTCTAATTTTTGTTTTCTAAGTTTTGAAGTTGAAGATTTTCATCTAATATTTGTTTTATTTGCATTTTCCAAATTTTGTTAACAAGGTTACAAACACTGCAAACCTCATTGAAATTGAACAGAAAATAAAACCATACTTTGACCTTCTGAGGTTGGCAATCGACAAATAAGAGCATTCAATTGAAGACTTTAAGGACGAATCCTGAACATGCTATCTTGATTCTGTCAATGTGTTTGGAGACTTGTGAGTAACCATATGTTTATGCATATTTGAAGGTTGGTACGGTCAGACATGCTTTGTTCTTTGATCTGTATTCCTGTCCACCATTGAAAACACAACAGCTCCGTGGCCTCACACGTGTGCTACAGAGATCTGATCTCCATTTGTAGAGCTGCATCATTGGGATGAGATGCTGGTGCAAAAACCCCTCTCTCTCTCCTTGGAAGCCTTTCATACTGATACCTTTGTGCATTCAGGACTTTGCCATGAACGTTCTGCATCCGTGGGACGAGCAATGAAGCAAAGCTTTGACAAAAGAGTACATTTCATTCCTAAGACTGTCAGACAGGTGTGTGCAGAACTGAGATTTCAGGGGATAAATTTGACTGGATAAATGCTTTACTGCATTCAGATGACTGATGAAAGCACAAATATACCCAACTGCAAGAAGTAAAAGAGACGAGGATAAAACAAATAAGCAACAAAACAAACAGGTGATAAAATCATGGATTTGGAGCAGCAAATCCATTACATTCACAGCAAAAAATGTTTTTCTTACACGGTATTTTTGTCTTGTTTTATAATACAAATATTTAAACATTCCTAAAACAAGACACACTTATTTGAGAAGCAAAATGACTTAAAATATCAAGTCTTGTTTTCTAAAAGGTTTATTACCAATCAAACACCCAGAGAGGGGTAAGAAAATAATCTTGCTGTCCCCTTTGTACTCTTAGAGATATATATTATAATATACTATATAGATATATATAATACAGTATATATACACCACACGACTGGCGTATGGAAAGCAGTACCCAACATTACAGCCCCAACCAAACTAAAAAAAACAATTTTTCACTCTTTTATATTGCAGCCATTTGCTAAAATATTTAATTTTTTTTCCTCAATGTACACACACCATATTGACAGAAAAACACAGAAATTGTTGACATTTTTGCAGATTTATAAAAAAAAAAAACTGAAATATCACATGGCCCTAAGTATTCAGACCCTTTGCTCAGGTATTAGTAGAAGCAGCCTTTTGAATTAATACAGCCATGAGTCTTTTTGGGACAGATGCAACAAGTTTTTCACACCTGAATTTGGTGATCCTCTGCCATTCCTCCTTGCATATCCTCTCCAGTTCTGTCAGGTTAGATAGTAAACGTTGGTGGACAGCCATTTTTAGGTCTCTCCAGAGATGCTCAATGGGTTTAAGTCAGGGCTCTGGCTGGACCATTCAAGAACAGACACAGAGTTGTTGTGAAGCCACTCCTTCGTTATTTAGCTGTGTGCTTAGGGTCATTGTATTGTTGGAAGGTAAACCTTCGGCCCAATCTGAGGTCCTGAGCACTCTGGAGAGGGTTTTCGTCCAGGATATCCCTGTACGTGGCGAATCATCTTTCCCTCGATTTGCAACCCGGCGTCCTGTCCCTGCAGCTGAAAAACACCCCACAGCATGATGCTGCCACCACCAAGCTTCACTGTTGGGACTGTATTGGACAGGTGTTGAGCAGTGCCTGGTTTTCTCCACACATACGCTTAGAATTAAGGCCAAAAAGTTCTATATTGGCCTCATCAGACCAGAGAAACTTATTTCTCACCATCTTGGAGTCCTTCAAGTGTTTTTTAGCAAACTCCATGCGGGCTTTATCGTGTCTTACACTGAGGAAGAGGCTTCCGTCGGGCACGATGACATTAAAGCCCGACTGGTGGAGGGCTGCAGTGATGGTTGACATTCTACAACTTTCTCCCATCTCCCGAGTGCATCTCTGGAGCTCAGCCACAGTGATCTTTTGGTTCTTCTTTACCTCTCTCACCAAGTTTCTTCTCCCCCGATAGCTCAGTTTGGCGGACGGCCAGCTCTAGGAAGGGTTCAACGTCTTCCATTTAAGGATTATGGAGGCCACTGTGCTTTTAGGAACCTTAAGTGCAGCAGAATTTTTTTTGTAACCTTGGCTATATCTGTGCCTTGCCACAATTCTGTCTATGAGCTCTTCAGGCAGTTCCTTTGACTCATGATTCTCATTTGCTCTGACATGCACTATGAACTGTAAGGTCTTATATAGACAGGTGTGTGTCTTTCCTAATCAAGTCCAATCAGTATAATCAAAACACAGCTGGACTCAAATGAAGGTATAGAACCATCTCAAGGATGATCAGAAGAAATGGACAGCACATGAGTTAAATATATGAGTGTCACAGCAAAGGGTTTGAATACTTAGGACCGTGTGATATTTCAGTTTTTCTTTTTTAATAACCCTGCAAAAATGTCAACAATTCTGTGTTTATTCTGTCATATATGGGGTGCTGTGTGTACATTAATGGGGAAAAAAATTTAACTTAAATGATTTAGCAAATGGCTGCAATATAACAAAAAAATTTAAGGGGGTCTGAATACTTTCCGTACCCACTGTATTATATATATATATTTTTTTTTTACAAAAACTATGTTCATTAACAATATGTTAATGATGTACTGAGCTCGTGGGGTACGGTGGATTATTGTGATGTTTTTATCAGTTTTTTGGACTCATTTTGACGGCACCCATTTACTGCTGAGGATCCATTGGTGACCAAGTGATGTATTGTTAATTTCTCCAAACCTGTTCTGATGAAAAAACAAACCCATCTACATCTTGGATGACCTGAGAGTGAGTAAATTTTCAGCAAAGGCATTTTAGGATTTAAAGGGCCAGTATAGATGCGGCTAAAAAGAAAACTTTTGGTGTTATGAAATGTGTTTATGCGGTTTAGGTTCAAAAAACACATTATTTCCACATAATGTACATTATTGATTCTCCTCTATGCCCCACCTTTCTGAAACGAGTCGATTTTTTACAAAGCTCATCGGTCTGAAAATGTGAGGTGTGCTCTGATTGGCCAGCTGTCTAGTGTGTTGTGATTGGCCGAATTTCTCAAGCATGTGACGGAAATGTTACGCACCTTAACATACTGTGATGCCTGCGGCAACCACATGTGACGACCCCGTTGCCGATAGCGCGACGGTTTGAACGTTTACCTACAGAGACCAGCACGGATCAGCTTCAGGCATGACGAAGCGATATCGTCCTCGTTTGGAAGACCAAACAAAGCAGTTTCACTTTCACAACAAAACACACAACGCCTTCACGACCACTACAATAATACCGCGGCGGACAACAACAATACTACAGCGAGAATAAAAAGTTACGCATTCTTTCTTTGCGTGCACATTTGGGCTGCATTTTGCTAATATTTCCACATAGTGAGGTAGTTATGTGGGGGTGTGTTAGAACGAGCCATGTTAGGTAGGTGTGGCTGACTCTGAAATTTTATAAAGAATATCTCTTTGGATTTGAGACTTTAGTCTTTGCAACTTTACAGATCTTCTTCATGCACCAAGAGCTTGTAACACTTCAAAGAGAAAGGAAAAATTTAAATAGCATCATATGACCCCTTTAAGAATTTTCTGATATTTGTACTACAAAACAAGACAAACACTAAGTTAAGTTTTTTTTTGCATCTATATAAGTTGTTCATTCAGTCTTGCCTGTCTTCCCTCTGAGCACCTCAGCTATACAAAGGAAAAGATTTCAGAATGATATTATCAACTTTTTACAAATAATTTACTTAAAATATATAGATATACTATATATACACTGTTCAAATGTCTGAGTCAAGCAACACACTGTAGAGGAGTGAAAATGGTGGCGTATGTGATCTAGGTGGGCTTAAGATGGCTGTCATATCGGAGAGGGTGGGCAGGTGGAAATGAGCAGTCCTGTGCTTGCACTATAGTCAATATTTCAAAGCTTCAGGTAGTTTTTACTCTGCCTCTCACACACACATCTTGGCTTTGTGGGACTGTTTCACACTCTGCCTCTGCATTCAAAGACAGGCAGACTCACACACATTACAATAACACCATTTCTCAATTTCCTCTCCCACTTGTTCCCGCTTATATAACATGACTGACACATTGTTGCTTTGTGTTGCCACCTCTTCCCAGTCTGAATGCTTTTTTTTTTCAATGCATCAATCAGATCCCTCGCTGAAGATCTAAACTTTTCATTAGTTTCGATGGCTGCTCGTCTCTGAAACCGGCTGACTAGTTAAAAAAGGCAGACGAGAAGATGTTTCAGCAGTTCTGCTCACAGAAATCTGTAGTGAGAAGCACTTCAGTTCGAATCTCTATGGGGTTAATCACTATTTACTATAATCAGTAGTTAATGTGCACCTCTTAAACTTTAAATATATATATTTTAAACACATTTGATCCATTTTTACATATTTCTTATAAAATAGCTATGACTTTTAAAAAAACAACAACAATGATTTCCATGACACATTCACACAAACTCTCACACCAGGACAAGATGCTGGGCCTAGACTCCATGACGGTATCGTATATATCAAAAACACACACACATCCAAGCTCGACGGAGAGTCTCTTGTGATATTGCAGTCAAATGACCAAATTTCATTATAGAAACTCGTAAAGAATAAGCCAACTGAAAAGATGTCCCATCTTCTAAAACAAACCGGCCAGAACAGACTGAACTTTTGCTCTATCCTGGCATTTGCCATTGGAAAGGTCAATGCAGGGTTGGTCCACACAGGATGGCCTTTCAAACAGTGACTGGTTTCAAAACATCACAGAGGAGGATGAGCTGAAGTCTACCATGTAACAGGATTCTGGGGGTTAATCATGGCAAGACATGTCGCGGATACATCCCAGTGTCCCAGCATCATGGGACTCGCACGGTCCTATAGAGCCACATTGAACTCTGTGATCAAGAAGTCAATGTAGTCCTTCTCTTTGGTTTTAAAGGCCTCCGCGATGAGACGTGCGGCTTCCCGGTGTTCCTTTCCTCTGAGAGACACTCCATTCACCTCTAGGATTACCTGACCCACCTTCAGCTGTCCACAGTTATGAGCCGAACCGCCTCTCTGTGGGAAAGAGAATGAGAGATGGTTTGAAAAAATGAAGATGAACTGCTTTAATGTTTGAATCAGACCGGCTACGTTCACATAGAAGCAGAATAGGCTTGTCAGTCCATTTTTGGTGCTAAATACAGTTGCAGGTACACAGGTTGGTAGATTTGTCTTGGAGTAGAAAGTCATTTTGAATTTAGATTGAATATATGCCAATATATGCCATTTGTTTGTGCATTTCAACTGGGAAATCAAAGAAGGAAAAGCAAATTTGAAAATTAAAATACAATCAATTCACCCTCCGAGTGATCCCAGGTGGAGAACTGATGATTAAATCACATTAGAGAGATTAGAGTCTGAAATTAAGTTGTTCATTTAGTGAGTTGATGTTTCTGAAAAAGTTGAAGTGTATACTCTATAGTTTTCGTGATTCAAATAAAATAAAACTAAAACTAAACAGAAATAAAAAACGAATAAAAATGACAAAAGTAGTCAAATTTAAATGAAAACTGAAAATATAAAAAAATAAAACTAATTCAAAATAAATACGGTAACACTTTACAATAAGGTTCCAATTGTTGACATCCGTTAATTAACATTAACAAAGATGAATAAATACTGTATCAATAGTATTGCTCATTGTTAATGCATTAAATATAGTTATCAAATGGAACCTTACTGTAAAGTGTTACCATAAACACTAATAAATACTATATTAATAATGCTAAAGTAACAATGAAAAGGATATTTCAGCCAAAAATGAAAATCCTGTCATAATTTACCCAGGTTTCAACTGTATTGAATTCAGTCTTCTGTGGTGAACAAGAAGCTATTTATAGAATGCTGTGGAGTAAACAACACTGGACTCCACTGACTTTCATTGTATGAACACAAAAAAGTAATTTTTCAAAATGTCGTCTTTTGTGTTCCACAGAAGAAAGAAAATCATAGGTTTGGAACAACATGAGGATGAGTAAACGATGAGAGGATTTTCATTTTTGGGTGAACTGTCCCTTTAAGTGTTAGTGCCAGCTAATTCAAATAATCCTGCAGCAGTCTCTGTGAACATTGATTTACAAAAAAAAAAAAAAAAAACACAAAAAAAAAAAAAAAAAACAACAAAAAAAAAAAAAAAAAAACAAAAAAAAAAAAAAAACAAAAAAAAAAAACAAAAAAAAAAAAAACAAAATTACAAAAAAAAAAAATAAAAAAAAAAAACACCAAAGAAATGTGTGTCGTCTTTGCAGTCAGAATTTCTGTACATCCATAAAAGTGTCTATAGACAATTCCGAACTGTAAACAATACGAAATATACTGCGGTGGTATATTTTAACCACCTTTGTTTCTCAGGATAAAATAAAATAAAAACTGAAAAGCCATAAGAACCTTACCTGGAATTTACGTAAACCCAACCAATCAGATTACAGATTTGAATTCTAATAAGCAATTGCCTTTTTTGTGTGCAATATTCATCTGACAGTCCACATCATAATTTTTTTTTATCGGTTTTATTTTTACATTTTTGGGGGGATAATAATTTAGAGCAACAGATTTTAGGGTCCCTCAGCTTCCAAAATCCCAATTTAACCCTTTTAATCCTTGGCTTTAAACTACTGATCATACGTTAGTCTGCTTTAGTGAATGACAGCACTTATGCAACAAGAAGTAGTAACTAATGGAGGCTAAAATGCAAGAGTCACCCACTTAGATCTCACCAGCACCTCATCTTCTTTCATTCACCGCCTAAAAATTATTGAAACAAAAGAGCTCCACATTATCTAATCTACAGCCGCTTTTATTGTTGGATTTTCATTATGACGCTGATGAACCGACTGCAGCCGGGGAATTAAAACCTACTCATGCCCGTCCATTTCTCTCCTCCCCAGACGCACTTTCTAAGTCTCCCAATCGCTTGCATTTACTTCCTTTCTTCTAACTTACTTTCACTGTCTCTTATATTCTTATTTTTGCTTTCCTGTTCTCCTGCCCCTGTCTCTCAATCTTTTATTAAGAAGCTGCTGATTTGCTGCTAAATCAACGGTAATCAGCGGCACTGTAATTTCAGATTCGTCTTTCACAGCCGAAGCCGTCCCCTCCTTAAAAAGCACATCATTTCCTCTCCAGCGCAGTCGCACGTAAAAACACAGAAAGCCTTTCACATATAAACTCGCTCTACAAATTGCACACCGAGCCAGCAGCGTTCCCACAAGGCTGTTCAACAGAGTGCTTGAGATTTTAAGTACTATAAAAGACAGAACCAGGAATAAAACACTGCCACAATGGCGTCAAACATCAACACCTGCTTCCTGCGCTACAGCTGCCCACAACTGGAGGTCTATAACATGCTCCTGCGCTCATTATGTAATTGTGCAAAGCTGTTGGTGTTCTTATAGACCTATATATGACTGACGGCAGGGAGCTCATGATTGGGACTCATTTTGTGTCCGTAATTGTCTCAGGCTCTGCATCCACTTTTGACCTGACAGAGGGTATTGAAATTGTATAATCAGCTGTAAAACCTGGCAGTCGCCAAATACAAAGAACCACAGGGTACTATTGTGATTCATACTCAGGTTCAGTATTGTTAGATGAACTACAACAGGAGAAAATGTGTGGCACTTGCCTGTACAAAAATCAAGCCATGTTGCTAGGATGTTGGTCAAGGTGCTGCTAAGTGGAATTTAAAAGTTGCTATGCGGATGCTAGGGTTGCTTACTAAACCAAGTCAAAAGAGCCTGCTAACAAGTCTCCATGACATTCTGGCTCCTAGATATGATTACCATCTTCCAAGTGACAATCAACTAATAGAACAGTAATATAACTCCTCTCCTCAAGCTGTCTACAGTACAAACAGTGTGAGATTAGTGAAATGTAATCCTTAAAAGTATATTCAGTAATTTTTTGTAGTTTTACTTCTGAAGAAATTAATATAAATGATGTTAAAATCATGTTTATTCACATATAGTAGCCTAATAATAATAATATTTAAAAATATCGCCTCATGGTAGCTGACATGTTGAGATCACATGACCAGTAGAATATTACTTACTTTATCTTAGTTAACTTTACCTTTTGCTCATGGAATAAATTAAGACAAATAAATCGGAATAAATTAGGACAAAAAGCGAATTTCTTTAATACCTTCAGTAACATATATCACAGTTTCCCAAAAAAAAAAAGAATAAAAGACTGTTCAGCGTTGATAAGAAAAGAAAATCGTTTCTGAGCAAGACTCCGCATATTAGATAATTTCATGAAAATACAAGAGACTAATGGAATGGCTCGTTGAAATTCTCGCTCTTGCATCATGCGAATCAATTTTTTTTTAACGATGGTAAAAGGAACATTATTTTAAATTGCAATATTTTTTATAAATTTCACAATATTAACATTTTTACTGTATTTCTATCAGTATTTTTGATCATTTTTTACATTAAAACATACTTCTTGTATTGTAGATTTCTTATGTCTTATATTGACTCCTTATATATAAGATCTATATTTGGTTTTTTAATAATACAAATATACAATCATATTACCGGACTATATATGTATGTTAGTGATATGTATATTGTTAATATAGTTTTACCTTACATCATTAAGATTATATAATTTTAAAAAATAGAATGAAAAACAAAATATATTATTAAAAAATACCTAAAAATATCAAGATTTATTATTATTAGATTTTTTTTTAATTTGATGTAAAATAACCCTGTCAGAGGTGGAAAGTGCAGGTTCAGAAATAAAAGTCCTACTCAGTATTTTGTTCCAATCACCTATATTTGCTAATTAGCACAGTTTTCCGGTCAGGAGGTAGAACTAATTAGTGAAATCAGCTGGCTGAGTTCATGAGTGGAGTAAACATATGGCAGGACTTTTACTTTCTGACCTCTGGACTTTCCACCTCTGAACCCTGTATATAACAGAACCCTGTACGGGCTACTCACCTGTATGGTAACGATGCGTGGGAGGGGCTGACGTGTGTTTGCCCCGCCTTCTATTGCGATGCCCAGAGTACTGGCGCTTTTTGCCACTCTCACTGGAGTCGACATAGGTTCCAACAGACCCGGCTGCAAGGTAGATTTACAGACAGATTAGAGACAGGATGGGAAAGATGGGAAGAAGAGGAGAAAGAAAAGAGAGACAGGAGAGTAGCAAATCAAAGAGAGGGAGAGAGAATGAAAGGGAACAGAGATAGGAAGCAAAGACACATTTGCCTTTGATGATGCACACTGCTTTGTGTCTGACGGCCTAAAATAGGGCCACAGGAAGTGGCTTACGCCCAACCACAGTCTCCTCAGATAGCACTATTAGTTCACTCTGCGAGATCAACAACACAGCTCATGCGTATAAGAAAGCCGGGAAGCAAATAGCTAAAGGACAGCCAAAAGGAAGACTCAGAAGATTCAGCACACTGAGACTGGTTTTTCAGAGAGCTGTTGGATCAGTGATATGTGATGAGATGGACGAGTCAACAAAGAAAGAACAGAAAAACTTAAGGAAATGTATGTACCAAAAGAAGAAAAGTGAAAATTATTTGTTAAAAGTCAAGCACGCTCAGTCACAGGGAGGGGGGAGGAAATAGATTTATGTGACTGCACTCTTCTGTCAACACTTTTTCCACCTATCTTCCCACTTTGAACACAAACCCGCTGTTCACTGTCATTAACTCTCACCACATCCACCTCTTATTCATCTCTCTCTCTCTCTCGGCTCTACCGGTGTTGCAGTGTTATCCTCACTCCGTGCCCATCCCAGCTGGTGTCTGTGCGGGCGGGACGTGGGCTGCTATCTTTACTGAGACGTCCAGATTCGGCAATGTCCACACCGCTGTCCTCACTAAGGGTCTGTCCGCTATCTGACAGCTGGGATAGTGTACCTCCTACAAGAAGACGGTGACAATAAGTGCATTCAGATGCAATTAGAATCGAGTGTAGTGGGGTTTTGTGTAGCCGAGCTACAGTCTACATCTGTTTTTCCAAGAATACTTGAAAACACGTAATGGAATATTTAAAGGATTAAATACACATTGTGTGTCAGCTCTGTCTTTCAGAGCATGTGCACAGCGCTAAGGCCTGATTAACTTGTACATGCTGGACAAAGCAGAGTCACAATTGCATTATTAAACTCTGTTAGTCTTACTTTGCAAAAACTAGACTTAATTTTGGAATACAGCACTTTTGCTAGATTTTTGGCCCATTTACTGTCTGGAGGGTCAGCTCTAGTTGCCAAAAGTCACTGCCAGTCTACAGTTTTTTGGTCAGGCTTCATTTTTTATTAAATTTTTTGCTCCAGGTTATCATTTCATCCCATCAGAGGGTATGAAACATGTTTAATATTTTGAGCTGATTTAAAAACACATACTCTTTCCCAAATATGCCTGCTTCCCATACTATATAATAGTGAAAAACATTATATGAGCCTGGTATGTCTGAATTCATAGCGTTTCTAAAACAGTAGGCAAAAAGCATCCTGATGACCCACTACTTCTTGCGAGATTCTGAAGTGTGCATTTAATGGACACTTTACTATCCCATGAGGCCATGGGAGAGGATTCATGAATGGCAGTGAAGCAATGCAACTGCAGGTCCCATGACAGTAGCTGCGTTTCCATAACACTTCAAATTGCGCAAAATGAAATTGTGAATTGAAAAAACGCTCAATGGAAACATGTCAAATTCACGCAAACTCCCATTTATCACAAAACGTTTTTATGATCGCATGAGGTGGTTTTTCAAGCAATTCGAAAAAGGAATATTAAAGGGGTCATATGATGCGATTTCAAGTTTTCCTTTCTCTTTGGAGTGTTACAAGCTGATTGTGCATAGATAAGATTCCGGAAGTTGCAAAGACTAAAGTCTCAAAACAAAGAGATTCTTTATCAAAGTTAAGACTCTTCCACACCCCCCCTAAAACGGCTCGTTCTAACAAACCCCCACATATCTACCTCACTATGTAAAAATATTAGCATAATGCCGCCCAAACGTTCACGCAAATAAAGAAGGCATGGTTTCAGTAACACACAGTAGTGGTGAACAGCCATCTTCGTCAGGGAGAACGATGTGTGTTTCTAGCAAAAGCAAAAGCCTTATTTGGCCCCTTCCGAAAGGAGAGGCATCTACGGTATCTTAAGATTCACTTACCAACCGCAGCAATGCTTTTGGACCGGACCGTTTCGTGAACCTAGGGAGAAGGGTAATTTGACTTTGCTTATGACAATCTGGCTCTCTGATATAGTACGGTTTTGGTATTTAGTTTGCTATGGGACTGGTCAAATGCGGAGTTTGGCATCGTGTGTGTGTTGTGTGTGTGTTGTCGCGCCGAGGCTGTGTGTGTGTGATGAGCGGCGGCTAACTCACAGTGGAGTCAGTTGTCAAAACCGTGCCGTGTGTACTGCAAACAATCAATACCAGGTCATCACTGTGTTATGTCCACCAACTCTATTCCCCTTTCGGGTTCTGTCTTTACATTTATTTTGAAATATGAAGCTTGCGATTATGGTAAGGGGGCGTTACATTTCCGGCGCGTGCTTGTGGTGTTTGGCCAATCCCAATGCACTGGGTCAGCTGGCCAATCAGAGCACGCTGGGGCTTTGTAGAAGGAGGGGCTTTGTAGAAAACGAAGGTTTTAGAGAGGGGGGAAGGAGGGACTTACAATAATGTACAGTATTTGAAAAAATAATATGGTTTTTGAACATTAAAGCATGCCAACATTCTGTTACACCAAATACACAAAATAATGATTTCCCCTATAGGAATAATAAGAGTGGGGTTGTCAATGCAGAGAGAAGACTACAAAAACTGACTTGGAAACAGCTTTGCATTATCAGATCACCTGGCATATGTAAAAGTCACATGATCATTCTTTAACGTACTAAAATCGCTCTCAAGTATAAGGGGCTTTCCTTGCCATTAATGCTTGTATAACCCCTTATTTACACTGCACATGTCTGCGGCACATTACGGCTCCAACGCGGCAACTCTAGTCACTCTAGTGGCATATTTCAGAAGCAGCACTGAAGCGGCTATCCACGCTACTTCGCTAAAGATACATGCCTACATCTCCTTCGATTAAAAATAATGGCTATTGCGGTGGCTGCAATATATGTAAACCTACATCTATTGATGTCTGATCTGTCGCTATGACTTATCGCGAGAGGAAAAAATTACGTTTTAGTCATATAACATTGGTTAATGGAAACGGCGTAATTTTGTAATAGTTTTTTATCGACATTTCTAAAATATCACAAAAGTTTTGCTCAAATCTGTAATGGAAACGCTGCTAGTGCTAACATGGCGGGTGCAGTACGTCCGAATTTCATTCATACAAATATTCATACTACAACGGTCACAAAGCAAGTTTCAAATAATGTAGTACCTACTATACAGTATGCCATTTTGTACGCAGTGATAATATTTTTATTTGTCATGCGACTTATGCAACCATTAACCAGATTTTAGAAGTCGTGTAGCGCATTCCAGAATTTATATGATTTCAGTTGGACTAAAATGCTTTAAATGACATTTCAAAAGGACAAACTATTGCTTTAGTCAGACTGAATTTGAACGGTTACAGTGTTTCTAAACACAGACAGACAGACAGTTGAAGTAATACATCTGCAGATTAACAATTTTAACAACTGTAAAAATTCCTTGCTTTTTAAGAACCAAATCTTATAAACTTTTGAATGTGGTCATTTTGGTAAATTCAGGTATTATGTTATCTTGTGGATTATATGTAAACATATGTTATGTGTATTAAAAATTATGACCGCAATTGTGATTACTTTCCAAAGTTTTTCTCCCAAAAATCTAATTATAAGTAATTCAAAAGTCATATGTGGTTATTTTATCCATGGAACACAAAAAGAAAGTGAGTAAAATGATTGAATTTCAATATCTGCCTGAACTCATTCTTTTAAAATGAAAATTTTTCCTTTTCAACACTGAGGATAATTCATTTTTAGCCATTAATTGGGTGAAAATAACCAGACTGGATAGAAATCGACAGCTGGTTAATGATAGGCCTACATTAAATATCTGCAGCTGCCCACAATGCATCAAATCTGGCCAGTCTCACCTCGCGCTTGTGGCAGCGGCCGCACCTCGTTCACATCAGGCTCTGCGTTGGGCCTGTGCACCTCCACCATGACAAAATGCTGATTGGATGCTGGGGAAGAAGGGGCGGGCTTATCTGGGCATGGGGGGGGTGGAGGAGGAGGAGGTGGCGGCGGTGGCCCAGGTGGTGCAGGTACATTAGGGGCGGGTGGAGGAATCGGAGATGATGATTGGACAGCAGGCTTCACCTTACTAGGAGACTGGACCCGGGGGAATGGTCCGATAGGATGCTGACTCACTATTGAGAGCTGAGGTGCTGGGACGTCTATCTTGAGGGTGTCAGGAGGAGATGTGTGAGGTTTGGGTGCTTTTGGGTGTTTGGGTTCTTTGGTCTGGGAACGAGAAGGAGCAGTGAAGTACAAGCCCGATTGGGAGGAGCTGGAAGAGGGACGTTTGCTAAGCGTGGCTTTTCGACTGGGCCGGCGCTGAAGCCCTGGGGGAGGAGGAGGTTTAAAGGAAGGAGGGGAATCTGAGGTGGAATGAACCTCATCCTAGGATGAAAGAGGAGAGCGTTAGCCATATTTCAGGTTATATTTCAAAGGAGATCAATAAAACATTCCGCATTCAATAACACAGTCTTCGCAGCTTATAATGCACCATACACACCCATACATTAAAACATACGACAATTACCCACAAATCACTGCTTTGAGGACAAGAACAATCGGTTCATTCAGACCAAGTGGCAAAGCAAAAAACAAAACCCCAAAAAAAATAAAATAAACAGGAAATGACCAAAATAAGGCTGAACGGGGTGAGCAGAAGCCAGATGAATGAGGTGTCAGTGCCGTCAGAAAGCAATCAAACCGAAATGCGAGTCGTCTGCGTGGTTTTTTTTTCCATCTGGGCTTGAACATTCTCTGGAAACTTTACTTTCACATGCTCCTGACTTGCGCCTGATAGAGCTATGCTGATGCTTGATGGGGTTTCATCAGATTACCAACAGAAAACTCTCTGAGAAAGACCCCAATCTTCCTCAGCCATCTCTCTCACAACAGGCAGCCGTCAGCGAAAGTGTCATCATCTCGTCTATTTCTCTCTTTCACTCTTTCCGTCAAACAACCGTCAGCTGTCTGAGTAGCTGAGCCTTTACAACCGTTTGAGATAGAGCTGGGCGGCATGACAGTATAAAATATGTCAACAGTAGAGATTTTGCTATACTGTTATATATATTCTCAACAATGTGCAGGACTGCTTTGCATATGTTATCTTCACATGACAGCGACAAGAAACATGGAGTAAATAAAGATTAGGACTGAAGGATTAATCATTCTGGGGCATATGAGGAACAGTTTAGCAACATCAGCTTGCTGCATTAATACAGTATGTGTTGTCAAAAGTGTGTTTTAAAAATGTACAATCAGAATTTCAAGTCAGAATATAGAGTAATGTTAGTTTTGAAAGTCTTCTGTTTTGAAATCCCATATCTGTTCATAATCTGTTTTTGTACTGAGGCCAGATTTATCATTTATCTATTATGAATCTTATCTTTTGGTTTTCATCAGTGTTATCATTAACAAAAAATACTAAAAACATTTTTTGTCAATTTGGAATAAAATTAAATTAAATATTAGGTTATTAGGTGAAAAACTAAACAAACTAGCAAATATTAGAAATACAAGTAAGCTGTACTTTTACTAAAATTACAAACTAAAATAAAACGGAAACTAAAACAGAAATAAAAATTAATTAACACTAGAAACATTTTTTTTAATAAAAATGACAAAAAAAACAATATACTAAAGCTAAATACTATCACCAATTGCATCTAAAAAAAACGGAAAAAACCCCCTGAAAAGAAGAAATTAAAGCTATTCCAAATATCTACTACATATGTGAATAATAATAAAATCCAAGGTTAGCTTCCATCAAGTGCCATTACCACAAGAAATTATCTAATGAGATCAAAGGATTATTTATTTGTACAATACATAAATATATATTTATATAATATCTAACTAAAATAAATAGTTGTTGATCTCATTAGATTATATCCTTTTTTCATATACCATTTGCTAGATTAAAATTAAAAACTACATATGAAATATATTGTTATTTTGATACAAAACCACATTTCCTGTGACATAACACTTTGTCATACCGCCTACCCCTATGCTGAGAGTTTTAAATTTCGGGTTTCATTCAAAAGGCATCATCACACCGGTCATAATCTGCCCCTGGTAATTTTCAAGGTGTTCACTGCCAGTTCTCATAATGTGCTCTATTCCACACCTCAGCAGATTCCAACACTCCCCTTTCTCTCTCTGTTCCCCCTCTTTTATCTTTCCTGTTCCTCCTCAAACTGAAGGGCTTACCAGAGAGATGTCTGGCAGGGCATTGCTACGCTCCAGAGACTGTTCCCCGTTGTTCTCTGCAACACCATCGTTCTGGGAGAGAGAAAAACAAAAGTGAAAACGAGAACAAGAGACTATGAAACAAATGAAAAACACAGCTGTGTGTTTATCCCCTAAACAAAAGTTCAATCCAAATTGCATTTTGTTGAGGGCCCATTTCACAGAGGGGCATCAAAACACAATTGCACTTACAGTCCTACATTTCAATCTCGCATCCAGTCTCATTTTCCGTCCAACACATATCGCACAGAGAGGAAGAGAAGCCCTGATTCGTGTGCTTGGGTGGAATAAGAGGGAGGTGATGTTGTGACTTGACGGCTGATTGTACTCAGACCTGTGATTCACCTCATTAAAACTCCCCTCCACCAAAACAAAAGCCTTGTCAATTCACTTTATTTGCGTGCTCGCCACTTACAAAGGAGGCACTTATGGACTAATTTGTTTTATGTTTTGTCTGTCATTCCTGTAATAATTGTGCTTTTTTGCTGTATAATTGTACAATTTAGAATTCATTTATATTTCATGATACACATTAAACTGAATTCATGAACAAATGAGTCTGATGAGTCAGTTCTTTTAATGAATAGCTTCATTTACCAGATTGAATCAGTCTAATGAATCCTTAACTGAACTGATTCAGTTGCCAGATTGAATCAGTCTAATGAATCCTTAACTGAACTGATTCAGTTACCAGACTGAATCAGTCTAATGAATCCTTAACTGAACTGATTCAGTTACCAGATTGAATCAGTCTAATGAATCCTTAACTGAACTGATTCAGTTACCAGATTGAATCAGTCTAATGAATCCTTAACTGAACTTTTAACCCTTAAAGCTGCAGTCCGTAACTTTTGGCGCTCTAGCGGTTAATAAACAGAACTGCGTGTATCTTGAGGAAGAACATTGTAGCCGGAGCTACTTCTCTCTATTTATGTCTATGACGAATCACGCGGGTACTGGGCTACTCCGCAGCAGTACCTACCCGAACCAGTCTAAATAGTCCAAATATAAACACTTATTATAGGTGTACCGTAGTGATTCAGCACAAGCCAAAAACATGGTTTGGGAAAATGGATTCATGGTGTAATCGCTTAATATATAAATTTTGTAAATTTTGAACACAAAGCTTTAAAGGGATAGTTCACCCAAAAATGAACATTCTGTCATCATTTACTCACCCTCATGTCATTCCAAACCTGTATGAGTTGCTTTCTTATGTTGAACACAAAAGAAGATATTTTGAAGATTGCTGGAAATCAAACAGTTGGTGGTTGCCATTGACTTTCATAGTATTTTTTTCCCTACTATGGAAGTCAATGGCAACCACCAACTGTTTGATCACCAGCAATCTTCAAAATATCTTCTTTTATGTTCAACAAAAAGAAATTCATATACGTTTGGAACAACATTAGTATATGATGAACCATAATTTTTAATTTTTGGGTGGAACACCTTGACCTTTTTTTTTTTTACTGAACTTTCTCAGTAAAATGATTTTCAGTGATTTTTGTATCAAAATTATGCAAGTTTTGTAACAGTTTCATAACCGTACATATAAGTATATACGCTACCATTCAAAAATTTGTAGGATTTGTTTTTTATATTTTGAAAGGAATCTCTTACACACACCAAGGCTTACCAATTTATTTGATCAAACCTACAAAAACAGTAATATTGTGAAATATATACCATTTAACCGTTTTTATAGTTTTTAATATTTTTTACATTTTTAAATGCAATTGAGTCGTAATGTTCAAAGCTGAATTTTAGCACCATTCAACAGCGACTCAGAAAGACACTGCACTGGCTGGCTCAGGTCGTCCACCTCCCACAATCCCCGCGTGCTCCACTGGAGCATAAATCAGACGCCTTCTTTTTTTTTTTTTTTTTTTTGTTGTCTGGGGGGGCTTATCTGTGGTGACAGCTCTGCATATGGCTGATGAGGTGCGGTACCAAGATGAGAGTCCCAGAGTGAGCACTTCGTCTGCGGAGCTCCGCAGGGCTGCGGTGTGGGCCGCCGCTGCTGCTTCTTGTAATTACCAGAGCCAGAGCTGGCAAGCTTACAACAACACCAATCCACAGAGGAGGGCCACGAACAAAGCTTGCATGCAAACACGTTCGCTCATTTCCAAAGTGCACGCCACACCACACACACACACACCACACACGGGTCCATTATATACAACAACGGACCCATGGATGCCGAGGTACAAATTCACAGCGGACACATTTTTGATTTGCGACATACATGCATGTACTAATGTCAGATCACTGCAACCCACACATACACACAGACAGATATCAGACATGAGTGACTTTGAGAGGGATCAATCCATGCAGAAAATGTAGACTGTGCTGTATTATGTTCTTGTATGTGTGAGTGTGTGTTAAAAACAAACCCACATCATAGCGAACTCATTCTAGTTTAACATGTGTGTGTTGGCTAGAGAGACACACCCAAACCGAATACCATAGTAACCATATTTTCCACTAAAATATCACAGTTATAGCTACTGGTTATGGAAGCTAAAAAAAGATCATTGAGTTTTCATCTCACAATTCTGACTTTTTTCGAGTTATAAAGTCAGAATTGCAAGAAATAATGTCAAAATTGGGAATTAACTTTTCTTCCAGAGAAAGTAGTCAGAGAGAAGGAAAGAAAAATGATGCTAGAAGAAGAAATGGGGAGTGAGGGAGAGGCTGGTCCTGTCTTGAGTGCTAAATATACAAACATGCTCACACACAGTTTGGTTAATGAGAGCGACAACCATATTCTAGAACTGAAGTGACTCCCTTCAATTTTCAGGACTCGGGACTGAACTTTGCGTTCTGTTAGCCTGTAATGACTGAATAGAAACACATTTATCCTCATTATCGTTGAGAAAACCTAATTCTAAGATAAATGCTTATTTTACGATGATCAGTGAATTAGGTGCCAAGCAATCACTAAGCAAAGAAATAAATACTAGCCTATTGTGTTTCCTTTTGTCTCCCTTTTTCTGGGATTTTATCGATAACGATAATCAGATGATATTTGGCTAAGTGTGTTGCGCTGCAGGACTGCATTTATTCATGTTGGTATGCAGTTGCTAAGGTCTTCTAAGTGTATTTTTTGTGTTGCTATGCAGTTGCAAAGGTGTTCTGAGTGGATTTGTTTTGTGTTTTTGTTTTGTGTCCGAAAAGAACGCACGTCACACCTCTGTTCATCAATTTGCTACCAATTAGCTGCTCACATAAAATTCAAGGCATTAATGTTTGCTTACAAAACCACCACTGGCTCTGCACACCTTTACCTAAATTCATTACTTCAGAGTTATGTGCCCTCTAAAAGCTTGCATTCTGCAAGTGAACATATTGTTCCATCCCAAAGAAGCACAAAATCACTTTCACAGACTTTTTTTTTCATTAACTGTTCCCTCCTGGTGGAATGACCTGCCCAAATCAATCCGAGTCCTTAGCTATCTTCAAGAAACGACTAAAACACATCTGTTCCATCTTTATTTGACCCTCGAACTCTAACACTTTCTATTCTATTTTAATACTCTACTTCATCATATTATCTCTTTTTTTTAATGAAAAAAACACTACTTTCTATTTTTCTATTCATCTACTTGTTTTTCTTTGTGTGTTGTGTGTATATAGTGGTGGTAATTATAATATTATATATATATTGTATATATATATATGTATGTATATACACCTTGCTACGTGTACTGTTTTAGGCTAACCGAGACTTGTCATTTGCACTTGTTATATTGTTGCTCTTTTGTTCGTTTTGACTGCTTCAATTGTCCTCATTTGTAAGTCGCTTTGGATAAAGCGTCTGCTAAATGACTAAATGTAAATGTAATGTAAATGTTTGCAGTTGTTAAGGTGCTCTAGTTTGTATTATTGGTTGCGAGCAGTTGCTAAGGTCTTTTTGAAAGTATTTTTTCATGTTGCTATGAAGTTGCTAAGGTGTTCTGAGAGGATTTATGTGTGTTTGTCTATGCATTTCTAATGGGTTTTTTGTGATTTTTCATGTTGCGACTGTACTGTACTAGTTGTTTATTGAATTTGTACATGTTGCTATGCAGTTTTGTTCTATGTGGATTTTTAATGTCACTATGCAGTTGCTAGGGTGGTTTGAGTGGATTTACGTTGCTAGGGTGTTCCGAGTGGATTTGTGTGCTAGCAGTGGCAGAATTGTTCTGGTGATTGTTACTGTCCAAGGATCCCGAAAAAATCATAAGTCTCTATGATATTCCAGTCCCTAGATATCGTTCAAGTACCTCCTTCAATGTTAATATAAGTGATTTTTTCAGCCATTTCATCGCTCGCTGGGCAAAAATCATAAGTCTAATCGCTCTGAAAAATAATAGCACGCCTCTCCTCAATAATCTGCATCATTTGAGGTATCATTCATATCAGCAGTAGAAATGGTGCGGGACAAACTGCGCTGAACATTACTACTGTACTTAAGGTCAGTAATGTATTTTTATGGTAATATAGTGGGAACTATGGTTACTATGGTACATTTTGTAAAGGTAAGAGAGAGATTGTTTAACCTACCTCCATCATATCTATCAGCCAGAGGAGTCTTTCCTGTTTTATTGAGAGGGAAAGGGTATGGGGTGTTAAACTGTTCCTGCAATTTACACTGGGAGTCAGCAGGCTTAAAAATCTGTCAGAAAACACTTCTCCATCTGTCACAGCAACATCACACCCCTGAGAAGGCTACGAATCTAAACAGCTGAGCTTTCACAATGAGACATGGATGAGCTGAGGTGAGACATGCCTGGACAGAGCAAGGCAGGAGGACAGACAGGTTTCGAGTGATGGACGTAAAAGCCTCCAACAGAAAGGACAAAAGCTATTTCCCACAGCCCTTCATCTTGTATCCTAGTAATCTGCACAAGCCTTCTTTGTGTCTAAATTGCCCACCAATTTTGTGAACGGCTTTTTATGTCACACACAACAACAATGCCATCCACTCATCCCACACCAATACAGATGCACAGCCTTAAACACTTCCTGTCTGAAATTATAGATACAGACACTGAGTCGGGTTCAATAATAATTGCACACAAGTGTCCAATAGTGATTCATAAACTCATTCTGAATATGGATGTTCTTTCTTACCCGTGCGGAACTGAGGGTGGTGTTGGTCATGAAGCTGGCTGAGGAGGAGGCCAGCGTATCAGGGTACGAGACCATGGAGAAGGAATCTTGAAACCCAGCTCCGCCACCTTGCCTCGCCTTCAGGGCCTCAATCTCTCGTCTCAAAACCAGGCTGTCAAATCTCTCCACATCCTGAGGGGTCACGAGCCCCCTCACCTCTGACAGCAGAGAGAACTGCAAACACACACACACGTACAGAGCAGTGAATGTGACCGGGCTAGTGTTGATTGTTTTAATCTCAGGGGTTTTAATATGTTCATAAATGGGAATGTATTATGAGGTTACACTTGCTGTAAATCACCAGACAATGATGGCACAATATACTGAGGACACTTTTGGATAGTGTCAGTATTATGTATATTATTACTACAGTAATAATTCATTCAGCCAGTAAAAGTCTTTAATAAAAAAAGATTTGAGCATAAATTTGTCAAAAATTAGTTACACTACCACTCAAAAGTTTGGAGATGATAAGAGTTTTTAATCTTTTATAAAATACAGTATATTGTGAAATTATTGCCCATTTCACACAATGTTTTTTATTTTTTAATGTATTTTAAAGTGTAATTTATTTCTGTGATGGCAAGCTGAATTTTCAGCAGCCATTTTTCCAGTCTTCAGTGTCATGATCCTTCAGAAATCATTATAATGCTCAGTTAAATAATTTTTTATATTATTTGTATTTACTAGAGTTTATTATTATTATTTTATTATTAAAACATTTTTGTGCTGCTTAATATTAATTTTTGTTTTTGAAACTTGATATATAATGAAGAAATTCCGTGTCACAAGCCGCTAAGTGGGGGGGGCCCTTTCTAAATGAGCATTTTTCTCAGGCTTTCATGTGTCAGGTTCCGTAATTTCACTTTAAGGAATTATTAGGTTACTTTTCTGCCATTAAAATAATAACTGCACATAAACATAGGATCCTCCGAGAAAAATGCTCATTTAGAAGACAATTTCAAATTGGCATCAGGACATTTGAGAGCTATATATATATATATATATAGAGATATATATACAGTGGTTCTTATCGTATAATCGAAGAAACTGACATTTCTGTAAAATATAAAGTCTTTTCTTTCACTTTTCGATCAATATTGAGTCTCCTTATAAATATGTATAATTTGTGCAACACAAGAGTGTACCCCTTAAAAAATATACTACGTATCGTCATAATAAAATAAGCAATGACAAAGATTCAATATAATTTAATATATCATTTTAAATCTTAAAACGAAATCTTAAAAAAAAAACATTTTATAGTAATAACATAACAAACACTACTGTATTTTGGTAGAAATGACCAAATATTAATAATTTTACATTTTAATTTTTTTTATCTTTGTAACAGTAAATACAAAAGGTATAAAAAAAATCAAGAAATACACTAGTGAGCAAAAACGTTAGTGGCAGATTTTTATTCTAATAAATGCCAAATTTTTTGAATAGATATATAAAGATTAATGTAAATGCCTCTACCTTGGCATGTGTATTGAGCAGCTCAAAGAGGGCCATGACCAGCTGCTCAACACCGATGTGACCATCGCGGTACTCCTGGATGTAGTAGCCCATGGTCTGCCTCTCTAGTTCAGTCAGCAGATGTCTGGCCTGTTCCTCCAGCATGGCCCTGCTCTGGTTCACCAAACTGGACAGAGTCACCTGAGATCCCGCCACACCTTTATAAAAGCCACCCTGAGCAGAATAGAGAAAAGAAGAAACGCAAATATTTCAAAAGAAGAAATTCAATATTAATACTAATATTCAAACACCTGTGGCTCATTGAGCCTCAAAGCACACATTTGAAATCTTTCAACATCACTGGATAAGCCTCTGGTTCATTACTGATATTCTAACTCTCATCTCCATGATGTCTCTTACCCTCCTCCCTATTTGCACTCTCTCATGTTTCAGCCTCTCTCCTCAAGAGCAGCTTTTCCTTTAATTAGACTCCTAATCAAAAAGCACTGCTCCAGAATCAACATGATCATCGATCAGTGTTACGCTCAGCCTAGAAATGGCATGCTCTCCAAGCAAAGGATGATACCAAAACACTCCAACAAACCAATATGGAAAACTAGCTAGATAACTAACTTGCTTGCTACACACCGACCTATTAGATGGGTTTGATGTACACTTTAGATCGATCAGTGGTGTATCGCATGCCTTAAATTCATTTCATCTACTTATGTCTGCTGAACAGCCTATTGACTGTCGTTGGGTGGAGATGCATATTTGTCGGCTGTCTGGTTTGCAGGTGCAGTCGAGCAGCACTAGTGTCTATGTTATCTAACCGTTAAAAGACACAAGGCTTTGAACTGATCTCGATCAATACAGACAGAGACAGTGGTTGAGGTGAGTGAATGCTGATCATGCCTGAACTATTCTTGCCCTCATTCTTTTCTTTCTCTTTAGAACAAAGTCTGTTTTGTGTTTAAACGCTGCAAGTTAGATAAGCTCAATCGTACAGCACTCCCACAGGAACTAATGCATTTCCGTTGCATCAAATGACAGACCATTTATTTTCACAGTATTTTGGAGGAAAATTCCCTGACCGGTTTGACCCATGAGGCTAATGTCCTTTCCTGGACATTGAAGAATAACTAGTCGAGAAAGTTGCTGTTCTTGCAAACCCAAGGTAGAGACTTAAAGAACGTAATTAAGAACAAAACTGGCACAGTGAACAAATACCTAGGAAATTATTGAATGTAATACAATACAATTTGTGTAAGTAAAAAAAATAAATAAATGCTGTCCTGATCTAATACATTACTCTCACCAGGGCCAGAGTCTATAGACTATAATTTATGCCATCCGTTTACTTTATTTCCACTTTCTCTTCTGAAAACCCAGTGATTTCACATAAATTCCCCAAGTTAGAACCTCATGAGGTCGCTGTGCTGTTGAACTCAAATTCATCCTCACCCAGAGAATGAACTGTTTCTGAAACACTGCTGAGGCCAACCACTGCAGCCGAGATTCATTATACATATATGAATATAATGAATATATATTCACATACATATATAAAGTTTGGGTCAGTAAGATATTTTTTAACATAAATTTACCATTTAGAATGGCAGGATTTCTATATGTTTTTAAAAGAATGCTTATCAAGGCCACATTTATTTGATCAAAAATACAGTGAAAAATAAATATTGTGAAATATTATTACAATTTAAAATAACTTGTTTTCTGTTTGAGTATATTTTAATTTATATCTGCATTTTTAGCAGGCATTACTCCAGTCTGAGAAATCATTCTCATATGCTGATTTGGTGCTTAAGAAAAACGTCTTACTATTTTCAATGCTGAAAACTTCTTCATAATTTTGTGGAAATTTATTACATTTTTGCTGAATTCCTTGATGAATAGAAAGTTCAAAAGAACAGCGTTTATTTGAAATAGATTTCTTTGTTCTAACAGAGTAAATTCTAACTGTCACTTTTGATAAACCTAATGCATCCTTGCTGAATAAAAGAATTTCTTCTTACTGACCCCCAAACTTTTGAACGGTAGTATATATATAGTAGCTATAAGACTTCTTCAGATGAGAACACAAGTGTCTCTGTCTAGTTTGATGGTGAGAGGTTCAAAAGCCCTGCCCTCCACAGCACTCTGGGATATCAGCTCCACTGCTCAATTACAAAAAGCAAAGCTCGAGCAGAATCTCTCCAACAAAAGATGATCAATAAAACTAGCAAGAAAAACGTGAGGTTTTATAATTCCTTAAGAATGATAGCGGCCAAGATGGGATCGATCATGCTCGATCTGTAGTGTTACAACCTTTATGGTTACCCATTATGACATCACTCGACTGACAGCCTCTTTAATCACAGGAACACATAATTGCTGATCAATATCATAACTTTAGGACAGCACAATCAGAACAAGTGTTTTGTCCGCCAGAACCGCATCGTGAGACTCAGAGAGCAGAAACTCCAGCCGTGTCCCCACACATCACACCCCAGTGAATTTGAATAGGGCTTGAATGAGACAATTTATCCCTAGATTGAGCTTTATCTAAAAGGAACTTGAGATAACTCACCTCTAAAAAGAGCGGAAAGGCATTTTCTCTCAAATAAAATAGAATGCAAATATAAAAATAATAAAATAAAGTGTCCTACAGGGAATATGCTTCCGGACTGAAAGAAGGCTTGTCCTTGGAAGAAGTTAAGCAAAGTGAAGGTCAGGAAAGTGTTGAGTAATTCCTCCTGAAGTGGGACTTACAGTAATATTATTAAAATATAAAATAATGAACACAACCAAAAACACTGAGATGGATGGATAAAATTATATAACAATAGACAGACAGACAGACAGACAGACATAGATAGATAGATAGATAGATATCATAGATAGATAGATAGATACAGTGGGGAAAAAAAGTATTTAGTCAGCCACCAATTGTGCAAGTTCTCCCACTTACAAAGATGAGAGAGGCCTGTAATTTTCATCATATTTATACCTCAACTATGAGAGACAAAACGAGGAAAAAAATCCAGAAAATCACATAGTAGGATTTTTAAAGAATTAATTGGTAAATTATGGTGGAAAATAAGTATTTGGTCATAACAAAATTTCATCTCAATACTTTGTTATATACCCTTTGTTGGCAATGACAGAGGTCACACGTTTTCTGTAAGTCTTCACAAGGTTTTTCACACACTGTTGCTGGTATTTTGGTCCATTCCTCCATGCAGATCTCCTCTAGAGCAGTAATGTTTTGGGCTGTCGCTGGGCAACACGGATTTTCAACTCCCCTCCAAAGATTTTCTATGGGGTTGAGATCTGAGACTGGCTAGGCCACTCCAGGACCTTGTAATGCTTCTTACGAAGCCACTCCTTCGTTGCCCGAGCGGTGTGTTTGGGATAATTGTCATGCTGAAAGACCCAGCCACATTTTCATCTTCAATGCCCTTGCTGATGGTAGGAGGTTTTCACTCAAAATCTCATGATGTATGGCCCCATTCATTCTTTCGTTTACGTGGATCAGTCGTCCTGGTCCCTTTGCAAAAACAGCCCCAAAGCATGATGTTTCCACCCCCCCATGCTTCACAGTAGGTATGGTATTCTTTGGATGCAACTCAGCATTCTTCTCCTCCAAACACGACAAGTTGAGTTTTTACCAAAAATTTCTATTTTGGTTTCATCTGACCATAGACATTCTCCCAATCCTCTTCTGGATCATCCAATGCTCTCTAGCAAACTTCAGACGGGCCTGGACATGTCCTGGCTTAAGCAGGGGGACACGTCTGGCCCTGCAGGATTTGAGTCCCTGGCGGCGCAGTGTGTGTTACTGATGGTAGCCTTTGTTACGTTGGTCCCAGCTCTCTGCAGGTCATTAACTAGGTCCCCCCGTGTGGTTCTGGGATTTTTGCTCACAGTTCTTGTGATCATTTTGACCCACGGGGTGAGATTTTGCGTGGAGCCCCAGATCGAGGGAGATATCAGTGGTCTTGTATGTCTTCCATTGTCTAATAATTGCTCCCACAGTTGATTACTTCACACCAAGCTGCTTACCTATTGCAGATTCATCTTCCAAAAAAAAAGCCTGGTGCAGGTCTACAATTTTATTTCTGGTGTCCTTTGACAGCTCTTTGGTCTTGGCCATGTGGAGTTTGGAGTGTGACTGTTTGAGGTTGTGGACAGGTGTATTTTATTTTGATAACGAGTTCAAACAGATGCCATTTAATACAGGTAACGAGTGGAGGACATAGGAGCCTCTTAAAGAAGTTGTTACATGTCTGTGAGAGCCAGAAATCTTGCTTGTTTGTAGGTGACCAAATACTTATTTTACCGAGGAATTTACCAATTAATTCTTTAAAAATCCTGCAATGTGATTTTCTGGATTTTTTTTTCTCATTTTGTCTCTCATAGTTGAGGTATACCTATGATGAAAATTACAGGCCTCTCTCATCTTTTTAAGTGGGAGAACTTGCACAATTGGTGGCTGACTAAATACTTTTTTGCCCCACTGTAGATCTCCTTATTGTTATATTCATTACACAAAGAATGGCTAAAACTGCTTTCTAAACATGTCTATTTTAAAGTCATTCTGTTCCATCCAAATGATGTAAAAACGATTTAATCTCACGCCTGCTGTCACATTACCTCTAACTGCTAAAACATAAGGCCACTGAGCAATAAATTAAATAATTAGATGATCAAGATCAGTGTCACCTTGGTTAGACGTTAATTAAAATGACAAATGTTTGGGATTGGGAGCTGCTGTCGGTTACAGCTCTATCTGTCTCATTATCAGAGTTTTAATATGCAAACCGACGACATGGAGAGAATGACTAAGCTTTATAACAAGGCACACCATCTCGGCTCTCAGACAATATTACCGTCCCGGCCTGACTATGGCCCATGTCGAAATTGGAGCTTAATTTCTCCCTCTTGAGCTACATTAAGTCCTGCGCTTTGAAGAGCACGTCTCTCCCGAAGAGATGATAGATTTTTACACCTCTTTTTAGAACAGTGGCAGAGCGGAGCAGTCAATAGATGTCCTAAAGGCACACCGGAGATAAGCTCTTACAGATAAGCAAGCTTTCTTGTATATAGACCAAACCAAACATAAAAAAACAGCCTGTCAAACCATGTGTCAGTAGAAGTTCATACAAATCTTAAAACGGTCTCATTTGGATTAAGGAAAAATGCACTTTACAGCCCCTTGAAGAATTATCTCGACCTTGAAGTGCATTGTTTTTTATTGTTAAAAACTTTACTCTTAATGTGTAGACACAACTATAATATCAGAAATTGTATTAATAAATATGTTTTTTTATAGATATACACACATGTATATATATATATTATAAAAACATTAATCAATACATAAAATCAAGTCTGAAGCAGGACTTTCCATTTGGATAAACAACAGGAACCAAAAAAGGGGAAAAAACAAACAAACAGTAGTGGTGTATAAATTATGTCACCTTTCACCTTTAAGTGTCATATTGCAGATGGGACTGGAGGGATTTGTCAAGGGACCCTCCAGTCACATTTTCAGAAATGTTCAATCTTCTGATGTTTTATTGTGCTTTGTTTACTTTGCTAATGCCATTGTGCTAGACCCCTGAGGGCCACCGTAGTTCTTGTCTTAAAAGGGCAATGTCAATTTGGAGAATTCAATTAGCTTCGAAATGAGGGCAGCTGAAATGGGTTTAAACTGCAATGAGTTGGCAAAGAGGGGGTTGGCATCAAACAACGTGAGTCTCGCTTGGGATATAGAGAGATTTCACATCAGGCAATGGAAATAAGTGCCTTACTCAGCGAAGACTCGACAAGGTCACACAGCGAGGAATTCTGGCCTGCAAATAAGCAAAAAACTTCACACAACTACAGAAAACTTCTGAGGCAGAATAATTGTAATATTGCAGAAGTTCTCCTATATGACTGGAACAGATCCCAGTTGTGACCCTACGTTATGTGACTCTGTTTTTGTATTTTGTGAACACTGTGAGTGTTAAACTAAGCGGAAAGCGTAAAATACAGCCAGACGTGAACCCACTCTCAAATATCTGAATCAGAAATGAGTTTCAGCTGCAGTAAATGCAACAGATATAAACTGGTTTCTGTCTGTTGAATGTGTGATACAGTTTCTGAAAAGTAATAACAAACCAAAACATCATCATTTTCTGTGTTTGCCCCCATACAAGTTTAACTCGCTCCTACCTGACCTACAATTAATCAGAGCACCCCTCACTGAGCGTCACACAATTACTTTTCCAATTATTAATTGTCTGCAGGGAGCTTTAAATGTATACTGATGAAAACATAATGAAGCATTTATGTGATTATCAATTTATACGCCTGGATCGTTCTGCAGGCAAACGCTGGAAAATCTTCTTAGGGAACTGAAAGACTAAAAAAGTATTTGCTATATAACCACAAAAATATTGCTTCTGTTAAGCAATGCATGTTTGTTGCGACATGCATTTTTACTGCAGCTACTGTGATGATTTTATGAGTTAAAATATTAACTGTTATTTTATAGGAATTGCATAACGTATGTGTATCCACATACAATTACATGCTTATGTGTACATATCAGGAGTGATTTATGACTGACTGTGCCTTTCTCACACAAACTGATGCATGTAACTTATCAATGTCCTCCGAAGCATCGTAGAGCTGCGAGTCTTTGGAATACAAAGTGAGTACTGCAAAAGCTCATAGCCCACAGACATGAGCCCAGACACTTCATCTAACCGTGTCCTTTAGCCTGTCATTCCCACTGTATGCAATAATCAGCCCAGTCGTAATAAGTTAGAGCTCACGCACTGCCCAGGCTTTATTGGAATCCGTTGTTTTGTGCATAAACCTCGGCTTACAGAGGAGGACCTTGTAAAACCCTGATCAACGGGTGGGTCACCTTGCTGTTTTTATTCCTCTTCACAATCTCACCACCCCTGTCTTATCCTATCCTGTCTTTTTATGTCTTCTATTCTTGGACTCTCTTCTATCCACATTTTTTTCATTTTTCATAAGAGTTTTTCCTGTTATGAAGGCCATTTTCGCGTCTCTAACATAAATCTTGAAGGGATAGTTCACTCAGAAATGAAAGTTGTGTCTTCATTTCTCGTTTTTGGTTGCTATTATTTTGGTTACCAAATATTTTAAAACATTTCTCAAAATATCTCCTTTTATGTTCCACAGAAGAAATAAAGTCATATAGGTTTTGGAACGACATGAGGTTGAGTAATTGATGACAATCCTTATTTTATAAAAATAAAATCTCTATTTTTTTGTATGTATTGATGGATGTAAATGTATGTGTGTGCATATGTATATTTTATTATTATTTGTTGTAGTATTATTGAATATGTTTTGAATATTTGTTTTTTTCTTGCAATTTTATCTTACAATATACTTTCTGCATTCATTCAATATTAGTATTGCTAAGCAGAAAATTCAGTAAGCTTCAACTCAACTTAGCTCTTTTGGGTAAACTATTCTTTTAATATATTTCATAAATACTACACTCACAATTTTTATAGATGAAAATTCTATTAGTTTGTTTCCACTTATCAAAAAGTGATAATTGTAAATAAATTCACTAATATTTTTTGCTGCGCCCCCAGATGCTGCTCTAATTAAACAGGCAATTTACTAAAATCTATTCCAGGTGTTCCTTAATTTTGTCCTTTCCCCAGGAGGTTTAAACAAAACATGTTTTATTAAGAATATTTTTTAAATTGATAAACAATTTATTTGTGTCCCCAATTGATATGTCTTTTGTAAATCCTTTTTTTTGCCCTTAACTAACAAAAACAGTTCACTATTGACTTTGTCCTCCTGAAAGTAACATCATTTTTGACTCAAAAGCAACAGAAAAAATGATAGAAATCAGTATAATATAATTTTAAAAGATGAAAATCTGAAAGTGTGGTATATGCTATTATAGAAATAAATTCTTATATTACACAAGCATATTAATTTTCTAAAAGTCGCAGTTCAAAAGGTACCACATAAGAGATTGACCATTCTATTATTTCCTGTTCTCTCATTTATTACATATAGCTCTACACAAGTCACACAAACACACACACACCACACACACACACACACACACACACAGTGATGGTAAGAATGTTAAGTGCATGTGTCTTTTTTTGCGGAAACCAGTATGAATACAGATCACCTTGGATACCATATGCCCGAGGGATCAAAGCCTCTTGGCAGCGTCTACCTGACACTCTTTTTACCCAGACCAAGACAATAATTTACAGCGATACCACCTTCCTCTTTCTCCATTCCCTTCCATCTCTCTTGCCCTTCCTATGTCTTTCGTTTCTTCTGTTCTCCTCATTATGTCCGCAAACGTCCTCTTTCTTTCTAGCCACAGTACAGGAACAGGTGTGTGATTGCTTGCCTAGAGTCAGAGCCTCAATCCCCCTGTTCCCATATCAACCGATAATGATATGTGACCAAATATGAAATGACCTGTGATTCTGACTCCTTTTCTCTTGCGATTAGTCTGGCTAAAGTAAGTTCTTTAGTTCATGTTCTTTAGGTTATCAAAGCAATGCAAATACATGAGTCTGATCTATTATGCAGCTAAATCACTGACTATGGCTCATTTGCATAACAACAAAATATCCTCACTATGGAGGACAAAAGAGAGGCTCTTTGAACATAAATAGACCTGCAAAAAAGATCCTGGAGGCATTTGATTAGGCTGCATTGCTGTTATTCCGTAGCTTTTGAACACTGTAACTTTTAAAAAATGTATATATCTTTCATGCATTGTAGAGAAGTGTTCAAAAAGTATACAATACTTTCAGAAGTATGTTCCGGTCAAGCTCTGGCACTTACGAAGAGCCTTGGGACGAGTGAGCAAAAAGGCACTTTTTGTAATGTCTATAATTAACATATGTACTGTAACTAATTATCTTCATTTAGAGGCTCAGCAAATACGTTTAAGTAATTTAATTACACTTCAATTGAGTATTTTATATTAAAATGTTTAATTAATCATATAATGCATTAACATTAATGCATTAACATTGTTCTGTCCAGGCTGGACTATTGCAATGCTCTCTTGGCAGGTCTTCCAGCCAGTTCTATCAAACCTTTACAATTAATCCAGAACGCGGCAGCAAGATTAATTTTTAATGAGCCAAAAAGAATGCACGTCACACCTCTGTTTATCAATTTGCACTGGCTACCAGTATCTGCTCGCACTAAATTAAAGGCATTAATTTTTGCCTACAAAACCACCACTGGCTCTGGACCCCTTTAAATTCATTACTTCAGACTTATGTGGCCTCTAGAAGCTTGCGTTCTGCAAGAGAAAGATGCATTATTGTGCCATCTCAAAGAAGCACAAAATCACTTTCACTGACCTTTAAATTAAATGTTCCCTCCTGGTGGAATGACCTGCCTAATTCAACCTGAGCAAGAATCGGCTAAAGACACATTTCTTCCATCTTTATTTTATCCTCTAACTCTAGCACTCTCTATTCTAATTCTATTCTTAAAAAAAAAAACGTGTCCCTTTAGACTTGCACTCTATTCTTCCTGCTTGTATTCTTAACAAATAAATAAATAAATAAATAAAGCTAACACTAGCTTTTCTAATCTTTTTGTATTCAATCTATTTGTTTTCTTTTTATTTATTATACATTTAACAAAAGCAAAAAAGTCCTCTAACACTAGCTTGCTCTATTCTTTTTCTTTTCTATCTGTTTCCTTTTTCTTTTTAGTTATTATTATAAAAAAAAAAAAAAGGTTTTGGGGGGGGGGGGGGGGGTTTTCAAAAAAACCCTTTAAGCTAACTGAGACTTGTCATAGCGCTTGTATATCATTGCTCTTTTGTTGATTTTGATGTTGCTTTGGATAAAAGCATCTGCTAAATGACTAAATGTAAATATAACATTAATTTGTTTACATTTAAATTTAATTTGGAATCATCTGACAGCTCTAATTAAGATATATGTACCGCATAATGCAAATGACCATTATAGGTTCTTGTTAATGACAATAAAAAGGGGTACAACTATCCTAAATGGTCTAGAGCTCACCAGGATTTGCAGAGCGCTCTTCAAAAATCACCTTAACTATCTTGCTCACTCTTTTAACACTGCTGAATCCAAACGGTGAAGAACATTTTGTTCAAATATAGACCCACGGTACTCACCTTTGTTGATGTTGATGCTGATGCTCCCTGGTCCAGAGAGAGGCTGTGAGAGAGAGGTAAACATGGAGAAATCAATACCATATACATGCTCTACAACCTCCTCAAACATCCACAAATAGATGCAGAATCATACAGAGACACTGACACACTGCCATGTATGAAAGTGATCTAGTTTCTGGTTCTAGATTTAGGCATTTGATCAGGTCTAGATGCTTTTCTCAGGTCTAAGGGGAAATTATGGTCCATCGCTTTGGACTGCCAATGTTTTGATAAAATACAATCCCATTTAATAGTTTGAGGTTATTACATTTTTTTTAAAGAAATGAATTAGAAATTTTATTCAGGAAGAAGCATTACAATGATTAAAAACATTATATTGACAATAAAACTTTTTTTTTTTTTTTTTTTTTTTTTTTTTTTTTTTTTTTTTTTTTTTCACTAGGGGAAGTCGTGGCCTAATGGTTAGAGAGTCGGACTCGTAACCCAAAGGTTGTGGGTTTGAATCTTGTACCGGCAGGGACAAGGGGGGAGTACATGGGGGGAGTGAATGTACAGCGCTCTCTCCCACCTTCAACACCACGACTGAGGTGCCCTTGATCAAGGCACCGAACCCTCAACTGCTCCCTGGGCGCCGCAGCATAAATGGCTGCCCACTGCTCCGGGTGTGTGTTCACGGTGTGTGTGTGTTCACTGCTGTGTGTGTGCACTTTGGATGGGTTAAATGCAGAGCACTAATTCCAAGTATGGGTCACCATACTTGGCCATATGTCACGTCACTCACTCACTCACTTTTAAACATTTCTATTTGAAATGCTGTTCTTTGAAATGTTCTATTAATCAAAGAATCCTGAAAGAAAAAAGATCATGTTTTCCACAATAATATTAAGCAGTAGAACTATTTTCAACATTGATAATAATAAAAAAATGTTTCTTGATCACCAAATAAGCATATTAGAATGATTTCTGTAAGATTTAGTGACTCTAAAGACTGGAGTAATGGCTGCTGAATAAATTTAAATATATTTTTTATGTTTTAAAATACATTAAAACAGAAAAGAGTTATTTAAATTTGTTTTTGCTGTATTTTTTTTTCAAATAAATGCCGCCCTTAATGAGCATACAAGACTTCATTCAAAACCTAAAAAATGCGACCCTAAACTTTCGAAGGTGGATTTACATTCTCATAATTCCCCTATATAATTCAGTACATACTCCAATCGCTGCATTCTCTGGTCAAAATCATTTGTATAATGATCACTAAACTGTATAACTGAAGATTGTGACAACAGCTTTCCCACATAACTGTGCTTCACGTCTCTCGTATTACTCCGCAACTGTTTTGCAGTCATATCAAGAACAGCTATTTATCAAATTGTCAATTTGGTCAGTAACAATGATAGGTACAAACACTGCCCTGTACCAGTTCTGTCCTTGGCTTTGACTTGAGCTTGTACCCCAGACCACCAGGAGCTTGATAATCAGCTTTTAAATTTTTTTTTTTATAAAATGCCACCTTGCATTTTTCCCATGGCATGACAGCAGAGCACTCGGCTCACCTCATCAGCTAACCTCCATTAAAGAGAAGGTCCAGAGAACTGGCACAAGACACACCTGAGCTGCTTTATTATCCCGTTAGTGTGCTGTGCACACACTCACAGGTTCATATTCTCCAACAATAGGCCGTGAAAGACCAGCAGTGTCTGGAATAATCCCATGAACAGACTCCTTAATTTACAGTCCTCCAAATGCAAGCGGCCAGGGGGTTTGGAAAAAAGCTGAATTAAATAATTAAAACGCAGCTATCGTTTAATCTGCTCTTAAAACAGTAAATTAAACTAAGCCTGGAAGCTTCACCTCAGTCCTAATTAAATTACTGTGTCTGAACTGTACAGTACATTTTTATTTTATTAAACAAGAACATTAAGTCGCAGCACCAAGGCATGACTTGGGCTGTATTTAAGAACAAATTAACAAATCAGCATACTATTTGTCTTAGGTGAAATATTAGTATTGCTTAATGTACAATAGAAGGTGCTAGAATTTTAGATACTTCTAGAAATGTATATTTGGCAAAAGTTTACTTAAAATATGTACGGTACTGATATTTTTGTGCTTCATACTTCATCCCTGCTGGATGTTGGACACCAACAAAACTGTCAGTAAATGACATGGCAAGAGCTGGTTAATCTAGTTTGTGACTTTGGATATAATTTTTTTTTTTACACTGCACCATTAAAGGAATAGTTCACTCAAAATGAAAATTTCCTGAAAATGTATTCATCTGTAGGTCATCCAAGATGTAGAGGAGTTTGTTTCTTCATCGGAAAAGGTTTCGAAATTTGGAAAGGTTTGGAAGGTTTAGAAATTTAGCATTACATCGTTTGCTCACTAAAGAATCCTCTGCAGTGAATGGGTGCCGTCAGAATGAGAGACCAAACAGCTGATAAAACCATCACAATAATCCACAAGTAATCCACATGAATCCAGTCCATCAATTAACATCTTGTGACGTTAAGCGCATTTTGAAAAACAAATCCATCATCAATAAGTTTCTAACTTCAAACCGTTACTTCTGGCCAAAAAAATTTGTTGTCTATCCAAAATAGTTATCTCATTTTAATCAGGAGAGAAGCACTTTCTACAAGCAAAAACAGTTCTAAATAAATATGTTGGTGGATTTTGATGTGGGAGACCAACAGGTATGGACTTTTTCACTGGAAAAAGCATTATTACGGATTATGGACTATTTTGGCCAGAAGTTAAGTTTAAAGAAAACGCCATAATGGTGCGGTTGTTTCTTACAAATATGCAGTTTTCGGTACACAAGATGTTAATTGATGGACTGGAGTCATGTCATTTACTTGTGGATTATTGCAATGTTTTGTTATCAGTTGTTTGGACTCTCATTCTGACAGCACCCATTCACTGCAGTGGATCCTTAGGTGAGCAAGTGATGTAATGCTAAAATTCTCTAAATCTGTTCTGATGACACAAAGAAACAAACTCATTCACATCTTGGATGGCCTGAGGGTAAGCAATGCAGTCTGACAAATCAGACTTAGCAAAGCAAAAATGATCTTGCAACATTTTTCAGCCTTTTGGCTGATATATATTCAAAAACACTGATTCATCCAGGAACGAAACCTGTTACTAGCTTTCCCATCTATGCACATGACTCCTTTATCTCTCTCACTTTCCTTGTTTCCTCACATTCCCATCACCATGTCACTCACCCCGTGACACTGCTGCTGGCTGAGCTGTCTGTAATCTGCGAGCTTGTGATCCACTTTGTCTCGCCCACTACGGTGCGGGCATGCGGCAGTCGCCCGACATCCTTCACTGTCATCATCAGGTGGTGTGAAGACTTCAGCACTCGTACGGCCTCATCGTGTGGGATGCTGAGGAAACTCCGGCCATTAACCTCCAGGATCTGATCGCCGACCTGTGGAAATGATGGAGCAGAGAGAGGAGAAGGTGGGTGGGCTGGTGGTGGCAGAGCAGGGCAGGAGGTAAAGGGAGGTTGTGATGAGGCCGGAGACGGAGCAGTCTGGACATCCAGAGGTCGAACATGGTAGAGTGGTGTGGTCAGGTTAAATTTGTGGAACAGCAGAGAAGGTTTTGATCAGATAAACAGAAAGTCAAAATTATGACGACTTACTGAAAGGAACGCACCCATAGACAAACACATTTTAAATATTCATGCCCACCTTATAAATAGAATTTAAAAAGAGCACAAGTAAAATACACTTGCACAAAATATGCCTCCTCCAAAATAATAGCTGATTCTGCACGGCACATATAGCCTAAATTTCCTAATGTTTTTCCAAATTCCATTCTGTTTTGTTTTTGTTCATTAAAACTATTGAAAAAAATTTATTTTCATTGACTGAAATAAAGCTAAAATATTATTTGATAGAATATTATTTAGCAAATATGATTTATTCTGAAGCAATATTCTCATCAGTTTTCTATCAGCTGTGACATATATCTGCACGTTTTTTCATATTTTATCCAAGGGCATTTTTTTTTACCTATAAAGAGGGCATTTTCCCACTAATCTCATTATACTTTCATTTCAAATTCTTACATTTGATCTATAAATTCAGTTATAATAATGAGTGTTATTATCTATACGTTATCAAATTAAATCATTTACACTGAAATAAATAATATTATGAAATTCTTTTAAATACCTTTTTTTTTTTTGAATATACAAACAAGAAATGATGGTGGAAATGATACTTTTCAATGAAATGAAAACGCCAGTAGGTGCCTAAAATGTAAGTGACCTAATATTATTGTATTTGCTTATTGAACTGTTTATACAACTATTAAACAGTTGTAATGTTGAAAACGTTGTGTGACGTTGCCTAAATAATTGTATTTTAAATATAAAAACTTTCCATTTAGAATTTTTACTTCAGTATGCTGCGTTTCTTAGTGTTACACATTTTGATTTCTCCTGGAGAGGCTGCGTGAGCCTCGCCTCAGCAGCGCAACCTTATTCCGTCAATAGATGCATTATATACAGTAGCTATATCCACTATTCGCCACTTACTCTAAATGTAATAAAATCAGAATAATACTTGCATTTAGGTGTTTACATAGTTATTTTTGATTACTTGTCTGTCGTTAATGAAGGGTTAATGTCGAGCCCTGGAGTCTATGTGCCGGGGACGGCCCCGGCCTAATTTAAACCCTGCAAATAATACTAAAATATAGTTTTTTCCCCAAGGACCCCAAACATCATGGTCCTTGCAAAGGCCCCTTCCTAAAATATAGAGTAGCTAAATATTTTCATGTCAAAAAAAAATAATACAAACAATAAATAAATAATAATGAAAAAGCAATATTTGGTTTCAACAAAATATCTATTTCTAAGGACAGAACAATTACAAAATATCAGCAAAAAAAACAAGAAACACTCATGATATCTCATGACATCATAATCTCATGATATACTGTACCAGCTTTAGAGAGCAGAATGAAAATTAAATGGTAACAATGTAAATAATTTTTTTAAACATTGCATGAAACATTTACTCAATTTAACCTTAACATATTAACATTATAATATACTATTCTTAAAAAACACATTGTAAAATCATTTAAATCTTTTTCTCTCTCAAATTACATTCAATTTAAATATATCTACTGCATGGTTTTCCTTGCCTTTACCTGCAAACTGTATAAAAACACTAGAAATAAAAATAAAAATAAAAAGAAAGAACATTTTGCCTCCTTATTTCAGTCCACCACATGCCACTGAAAAAGATTCAGTTTAGATGGCAAAGCATGTAGTCCTGCTTTTACTGTAAATGTAATACATCTTAAATCAATCGCTTCATTTCTCAGTATTGGATGAGAAACTGAAGAGATGCCAAAAAAGAGACATGCTGTAGTTTTAGTGCTACAAACATGGTACATTTAATCTGGGTGATTCTGACAGTCTCCTCATCTCATCCATTCATCCTCCCACTGGTTGATCTGCTCTTTATCTTTTCCCCATGCTCCTTCTGCTTGTCACTCATTTATCTCACTCATTGTTTCTTCTTTTGTCAGTCCGGCTCTGAGTAAAATATTTATATTTTGAAGCTCTTACTCTGGGATTAACTCATCACAACAGCAAACTGGCTCCATTTCTCTTTATCTTGCTCTTGTTCTGTTTTCATCACTATCTCTCAGTTTCATCCCAGCTCTCTTTATGGATCAATACCGGCCTGCCCCTCTGCCCGCCCAAAGATGCTTGAGGGTAATTAAAGAGGCTTTGCAGTAGTCATGATATTAATAAATTATGGTGTTGATCAATTTGGACGCAATACAGCTTTGTTTTTCCAAAGAACACAAGAGATGTATTTGAAATCGATGCGGCAGATACAAGGCTCTTGCTTTCCCTAGCGAAACAGCCGATCATTAGCTCAGGTTTATCTCCCGGCATTTCTTTTCAGAGTATCACTCCAGAGTGTTCAAACGCTGTGAGACACCAGATACGATTATTACAGGAAACACAACAAACCAATGAGGAATGTGAGAGAGAACTCTTGAAAAGATTTTAAAGGAATAGATCACCAAAAAATTTAAGTCGTTCTCAACCTCTATGACTTCAAAACAGCCAAAAAGAGAAATTATCAAAAATGTCCAAGCTGCATTTTTCCAAAAAAAGTGCTATAAATGGCTATAAAACTTTTTTCTGTAAGGTCAAATGGAATCTCAAAATGTCCATGTCTGCTTTTAAAAAAAAAAAAAACACACAGTGCTATAAATGGCTATAAAATGGCAAAAATTAGCATCATAAAAGTATTGCACATATTTAAACTTGACTTTAGAAGACCTGAAATATAGTGCACAAGTACTATGGACCATTGTTTTTAACTAAACCCAAACTTAAAACTATTAAAAACTGTTGCCAGTAATTGAAATAAAGCTGAAATTAAATTAAATATAAATATTAGGAAAAAAGAGATAAAGAGATACTCAAATAAATAAGTTGAAGTTGAAGTACTAAAACTACTAAAGCCCAAAAAAATCTCAAATAGAAATAAAATAAAGAATAAAATATACTAAATAGCTAATAAAAAAGAAATATATAGCTATATATGTTTATAAAAAGCACCTAAACCTCAAACAAAAATTACAATGAAAAACAATCCAAGTTGATTTAGATTTAGAAAGCAAAGTGTGGCAACAAACAACAAACCAAAAAAATTAAAAAAGAAAGAAAAGAAAATTAATCATGAAATGCTATTTATTTAAGTGTAAATCAAAGGACCAAGAATTGAAATCTGATTTGTAAGCACGGAATATTAAATGTGTATAGTTACAGTGGTGTGAAAAAGTTTTGGCCCCTTCCTGATTTCTTATTTTTTTGCATGTTTTTCACACTTTAATGTTTCAGATCATCAAACAATTTTTAATATTAGTCAAAGATAACACAAGTAAACACAACATGCAGTTTTTAAATGAAGAGAGAGGTAAAGAAGAACCCAAAGATCACTGTGGCTGAGCTCCAGAGATGCAGTCGGCGATGGTACACAAGTTAAAAGTCACCATCACTGCAGCCTCGGGGTTATGGCAGAGTGGCCCGACGGAATTCTCTCCTCAGTGCAAGACACATGAAATCCTGCATGGAGTTTGCTAAAAAACACATGAAGGACTCCAAGATGGTGAGAAATAAGATTTTCTGGTCTGATGAGACCAAGATAGAACGTTTTGGCCTTAATTCTAAGCGGTATGTGTGGAGAAAACCAGGCCCTGCTCATCACCTGTCCAATACAGTCCCAACAGTGAAGCATAGTGGTGGCAGCATCATGCTGTGGGGTGTTTTTCAGCTGCAGGGACAGGGCGATTGGTTGCAATCGAGGGAAAGATGAATTGGGATATCCTGGACGAAAACCTTCTCTAGAGTGCTCAAGACCTCAGACTGGGCCGAAGGTTTACCATCCAACAAGACAATGACCCTAAGTACACAGCTAAAATAACGAAGAAGTGGCTTCACAACAACTCTGTGACTGTTCTTGAATGCCCAGCCAGAGCCCTGACTTAAACCCAATTGACCATCTCTGTAGAGACCTAAAAATGGCTGTCCACCAACTTTTACCATCCAACCTGACAGAACTGGAGATGATCTGCAAGGAGGAATGGCAGAGGATCCCCAATCCAGGTGTGAAAAACTTGTTGCAAAAGACTCATGGCTGTATTAGATCAAAAAAGTGCTTCTAGTAAATACTGAGCAAAGGGTCTGAATACTTAGGTATTTGATATTGATATTTCAGTTTTTCTTTTTTAATAAATCTGCAAACATGTCAACAATGCTGTGTTTTTCTGTCTATATGGGGTGATGTGTGTACATTAATGTGGAAAAAAAATTTACTTAAATGATTTAAGCAAATGGCTGCAAGATAACAAAGAGTGAAAACTTTAAGGGGGCTTAATACTTTCCGTACCCACTGTATATAATGTGATGGTGACCCGCCTGGACCACAAAACCAGTCTTAAGTGTCAATTGTTCAAAATTGAGATTTATACATCATCTGAAAGCTGAATAAATAAGCTTTCCATATGAAAATCAGGAATCTGAGGGTGCAAAAAAAATCTAAATATTGAGAAAATCACCTTTAAAGCTGTCCAAATGAAGTCCTCAGCAATGCATATTACTAATCAAAAATTAAGTTTTGATATATTTACGGTAGGAATGTTTTTACAAAAGGTTATCTTTGTGGAACATGGAACTTAATATCCTAATGATTTTTGGCATAAAAGAAAATCAATAATTTTGACCCATACAATGATTTGTTGGCTATTGCTACAAATATACACATGCTACTTATGACTGGTTTTGTGGTCCAGGGTCACATATATATGTGTGTGTGTGTGTGTGTGTGTGTATGTATATGTATGTACACATCTGTCCTGACCTCTCATGACTTGGAATCATGTGGGGAGTATAATCATGACAGGATGAAGATGAATAATCCTCATGTTAACATTGCAGTTCAGCCTCTCCTCTCTCTCTTGCTCTTCTTTTCTTTCACATCACTCCATCATTTGTTCCCTTTAACTGCATTTTGCACTCCCTGTCAGTGAAGGAACGACAGCATTTTGTAGCTGCGAAGCAACCGGCAGTCATTCGTTTTCAACGAGCAATGTCGATTTTTAACAACATGAGAGGCAACTTAATGCAAATGAGCAGCGCCGTGATGCTGCGACTACCAATGGGAGTACAGACAGATGACTAAAAAGTTGAGCAGTCGACAAGAAGCCAACAGCGAAGACTAGGAGGCCTCCAGAGATTTCCCTGCTGTCAGTGCAAATGCCCTTGAGAGTGAATGAGGAAAGTGTTTGGCATTTGGAAGAACGCCTGCCCCGACCACGGCATCCCTGACATTTCTCTCTTTCCTGATGGAGGAGGAAGAAAATGATGGAAGAGAAGACGGATGAGAAATCGGCTTGGCTGCTAGTTTTCCCCAAATGGCTCCAATATCCGGACAGCAATCAGGAACAGTGGCTAATGTACAAATCCAGGTCTGTGAGAGGAATAACATCTGCTCTACTGTTACATCAAATGTCAGAGCATAGTGCATCACTCATTCTTCATTTAGCAAAGTAGTTTAGAGGTTGCAGCAGTAAGCCAAATATACAAGACTATAAATTTCTATCTTTACACACTCACTTTGTCACCTGCAAGGTTGCTGTTGTGCATTTAAGTTTGTTATTTTAATACTAGTTTCAAAAGAACTTTAAATTGCTTTAGATGCCCCATCCCTTCATTCATTCATCATTGTACTTAATGGCTGTTTAAGACTTATGGCTACACCAAGAGTACTTAAAGTTTGAGTATTACTAACTCACAGTGACAGGAGCAGCCATGCAGACAGACCCACCCAGAGTCCAGACACTTCTTCCGTGAAACTACCGTATTTGTTAATCACACAGAGGCATGACCATTTCAAAATAGATTACAAATGTGCAAAAGCAGTCACGTTCACAGTCTAAAATGCTTTTATTAGTCTGGAGGGATTTTTCTTATGATGAACAGCCTCCTCCTCTGAAAGACTGCCTATGGGTATCAGTCTGTGGATATGGCTATATGCTTTCTGGTATAATTCTAGAGCTGAAAACTTGCAACTGGAAATGTCCCTAAATATCACAGTGAAAGTGTACGATTCCCCTGAGCAAACGTTTCCACAGCAAATTACTTTCTTCTCAACTCCTCAAGGACCAAAGTGAATTGGCTTAATGTGATGCAGGGTGGACAGCTGAATAGAGAGGGAACCGGCACTCAATATGACTGATAAGAATCATGACAGCTTTAAAAAGTATGAGCTATAAAATATTATTAAGGTGAAAAGCACGTTGGGCAAAGGTGAAGGGACATCTGACTGCAGATCACAGACATTCAAGCAATTCTGTGTGTCATTTGCAAGTACAAGAAAGCACTACTTTATAAGAGTCTCTAAGGTTTTGTGATTATTTTCAAGGAATCTGACAGGGAAATCATATGATTTTCACTTAAAAATCAGCTTCCGGCATATAAAATGAAATGAAATGAAATAAAATAATAAAAAATAAAATAAAACAACAGTTTTAAAAAATGTAACTTTCAACTCTTTTGAAAATAAAATAAAATAAATACAATTTACAGTTTAAAAATGCAGCTTATCAGGATGGGAATGGTGGATTACTTCATAAAAAAATCAATAAATCAAATCAAATTAACTTTACAGTTTAAAAATGCAACTTATCAGGAACACTGTTAGAATTTGCTGCAGATTTAGCAGCACAATACTGTAAAAACCTACAGTACAATACCACATTTATCCATTACAGTAAAATACTGTAATTTATATTGCATTCTGTGTAATTTTGACTTGGCGGGAATATTTTACAGTATATTTTAGTGTTGCTGTAACCTTGCTGTAGCCTGACTGTAATAAACCGGGCAATTATACAGGATTGCTGTAAATAGCGCCTGACGTCACATCACAGACAACACAGTTGCTGCTTACTGGAGAGAGAAGGAGAATGGAGGATTTATGCAAGTTTGGAAAGTTATTTTGATTATTATATGTTTTTATTCTAGCGTACATGATTTTTAGTGTGGTATGAAACCGCAAGTCTAGCCAGTGAACGTTATAATCTCCTCTCTCAAAGCTGTAGTCGAAACTCCGTGAGCTAACGTTACGCGCTGTTTCACTGCTGCTCTAAGACATTTTCACATCTGTTAGTGAATTAGCTTAGGGTTTATTTCGACCAAAACTAGAGTCGATGATTGTTGGAACTGCGGAAAGACAAACCCAGACCGTTTTGGTGAGTTTTATTTTGTTTCTGTCGAGTTTAAACGAAGCTTGCTTTACTATGGAAACTTATGCGAGGTAAAATTACCGTGTATGTCAATGGAGTCAGCTGGGTTTGAGCAGATCGATAAAGGCAGTTTGAGTTTAAACAAAAGGGATATTACCATAAAACAATTATCTATCTCTCTAGGAATCCCTTTTATAATGTTGTCCGACTCAAGCCTGTCACTGACAAAAACAAGCACTTTTTTAGACATACATTTATAGTGCGCAGAAATATAGAAGTTATATTTGCAGTCCGCTTCACAAAAGGCGGCAGCAGCGGTCTCGGTCAATAACTGTACTGCACATCATTAATTAGTCACTTACTTAGACATTTTCCCTTGCTATGTAAATATGTGGTTTGGGGTCAGAGATATTGGTAAGGTTACCAGGTTATTAACTATTTAAGCGGGAGACCAGTTCTGTAGCACGGTGATTGATAAAAATGATTATGATAATAATGGTCAATTACTTTTATCAGTTATTAATGATCTATCAGACAACAAAGACAAATAAAATACATGCCAAAATCTTCAGCAATGTCAAGCATAATATGATTTTTTAATAACTTTGATGTACTGTTGGAGTGTATGAAATGCACATGTAACGTTATAGGCAACATTCTGGGAAGGGCACTGCTGTCAAAAGGCAGTTTTTTGTAAGTATTATTTAAATTAATTAAATTTTTATTTATTTTATGCAGAATCTGCAAAATGTTAATTATTTTACCAAAATAAGAGTGATCATACAAAGGCATTTTATTGTTTATTTAGGAACTGGGGACCTGAATAAGATATTTCACATAAAGATGTTTACATATACTCCACAAGAGAAAATAATTTGTTGAATAATTTGAGAATAATAATAATTAATATTAATAAAAAATAGTAAGATTTAAAAAATGACCCTGTTCAAAAGTTTACATACACTTGATGCTTCCTAAAACTTAAAAACTTTGAATTCAACTGTATTTATTTATTTTTGTCATCTATCTACACCCTTTCATTTACTATTATTTCCTCACTGCGTCCGGGGGGGGGGGGGGGGGGGGGGGGGACCCGGGGGGGGGGGTGTTCTCTTTATTGGTGATGTGTTTAACAGGTTTTGTCTTTGTGTGTGTGTTTCATGACTGTGTTTCAGTTTCACCACTGATGGGAAGAAATGTACTGGCAGACAGGGAGTGAGCAGAAGATCAGGACAGTGCTGCAGAGTGATGGCCATCAACCCTGCATGTCAACAGCTTCATTCAGTCCAAAATAATGTTTACATGGAGGACTTCATAGAGAGGGTCAGTGGCCTGTTTGCCACCACCCACATGCCCTACATTTAGGTGTGACGGTTGTGAGACACTTCTTGTTGTTTTTGCTCATTTTTAAGATAGCTTTAATATAAATCAAGTTCTCTCTTAGGACAGTGATTCCCAATCCAGCCCTCAAGATGTATGAGTTTGTTTAATTTATATTCTTGCACACTTAAAATGCTTTTATGGCTGTAAATTGTTGATGCACTGTACTCTGGGTAGCAAACACAGTACTAAAATATATTGATTTGTAATGTTATTCTGATGTATATTAGTATCACAATTTTACTAACTATATGTATGTACATTCCAACTACACACGCCACACACACACACACACCACACACACCCAACCCATACACATACAACATAACATACATATATATATATATATATATATATATATATATATATATATCTTAGCATAGCAAAATACAGTATAGAATTACAAAGTACTGTAAAATGACAAGTATGTAAACATACAGTACAATACTGTTTTGTAGTTATACAGTACACTGTTTTACATACTGTAAAGTTACATTACAGTACATTGATGTAAAACCAAAATACAGTAACTTACTGGCAACCATGTTGCCCGTAACTTACTGTAAAAGTACAGGAAAATTGTGAACAGTGAAGAAAAGAAAAGAAATACCTATGAGAGAGAGAGATAAATAGGCAGAGAAAGAAACAGTTTAACAGGTCCAATTTATTGAATGAAAAAGACTTAAAAGTAACTGTGTCTGAACCTTAGGCCTCAGGTTGACAATATCAGCTAATGGAGCAGCTGAGTTTCACTAAAAACTCAGTTAATGAATGAAGCCCTAAAAAGCCTTTATACTTTTATGGGTTTTAGTAATTTGACCATTACAAACTACAACACAGCTCCCAGTAATTGTCTTACCATGCTGCAGCCAAGAAGTGCCTTAATTGTATTGCTCATTATCCATTTAGTACAGTTATAGAGGAGCAGCCCAAAGTGAGACTGCAATAAAGCAAGCACAGACAGTAAGACATATGCATACAAATAAAAGAATAACACTGCAGAAAAGCACTTCAAAGATAGGAGGAAGACAAAAACAGAAACAGAGTCTGAGGCTTGAGTGAATGCACACTGATTAACTCCAGCTCTTCAGGGGTCAGTAGGTGTTCTGTGCTCTGTAACACTGAAGCTGAGAGACTGCTCAGTGTGCAAGCACCTTATTCCATCCAATTAAAACTCTACGAGCTGCATCCGCCTCGAATACCTCTTTTTTACACCTCTGGTTCAACCTCCTAAACCCCAGGGTTGGAGATAAAGATAAAGGCAGGGAGTGAGATAAGACAACAGATACTGTTTGCAAACAAGTACTGGTGTTGCCTGAGGAAGAAAGTGCTACTGCGGTCATAACCATTTCAGAGATAGGAATAAATTCATCCATCACGACTGTCCTGAGTGTGATAAGCACATTCCTCTATGGCAGCGTGGAAAGAAGAAATATATTCTGAAGAAAGTTGGAGCCCAAACAACATCGGACCCCACTGACTTATATTGTTCCGTATAGACAAAAATCACTTTTCAAAGTCATTTTTCACAAAGTCTTATTTTGCGTTCCACAGAAGAAAGAAATGAATGCAGGTTTGGACATTTCTCAGTAGCTCTTTTCAAAATGTAACAAAATGCTACTTCTTCCAATAAGAATGGGTATCTCAAAATATATGGCTATTGTTAATGTCAGACTGTATTGTAAACACAGCTTTACAGTCAAGTGAGCTGAACCAATAATCAAACATACTCTCCTAGACTATTCTCATACTGTACATAAGGGTGTAGGAGTCATTTCAGTGAATCAGTTCATATTGACATGCAAATGATTCATTTTATATCTTTATATTGTAAAATATTATGTTAAATGCTGCTGTGCATTACTATGTTTTGTAAAATATAGGGTGTCTCCACTTTAAAGGGATAGTTCACCCAAAAATAAAGAATGTCATCATTTACTCACCCTCCACTTGTTCCAAACCTGTACGAGTTTCTTTCTTCTGTTGAATGCAAAAGAAGATATTTTGAAGAATGTTGGTAACCAAACAGCTGAAGGTAGCCATTGACTTCTACAGTATTTTTTCCCATACTATGGAAGTCAATGGTTACGGTTAGCTGTTTGGTTACCAACATTCTTCAAAATATCTTATTTTGTGTTGTGCTGTCAACAGCTGAAGGAAATTGATACAAGTGTGCAACAATTTGAAAGCGAGTAAATGATGACAGAATTTTCCTTTTTGGGTGAATTATCCCTTGCAAATTATGGAACAAATCAAATTGGGACCTTTCAATGAACTGAATCAAAAGATCAGAGTCTTTGGGAAGAATCAAACCTGGAATATAAACACTAATTGCTCTATTTATAATAATAAATTATATATATCAATCTGATAGTTATAAATATACAATAATTTTGAAGACACTGTCCAAATGTAGATTCAATGTAGTTTTGTAAGGTAACTAGATTTCCAAAAAATTAGCTTGAGTGTATTTAAAGGGATAGTCACCCAAAAATTAAAATTCTGTCATTAATTACCCTCATGTCGTTCCAAACCCTTAAAACCTTTGTTAATCTTCGGAACACAAATTAAGATATTTTTGATGAAATCTGAGAGCTTTCTAACCCTGCATAGACAGCAATGTAACTACCACGTTCAAGGCCCAGAAAGGTAAAAGACTGACACGGAAGAGAAGAAATTGTTGAACTAAGTCGTAATGTTTGTTTTCTTTGTGCACAAAAAGTATTTTCGTAGTTTCATAAAATTACGGTTGAACCACTGACGTCACATGGACTATTTTAACAATGTCCTTGCTACCTTTCTAGGTCTTGAACATGTCAGTTGCTTTGCTGTCTATGGAGGGTCTCAAATTTCATCAAACATATCTAAATTTGTGATCTGAAGATGAACGAAGGTCTTACGGGTTTGGAACAACATGAGGGTGAGTAATGGTGACCCATTTTTGGGTGAACTATCCCTTTAAACCCTGCATAACACAGCATTTTAACATCAAAATCTGTCTCTGCTATCAAACGCCACATACTGGCAGTCACTTTGTGATTTCCGATTTGAAAGTCTCCAAGTTAGAAATTCTGGCTTTCTCAATTGAATGGAACACAGCATTAATATTTATGAAGTCCGGTAATTCCAAGATGGATCACTTCTGCTTTGAACAAAAAGGGATTTGTTGCCAATACCAATTTATGCCTCTTTTCACACAGGTTAGTATATATGGGGCTGCACATATTGAAGGCAACCTCTCTACAGACCTCTTGGCCTTACATCCATCTCAAGGGACCTGTTGGGAAATAGATGTTTCATCCACCTGGGTTCATTGATCTGTGTATTTGTGTTTTTCTGCTTGTGTGTGTCTATATTGGGGTGTGGGGTCAGGGGTTCATCTGCTGCTAACACTATAATAACATGATCACTCTGAGTGCCGGGCTATTTGGATGAAAGCTATTTTTCGCTCTGGAGTGGTGGCTCACACTCATGGAGGCTTACCTGCTCATTTTACGAAGACAGTTCATAGCGACCATGACAGTCAAACTACAAAAAGGACAAAAATATACTATAAATGCAGAATACATTGCACACACATTGCTATAATTTTTAACGTTGATATATTAGCTGTCTAGAGATACATTTAAAGAAAGAAATAAAGAAAGATTTTTTTTTTGGTGAACTACACCTTTAAAGTACTATTCAAAAGTTTGGGGACAGTTTTTAATGTTTTTGCAAGAAGTCTCAAAAAGTAAAACTGTGAAATATTATTACAAATTTAAGTAACTGTTTACTATTTTAATATATTTTAAAATGTGATTTATTCCTTTGATGGCGCAAAGCTGAGTTTACGCTGTTATACCAGGCTTCAGTGTCACATGATCTTTCAGAAATCATTCTAATATGCTGATCTGGTGCTCAAGAAACATTTCTTTTTTATTTGTTGAAAACAGTTTTGTAGCTAGTTTTGTGATCAATTTCAGGATTATTTGATAAATAGAAAGCTCAAAAGGACAGCATTTATTTTAGAATGAAATATTTTGTAACATTACACAGTAAATGTCTTTTCTGCTACAATTGACCAAAATGTGTCAGATACATAAAAGTATTAAATTTATTTCAAAATAAAATACTGACCCCAAACTTCTAAAGGTTAATGTACAGTATATGTTATATTTCAGACAGCACATGTGCCATGATAAATGCATGTGAATCTGCTTTCATGTTTGTGGATTCCCACAGCAGCAATGAAGCATTGTAAACACAGCTCCCTACCAAACCGCTGCCCAGAAATCCATCTCACATCTCTCTTCTGAACAGGCATATGGAAAACATCCAGCACTCTCTCCAACTCTCTCTCTCGCTCCATGAGTGTATCTGGATCGCCTTCCTTTTAAACTGCCATCTCCTCTCAATCCCATCATGAATCTAAAGGCTGGGCACAAAGCGAACTGCCAGCTTGAAAAGAGCTTAAAACTTTCCCTGACACCACATAATAATTATATTCACCTCAAATTGTGGCAAAAAAAACGAACAATGGAATAAACACAGGATGCCTGGGCATATTATTCAACAGAAGAATAGCTAGAGGAAAAATCACAGGCCCTTCACAGTGGACTCCAATATTTCTTTCTCCTTCTTTCATGCACAAACACACTTGAGGGAAGCGCTAAAATCAAAGCGGGCAGAGGTAAAACCAGCTGGACTCTTTGGACAGAATATACAAACATGTTTTATCAGTCAACAAATCAGCAGATTTGTGGGATGCCTGTTAGACAGTGGGCAAAGAAAAGTGTATTTTGGTAGATACTTTGCATGGACTTTTTCATAGATTGAGATAATGATTATTAGATATTCTAAGCCCTAACCTCACCCAACCAACACAAAAACCTTTTTGCATTTTCATGAAGACATTATGAAGTCTGTTTACTAAGCTGTTTTCCTCACAGACCACATTGGCTGCTGCTCACAGTGTAGGCAAAACCTGATACAAAAGACTGAATGCAACAAAGAAAACCTTAAATATTTGGAAAGAGAAAATCAAAATTAACATGCCAAAGAGCTGTGGAACAATTAATGCAAGAAATGAGAGAGAAAGACAGACTAAGGAGTGTGAAGTATTCTCAACTGTGGGACAGTTAGAGGTCACGTAGGGCTGTGCAAAAAATCGAATGCGATTTTCATGCGCATCTCGTCAGTAGATGTAAAATGAAGGGATGTGGGTAAAATAGGTATAAATTGTACCTTTAGTCCTCCACACTCTGCTGCAGAGCCTCTGTCCACACCTGTGATGTAGATACCCAGAGAGTATTCAGCCCCTCCGCGGATCATGAGACCCAGAGAACGGCCGTCATCCAGAACCAAATTTACCTGCGAAGAGGAAGAGATTGTCTGATTAAAAGCTAAATAAAATAAACAAGTTACACATTTAAAAATGCATTTCAAATCAGTGGTGACTACGTTTTATTATTAAAGAAGTTAAAGGGGTCCTATTATGCTTTTTAAATTTTTCAACTTTTTAGTTTGTAATGTTGCTGTTTGAGCATAAAAAAAGATCTGCAAAGTTATAAAGTTCAAAGTCCACTTCAGAGTGGTTACAGTCATCCGGGTTTGATTTTGATGCAATATTTACACTGAAGCTCGCAGGCGGCTATGGTAAGGGGCATGACATTTCCCGACCAGGCGCCGAGTGCTGCCAATCACAACACACACTGGCCCAGCTAACCAATCACAGCACATTTCGTATTTCAGAAGGCGGGCCTTCATTTGATACAGGAACTATTCGAGCCGTTCATGCCAGACTGGGGAGAGAGGTGTTGTAATAATGTAAAATATTTGAAAAATAATGTGTTTTTCGAACAACCTAGTATGAGAGTCTCTTCTAGTACACCCCCAAAACAAAATCAAGACTTTGTAAAAGAGCAAAATAGAACCACTTTAACACTATTATTTAGCACTAAAAGAAGTGTCATTTCCTTAGATTACAAATAATTCTGAAAAATGTATCACGGTTTCCACAAAATTATTGTGCAGCACAACTGTTTTTAACATTGAAAATAATAAGAAATGTTTAGGATATTGAGGATTTCTTAGGTCGTCGGACATCACAGCTTTGTCATCACAGGATTAAATTACATTCTAAAATAGGCTATATTAAAATAGAAATCTGTAATTACTGTATTGTATTGGATCAAATAAATGCAGCCTTGGGCGAGCATAAGAGACTTATGAACTTTTTAACAGTTGTGTATCTTGTTTCATGATTTAAAATAGTGTTCGTGCTCAATTTATTTCACATAAATACACTTGGATTGACATTTTATCTAATGCATTAGCAATCAGACATTTTGAAGAGTGGCTTAAGCATCCAAATACTTCACACAGGCTGCTCTACACACACAAACACACTGAAAGGTAGCGCTGACATTACGGCGACAAGGAAATTGAAATACTTCCCAACCACAATGTGTTGTTCACCTCTCAAATGTAGAGCAGCCATTACTGTGCCTTACAACTATAATTCTCAAGTCTAACAACCTATGCGCCTTAGTGAACGACAGTTCTGCTGAACCAGCAGAAGGACTAATGTGACTCCCACGACCTCTTCGATATGCAGCACACAAAAGCAATAATAGTGCTGTGATTAGAATGCATCATAGAATCCCCGCAGAGCCAATCAAACGGGGTCACCAGAGCACTCTGGGAGATCAATGCGGCAGTGCGCAGTCTCGTCCAAAACCAGCACCTACCAAAAGCATCTGTCGCCCACTAGCACGCTGCTTAAAGGTTAGTACTAGCCATCCCTGAAAGGTCAAGGTGGCGTAGGGCCGTAATCTGTTTTGTGTGTGTCATTGTTCATAATGCCACACATTTATAAATGTCTCTCTCATGAATGGCTTCTTATATTTATTTTTTATTTTTCTTTCGAAGCGTGCTAGAAGCTAAATAGACTTTGGCTTTCAAATTAGCTTTCTACGCAACTTTCGGTACCCAGGAATTTGTCAGAATTACCCTGCAAATTGCTTCACCACGTTGTTAGACTGAACAAGAGGGTAGTAAATCAGGGCGGACCGAGGCAGATTTCTGCTGCGCTGTGCAGTACTGATGAAGTCGGCGTGCTGTGCTAGTGCGTTCGTTTCCAACGGCCGCAGGGCCCGAGAAAGAGCGTGCGCTCTCCAATGGCCTTGGCAGATTTACACCTGGATGAACAGCTCATAAAACTCTCCCTATAATCACATTTAACAAATTCTGGCACAGAAGAACAGAAGAAATTACGGAGGGGTGAGTAATAGTGCTAGGGCAAATTTGAGGAGCAGACAGAAAAAGTGCAGCACAGTTTCCGTAAAAATAAGTTGTATAGTGTAATATTAATTGTTTTCTACATTGATTCTAATAAAACTGTTTCCTGAGCACTCAAATCAATTAGAATGGCTTGTGCGACACAGAAGACTGAAGTAATCACTGCTGATGGTTCAGTTTTGTCATCACAGGAATAAATTACATTTTAAAATATATTCAAATAGACCAATTCGTCGAGTAGACGTCACATTTACGTCACTTGCAGCTGCACGCGCATAGTGGTGGCAGAAAAACACTGGTAACAAGTGGAGGTAAATGGGTCAAATCCATGGAATAAGAGAAAAAAATATTTTTGTGCCTTTTGATGCCAGAATCGGAATGCAAATAATTTTAGAGAATACTGTCGTCAAAGATGCCATTTGAAGCTAAACGCAGACGTTCAAACGGACATACTATGGATGAAAACGGCTATGATTACTCTACTTTTAAAGCATAAATTTGATTTAAACAATAGGTCTACATAATATTCACATATGCTGTTCATAGGGGACGCATTGTATTAGCCCTACAGTTACAGCATGGCATATTTAAACCTATTACTATTAACATTTCATATAACATTTATTTATTTTATCTCACAATTCTAACTTTTTTTCTGACAAAGATATTTCCTCCGAGTTTTGGACTTTTGACTCAATTTGTCATGTGCTGAGGGAAAAACCTCAGAATCATATTCCTGATCCGAGGGGAAAAGAGAGAATGATGAGATATAATCTCGTAATTGCGAGAATAATGTCAGAATTTTGAAATATAAACTCAAATTGATCTCTTTTTTTAAATTATTTTATTCCGTGGCTCCATAGAATGCTACTTGAAAATCATCATTTTCTGCCACCAGATAGGCTCCGGCCACAAAAACGTCATCACTGTTTGCAAACTTGAATTGGTCTATAGAAACCATTTATTGTAAACTGTAATAATATTTCACAATATTATAGCTTTACTGCATTTTAAATCAAATAAATGCAGCCTAAGTGAACACAAGAGACTTCTGAATTAAACAGTAGTGTATCTTGTTTATATAATTTAAAAACAAGTATTTGTGCTCTATTTAAAAAAAAAAAGCATTACATTCAGACATTTTTTTTGTGTGGGTTAAGCGTCCAAATACTACACACAGGCTAAACTCTGTGTGTTTAACAATTTCTGGCACAGAATCCAAAAAATTGAGAGGTAAGGAACAGTGCTATTTGGGAAGCGGACGGAAAAAGGTTCTCACATTTAAAAGGAGCCAAAATGGACAATGCACAGTGATTGATTGCTTAATTTATCCGACTAACAGTGTGCGCTCACAGTTCCTTAGGCAAATAATGACGTGCAAACAAAACGATTTTTTTTCTCACCCTTCACTGATTTATATATTTAATTCATATTGTTTAAAATTCATAACAGAGCACCTGCGTACAACTGCAGACGTCTTAGTTTTGTTCAGGTCTGATGGAGACTGAGTAACTGTGGAACAGACTCTTGTATTTGCTGCTTCTTAATGTTTCATACATATTCAATAATTTGCAGATAAAAAGACACCTAGCCCAAAACACTAATCCACTGGTTTGGATTTGCTCCTAATAGACGGTATTGTTCTAAATGGAAATGCATCGCCCTCAAGGGTTTATCAGCTGAGTACACATTGTGTATGTTTACCAGAAAGACTTCTGTAAAATGCAAATCAAACACACACACTAATTCACAAACATTGTTACTGGTTTTTTTAACTAATCAAATGAAATGAGCACAAAAATCTTATCAGAAGTAACAGAAAAAAATCCCAAGTAAACCAAATGAGGCTTAGTTTTAAAGAGCTACTGCCCATTAGCTAGCAGAGATGATCACAGATAGTTTAGCCCAGAGATGTTCATGTGTGACAGCGGATAAATGATGACTTATAGAAAAGGGCAGCGGTCCACTGGCACTTCGACAGCACTGAGGTTGTCATCAGCTGGCACAAATAAGATAAAGAGCTTTGGTTTACGGAAATAATAGCATACACAGCTTTCATGAAAGACAAGGCAAATTCTTCATCCGCACTTCTCTTACGCACCAGTGGAAACTCATTTCCACACTCAACCTACGGTATACAGGAGCACTTAAAACGACATCCATTTATTGAAGCTGTTGAGCTGTAAACAACGCAGCTTTAACATTGAGTGTTTAAAGACTCTTGCACATGCAAATTATCAGAAGTTCTCTATATCTATATTGTATCTCAATAACTATGTAGTTGTCTCCCACTTGGAGCGAATGGAGGTTTTATTAATATGTTTGTTCATTATTTTCTAAGGACAAAACTGCTTTATGAACATGCTTTATGAAGAAACTATTTTAGGAAAATTCCGTTATATGTTACAGTTTTTTTTAAATTGCTTTGGCACAATTTTCACAAGCAATTGGTAAATTTTTAAAACTCTTAGTACTAATATCACAACAGATAATCAAATGTTTTTTCAAACATTTCAGCATATTTTCAATTGTGTTAGTACAATAAACAGTCACAAAATATAATTTTCACTACACAAAATAAGTGTTTCATCTATATAAACGTTCCATTCACAGTAACTGCCTTTCATAAAGCTATTACTCAAACTTTTCATTAGCATGACTTCTCATTCAGCTTAATACATTTGTCTATTATTTAATCTAACTCATCTTAATGGTTAATCAGTGAATCATTTGGTGCATCTATAGATATAGATTCAATAGATATTTAGTTTCTATAGAACGTTATTGCAATTTAGGGATAACCAAATGCAATGAATTATTTTTACACTAAAAGTGATTTATCTAAGATGATAACCACTATTTTGTAAGTGTGTGTGAGTGTGTGGTTCAGGTAAACCCTATTTTATGGGGACAAAATGTCCCCACAAAGATGGCAATATCTGAAATCATTGTCCATTTTTGGGTCCATATTTTTTCCGTAAGGGTAGGTTTAGTAGGGTTATTGGTGGGGAGACAGTATCAAACCCATTACTCCTATGGAATGTCACCATAATGGTGTGTGTGTGTGTGCCTACTTACTGTAACCATATTTTGGGGGACCATTGTACCAGAATAAGCAAAACTTAACAAAATCACCTAAAACCTTCCTTTGAGGGCGTCCTCATTTGTAAAGCTGTGTGTTTTGCTATTTGTGAACATACAGCAGGACACAAGAGAGAGGAACTGATCAGAGATGTATCAGAAGAAGGGATCATCAAATACAGCATTTTACATTACATTATGCCATGTGATACTGTATACAGAAGCATTAATATGGTAAAGAGTGCACATTAACTCACCCTTCATCTGAAAAATTCAGCTAGAATATAGATTCAGTCATACGGCACAGTAAGGACATTTACTGCATTGACAGTAAACTCTGTTCTAGCACAAAACCTTATGGCCATGTCATACCTTCATCACACCTTTTGATAACACGCTGGATAAATACTTTTACAAAATATTATTGATTTTATGTGAGATATGCAAGTTAGGTTATGTAAGTTTATTTTCTAACATGACAGTTATTGCCTTTATTACTGTAATTATTTCAGCAACAAAGGTGATTTGAAACATGAATCTTGCATTGTTTGCTCGTGAATTAACTGATTGTTAAAAGTACTAAATTGAAAGAAGATCATGTTGTGTTTTGGTGATTAATTCAAATGTTCTCAATACATATCACAATGATCTTGTGTTTTGAAACAATAATTATGTGGAATGAAAATATGCGCAACTACAATGAAATCATGAGATTTAGGATTGAAAGAATACATTGGGTTACAAGTGTGGATCCAGGTTACAGTCTTGTACTACAGTTTTTGAAAATGTACACCTTACTTGTTAAAATAGTACCAAACCAATAAAAACAAACTGTAGATGGACAAATACACTACTGTTCAAATGTTTGGGGTCTGTAAGATTTTTTTTTAAAAGAAATAAATGCTTTTATTCATCAAGGATACATTAAAATAATCAAAAGTAAAAGTAAAGTAAACGTCTGTTTGATTTTCATAGACAATCACTCCTATTGACCAAGTTTGGGGCCAGTAATTTTTTTAAAGAATAACTACATTTATTCAGGATGCATTAAATTGATCAAAATCGAAAGACTTTCACATTGTTACAAAAGATGTCTATTTCAAATAAATGTTGTTTATACACACACACACACACACACACACACAAATTAGGAAGTCACCCGAATGAAAACGTTCTTGAGCAGCAATAACTGAGTAAAAAAATGCTAAAATTTTTGCTTTGCCATCACTAGTTGTCAATTGATAGTATTTCCAATGAATCTAGCCCATGAAGATTTAATTTCCCCACCCTTTCGCTTTATATTTTTTCCAATTAAGATATATTGTTCTATGTTTATTATTTATTTTAATTTTTTTTGGATTAGATTAGACTCTTTTTAAAGTGTTAATTAAATGGTATTAAACAGCAATTTATTAAAAGTTTAACAAAAATTAAATTTTTAAGGCCCTATGAAAAACTTTTTTTTTACCAAATTCTGTGTTTTCCATTATTTTCTGGATTCCATTTTAATGTTTTTAATCGCTTTTTCTTAACCAAAACACTCTAAATAATTGATTATAATGATATATATATATATATATAATATATATATATAGATATATAATATATATATATAGATATATAATAATATATATATATAATTTTCCATGGTAATATTCCTTAAAAATAATGTTTTAATAATAATTGTATTAGTAGTAGTAGTACTATCATTGCATCAAGTATAAGCTTATTTCCTGTCACAGTGTTTTTTCTTCAAGTTAAACCAAACGTTTATTTTGGTGAAGACCTTTAAAATGACTGTTATATGATAGGACATAGTTTTCAAAAACACAGAAAAGACTCATGAATGACATTCATGCAACTCTGGAGATTATTTCATGTTTTTCATGTACTCATATATGAAGCAGCAGAGCGCAATCACCGCGAGTGTCATGCACACTTCAGTATGTGTGTAGTAAACAAAACCACGCGTCTGCGTCATTCATTCATACAGAGACACGCAGAACATGAGGGATTCTTATTTAAATTGTATTTTGCCACTTAATATTCACAGACACTAGTCCATACGACGATTTGATTTAAGTGTACTGACCTACTTTTGATTTATTAATCTAAAATTTGGCAAATTCTGTGACATTCTGTGTTTTAAATTTATTTTTTATGACTGGATTTCGCATTTCCGGATTGTGGAAATCATACGGCCGTAATATTACTTTTTTTTACTCTATTTTTAATCAAATACATGCAGCCTTGGTGAGCATAAGAGACTTCTTTCAAAAACATCTTACCAACCGAGTATTTAAATGGAATTTGGTCATATCCTTATACATACGCGTCATGTACAGTAAACATATTAAACTAGCTGCTATAATTTAATTCAAGTATACATTTAGATGTAAACTTTCACCTTCTTCTCATCACCGTCCTGCAAAAGCTGCATGTGACTGCGGCCCTGACTGTTGGACCTGCGCAGGGTTGCGCTGCGATGCTCCTCCAGCAGGTCAGGGGGTGGGGACACACTGCGCCCCTGCGGATCCACCCAGGTGTAGACATGATTTGTGACATAACCGCCTGGGATCCGTCCCACAGAACGCACTGACATGGAGAGCTTTTTGCTGCCCTTCAACACCTGTTAAAGAGAGACACAGTGATAGGGAGACATAGCGGTACAATCAGTCTAGCGTGTCTGCTAAGCGATAAAAGGCAGAGACAGTTATGGGAATGTCAAGATATTCATGCGAAAATGCTAACATTTCCACTCCATAAGATAAAAAGCTCCATCAACATGCATGCCGTACACAAACAAAGTAGCACACAATGTCAACAAAGCTGGAAACCTGGAAACTGAAGATTAGCTCAAACTCAAGCTACAAGCTCCACAATTTAAAGCAGTTAAACACTTGAAGTTACTAACAAAAAGCTAATTTCTTTATCTCTCTAAAGAGGCAACATAAAAAAAAAATTAATACATAGCTAAATAAATAATAATCGTAAATAAAAACTATTAATAAATAGAGAACAAATAATAATGTAATATATACAATAAGCAGATAACAAATAATTTTAAATGTAAAAATAAATACAATTTTTAAAGCTAAATTTTGAATCTATTTAAGTAGCAATACTTAAAAATTGTAATAATAAATAAATAAAAATAAAAAATAAAAAAAATAATAAGTTACAAATAAATAAATAAAAAGATAAAAATAAATTACTTAACATGTAAAATTTTTATAAATAGACAAATACAATTAAAGAAAAAGATTTTAATAAATAAATACAATGAAATAAGCATAAATAATAAATACCCTTACAATATTTCACTGTCTTTAAATAATGAAATGCCCCACTCAACATGAAATCTTTACTTTAAGAGGTTTACACTTGGGGCCAGATTTACTAACAGCTTGCGCCAGCGCAAACCGTCTTTTGGCGTTAAAATAGTACTGTCAAGATTTACTAAAGATGTGAAGTGAAGAATTAGCGCTGAAAAATAACTGACAGAGTTATTTTTGTGCCTGACCTTATTGAATATGCATTTGTAGGGTTGCCTCCCCCTTTCGACACGCAAAATTTAAGGGAGGAGAGTATATTAAAATGAATCACGCAATGCGATTTTCATTTGCACTCATCAAATTACTGGTGTTCTTTAATGTGCGCATTGTCAGTAAATCACACGCAGAAATTTCCACTCCCATTAACGCTTTTTTGGAATTGCGCTCTTACGCTAATTTGCCCTGTTTAATAAATATATATTTTTATTCATCCCAGTAAATTAAATCTTTTGATTCAGTTCACCAATAACATTCAAATAGGATTCAGATTCACCTAATAATATACACTAAATACAACTCTAAACACGCTAATTAATCAAAAACAAAGCAATAACTAGGAGAATTTAACTAAATATTCATATGCATATTCAAATGAGGTGTAGACAATTCTGTGGAAGAATTTAAATTAACTGGTGAATCAATTTATAAGCAGTTTGCTTGCATGAATTGTTTAAACAACCCAATTCAATAAAACAGATCAGTTTTTACAAAGCTACACACATTGCTACTGGTTAGAAATTGCCATGTTATTTTGAAAAGAGCTGAACTACTGAAAGATAAAGTTAAGTTAGCTGCGTTGGTCCAACACTTCTAAAACACATGGTCAGATCTGTGCTCAAGAGACATGGAAGTCCCTGTGGTGTTTGCCTCATTGTTCTCTGATGGCCTGCTATGCTCACTATCACTCCACAGATCAAGGGTAGTACTACTGGCACTGCGGGACGCCACAAATTCAGCTGAGTGTGAAATGACACTGTTCTCTCTTCTACAACACACACACATAAACAGATACACTAAGCTGCCATTAAACACACACCTCCCAATGCAACCCCAGAACATATTATTGGCTTGAACTCAGAGAACTTCCTGTTCTCAGGGTGGCTTCACAGCATCTACAGTACTTCCTATGCAGCTCAGACTCCCTCGCAATGCACTTCAGAAACGGTTAGGGAGTTTGTGTCTGCAGGCGTGCTCTATTGCGTATCTCTGACCTAGTTCTGCTGAATCTTTATTGAGTTATTTAAGTGGCAAAATACAGTGGTCCAGATTTGAAGTGTAACAAAATAAAACTGCTTATTCGTGAGTCACTCCTTCCATTGAAAATAAACACCAGTGGTGCTTTGTTAATCCCCAAAAATATTTCAAAGCCAAAAGTTTGGATTTATTTAGTAGTTAATCTGGTCCGCATTTGCTTTTGTTTCTTGCGCGGTACGGGATTTGCCTGGGTTGTTTAAGTGGGAGACATGTTGTTTTTTGGGGATAGGGGAATACAGAGAAAAAAATTAATAAAATGCAAACACATTGGAATGAACAGGGAAAAAAGAGAAAGGGAAGGATGAAAGACATAATACAAATTTCTTAAAGGGATAGTTAGGGATAGAAAAATTACATTCTGATGTTTTCGCATCCTTATGTAGTTCCAAACTTGTTTATGTTTTACAGAAAAACTAAATTTTAAATACCTGTACTGGTTGTTCTTTGAAATTATAATGAATGCAGACTAACACTTGACATGAAATAAAAATTACCACACAAGTATCAAAACAGTAGTCCATATAATATTATACCACCAGTGCGATTTTTTTATGTTTTTAAAAGTCTCTTATGCTCACTATAAGGCTGCATTTATTTTAATTAAAATACAGTAAAACAGTAATATTGTGAAATATTATTATTACAATTTAAAAAACAACTGTTTTCTGTTTTAATATGTTTTAAAATGCAAAGCTGAATTTTCAGTAGCCATTAGGCTACTTCAGTTTTGAGTGTCACATGATCCTTCAGAAATCATTTTAAAGGGGTCATATGATGCGATTTCAAGTTTTCCTTTCTCTTTGGAGTGTTACAAGCTGATTGTGCATAGATAAGATCCCTAAGTTGCAAAGACTAAAGTCTCAAAAACAAAGAGATATTCTTTATCAAGTTAAGACTCTGCCACGCCCCCCCAAAACGGCTTGTTCTAACACGCCCGCACATGTCTACCTCACTATGTGGAAATAGTAGCATAATGCCGCCCAAATGTTCACTCAAAGAAAGAAGGTGTGGTTTCAGTAACCGCAGTTTGTGTTGAAGCAGCATGTCAGGGAGACACTTTGTGTTTCAGTGCAAAAGCACTTTATTTGGTCTTCCAGAAGTAGATGCATTTAGGAAATCTTTAAGATCACTTACAACAGAACAGCAATGCATTATGGATGACCGTTTCGTGAACCTATGAGAGGAGGTAATTCTGACTTTGCTATGACATTCTTGCGCTTCTGAATCAGCTACTGTAAGTAAGTTTTCTTAATAGTTTAAGTATTTGCTATTGACTGTTAAATGCGGAGTTTTGCGCATCATGTGTGTGTTTGTGGGGTGTGTGCTATCGATAGCGAGAGAAGAGATAGAGAGCGTGAGAGAGAGAGAGCGCGAGAGAGAGAGAGGGTCACATCACAAACACATAGCAGCTTCATCACTGTGTCTGTCACACAACTTTGTTCCCCTTTCGGTCTCTGTCTTTACATTTATTTTGAAAGATGAAGCTCTCGATTATGGTAAGGGGTGTTACATTTCCGACGTGTGCTTGCGGTGTTTGGCCAATCACAATGAACTGGGTCAGCTTTTCCAATCAGAGCAGACTGCGCTTGTCATTAAGGAGGGACTTTGTAGAAAACGAAGGCGTTTGAGAGAGGCAGGGGCATAGAGGACCTACAATAATGTCAGTATTTGAAAAAGAATGTGTTTTTTAAACATTAAAGCATGTCAACATATTCTGTTACACCAAATACCAAATAATGATTTTTAAAAATGCATCATATGACCCCTTTAATATAGGTCCACTGAGTTTGTGCAATTCTTTTGATAACTAGAAAAGTTCCAAAGAACATTTATTTTAAATTCATTTTAATAAATATCAATTCTTTGCTGTCACTTTTATCAATTTTATTGTGTTCTTGCTGTATCAAGTATTAATGTCTTTAAAAGACTGCACCCATCCTTTTTGAATGGTAGTGTTTATTAGTACTCTATAATATATTTAGATGCTTTTATGATTCTTTTGTTTCTATCTTGAAGCTTGGAAGTCCCATTCACTGTAATTGCATGGAAAAAAAACAACTAGTACATTCTTCAAAATTCTTCCTTTTACATTCCACGAAAAATGAAAGTCATACATGTTTTGAACAACATGAGGGTGAGTAAATTATATTCCTTTTTCAGTGAACTACTGCTTTAAGTGACTAGAGGAGAAGATAAAAAACAGCTTTGTCCCTGCTGTGAATACTAACAAATAAAAGAGCGCCTGGCAGCGAGATTCTTAATGCACCATCGCTGCTCTAAAGTGCTGACTGTGACACTGTCTGATGGAGTGTGTCAACAAATGAGTGGAGTAACCGAATATTGTTGGATGAGAGTGAGAGAGAGAGAGAGAAAGAAGAGAGAGAGATGGAGGTATGTAGAAGTAGGAAAGCATGCATCTTATCAATGCCTCCTCATATGATATGCCACAATGTCCACCTTTAGAAAGCCAATAACGCCACTAAGTGGGAAATGCATTACTAGCCCAAGCCAAACGGAAGACATAATGGAAGAAAGTTCATGCCGCCGATAAAAAGGAAATGTTTTTTTTTAGCTCCAATCCATTATGCTGGCGGTAATCGTATTTGTACGCTACACCGTCGTTTTCTTTTCTTTATAACGATCGTTCGCATAGCGGCTCAGCCCGTCCATATGCCTCTGCCAGAAAAGCCCTGTGCCGCTGACAGTGACACTAGGCTACTCGCGCTGTTTAATGTGTTGGAGATGTGCTGTATTCCTGAATGCATAACTTTACATTTCACCGGGTATATTCTCCACTGTAAATTTTAGAAAGCCAGTAAATATTACATTTGTTCTGATCAGAATGCATGAGCTTCTGCTTTGGGCTTCTTCGCTAAACTTCAGTGAACGAGGCCGCCGCACGCACGCAATTGCTCGCCAAACAGACAGAGCTCAATTAAAGAGGAGCGCAATAATTCTGACTAAAATATACATTTCGCTGAAATATTTGTAGTTGGACAATAAATGTGACATGTAGAATTTTAACCTACAAGTAAGTCTATTTTTATGATAGCACTTACTGTAAAGTGACTGTAATGGGGTAATCAAAATAGCCTAACACAACTCTGTGCTTTTGTTCTCATTTATTTTCATTTTTAGTTTAGTAAATTTAACTTATTCTGCTTTAAAAGCATTATTTTTGTTTTTAAATTGCAATGTTACAATGTTAGAATGAAATGTGAGTTTAACCCTTTTTGCACATAATATAAAAAGGCTTACATGGTTACATTCACTTTATTTTCATAGCCTTTAATTGTATTTTTTTTGTTGGAAACAGCATTGGTGGTAAGTGAAATATATAATCTAATATATAATTATATATATATATATCTAATCATATATATTATATTTAAATATAAGTTTTTTAAATCCAAATACAAAAATGAAAATACCGAGTTATATACCGTATATCGCAACCGGGCCAAAAAATACAGAGATATGATTTTTGCCCATATCGCCCAGTATCATTCAGACAACTTAAACTCAACATAAAACATTTGCAACCCATTTTACTTCCATAAATGTGACGTTACAGAGGTGGAGCAACACTGTAAGACTAGGAATGCACATTAGGGAAGAAAAATTTTGATTTCATGTTGACTTTAAAGGCCATGAACACTTAAAGCTAATTGCTCCAAGTCATTCCAGATCTGAGCCTGATGGCCTTAACAATTCACATGAACACCAGCACACACAAACACACACACAGATTGAGCTGCCAGGCATTCTGTTTATTTACTGCCATTTCCAATGGGACCGATAAAGCATCCGAGGGCAGAATGAGAAATCAAGTCGTAAATGCCGAATGTTTGAGCATGTGATGCTCGTGTGCAATGACCAGCTGGCACAGATACTGAAGCAAACAGAAAATGCATACATAGACAATCTGTGATTGTTGCTTTGAATTAGCATAACAAAAAGGGGCCAATTAGATGATCACAAAGGGTAATTGGGTCTGGTTAGCAGTGCCATGTGCTCAGAATGCGTTTATGAGATTACACAGACGAGCTAAGAAGGGTGCAGGAGACATTTGCATGTGATTGAGCGATTCTGGATGAAAACCAGGAGGATAATGAATATAAAATATTTAAGAATCAATGTAGGACCATTAGATGGATAGGAGGCAGTGCTCACATATAATGCTTTTTGCTTTTTGATTATATCATCCCAACAGATATACAGTTCATTCATGTAGTACTGAGTTATGATCTTTGAACACCATAATACAGTGAAAAAGTAGTATTGTGAAATATTTCAATTTAAAATAACTGTTTTCTATTTTAGTATAGGCTATTTTAAAATGTGATTAACTCCTGTGATGGCAAAGCCGAATTTTCAGCAGCCATTTCTCCTCAGTGTCACATGATCCATCAGAAATCATTCTTAATATGTTGATTTGGTGTTTAAAAACATTTCATATCAATGGTGAAAATTTTATGCAAACCCTGATATATACAGTACCTTTCCTTTTTTTTGAGCATTTAATACTTTTATTTAGCAAGGATGAAAACTATTAATTTCTCAAAAAAAGAAAAGAAAGGTACTGTATCTTTGTATCAAAGATTCATCTGAACTGTCAGATGTTTCTCCTAAAACTCTTTACAAAAAAAGTAGATCCATATAAGACTAAAACAGCTATAAAACTAATAGGAATAACATAGCTGAGAACAGTTGGTCTCAGAAGAATCTGATGAGAAAAGTCTGAGTTCAAATTTAAATCTGTAACTTTTGATTGCAGACTTGGCACATTTGAGATTACTAGGATGGTTCTAAAGAAGAAGCAAGTCTTTCCATTAAAAGATTCCATTAGATCTCGATTTAATCTCCTTATCAAAAGTTTCACACTATGCAGATCCCAGGATTAACCTTTTTTTTTAACCCAGAGTTAAGGCCAGTTTCAACCCTGGGTTAGCGTTGGCGCCAGCAATGGATAATGAATGATAAACTAAACACAGCCTCATTAGATACTCAAGCACTTTGTACAGCCGCATAAACATCCGCATTGTGGTGTCTAAGTGGAAGCCATTAAAAAAATTATGACAACCACATTAACTGTAGCATCTAAACCAGGCAGCATGCTTGCTGTAAGGTGTACTCAAGGCTAATGTTTTGAGCCTTGTAAATAGGTAACTAAGCTGGGGAAAGGATAATTTAAAATGAACAAGTTACAATATTGTGATTCGAAACTCATTTTAACTGTATTGCAATGTAACGGATTACAATACATCATTTCAAGTAAAAGTAATGCACCAAGTAACTTTAAAGGTGCCATAGAATGCATTGATCTACATAGAAGGCATGTGGCATAGTTAAGGGCAAAAAATCTCCAGAAACGGTTTTACAACCCTAGGATTTGTCCCTATAGTGAAATGGTCAGTTTTTACGTTATTTGGAAGGCTCTGATTGGCTGTTTCACAATGCGGCTCATTTCAGTAGCTCACACAGCAGGAAGGAAACAGGGAAAATATGCTGCTTTCTGATGCACGATGGCTTTTTACTTTCACTTTCAAGATTTGCTATCGCACGTGATCTGTGTAAACTACAGCGGCAGTACTTACCACACATTTTACAAGATCAGATGCTTGTCAGTGGTGCTCAGGATCTGTAAATCATTCGCCATCATCCTCAGTCATCTCTCCTTACTCTGGTTTTACCCGGGTACTGAAACAAAATCTTTATGTACTATAATGTAACAGGCTACCACTGGCAAGCAGCTAACCATGTCCCTTTAGTGGCTCGTTATTTGTTTTCCGTGCCTTTCTGAATACAGACCCCAACCCATCCCTGCACATCACATCCCCTGCACAGCCAGGAACATAACATTTATTTCCATGATCTGCCATTTTCGCTATTATCCTCGCTTGTTTCTTCACAATACCTGCAGAACTTCTGATGATTCAGCTGTGCAGGTTCGGCTGGCGGCTGGCATAGAACATGGGTGGGTATATGCAAATGTTGGGGGCGTAACTATTAGTGATCCCGACTGTAACGCCACAGTCAGTGTTATGTTCTGATTCGCCTATTTTTCAGTGGTCTTTTGCATGCACGAGATTTACATAAGAAGGAGGAAACAATAGTGTTTGAGGCTCACGGTACGTCATTTCCATGTACAGAACTGTTATTATTCAACTATGCCAAGGTAAATACAGTTTTCCATTCTATGGCACCTTTAAAGCACTATGCTCGATTTCCAGGAACAGGATTTTATTTTTTTTTGCTTTAAAAAGTGTTCATTCCCACCAATACAGTTAACATGCTATGACAAGCAGGCTGACCATCCACCTGTGACTACCATGAGTCATGCATTCCCCTTAGGCATTACTGCATAAGCAAAATCTCATCTGCCAAAGCAATAACAAAACAATTTCTCATTTATTCCTTATAATGAGAGACCAGGCACAACAAAGTGCAGTTTTAACAATAGTTCCTCACTAAAGGATAATGAATTATGCTCAAAGTTAAGTGGTAAAATGGCAGAATTTGTCAGAAATGTCATCTGGAGAACAACGTGTGTTGCTGACAGTGAGGTCTGATATAGTTTGACAGCTCTGGACAGCACTGACATCTTTCAACAGTTCTGTCCAGAGCTGTGGCATCTTATGCTGGACAGATCGATCGGACTACGCCGAGCTGCTACAGCAAACATTTCTCGCTCTAAGTATCCTTCTTTCCATCTATCACCCTTCCATGCGTTCCAACTTCTTGTATCATCTCTCATTCTTATTTATGAGTTATTTAGCAGGGGTCGCCAGCACATGAGATGACAAGCAGGATAGAAAAGAGAGGAGTGAGAAAAGAGAGCGCTTGACTTAAGGGCAGGTTTTGTGCTTGAATCAGGGGGAAGATTAAGGGAGATTTTTCACTCTTTGACTGAAACATGAGAGAATGGTTTAACAGGTTTTGCAAACAACAAAAACAGACAAAGCATGGTGGGACATACAAATATAGCACCGACAAACAACAGTATCATCTCTCCGGGCTTGTTGAAGACGTCTATGTCAGGGAGAATTGTTTCAGCTAAATCAAAGCTGACAGGAGACAGGATAAACATACTAATGCTCTCCTCAAAATGCAAAAACAGCTCGAATCAGACTCTCAAATGTATGCAAATACCGTATGAAGCCTGCCAAAGCACAACACTGCAAAAAATCCATTACTTAATCAGTATTTTTGATTCGTTTTGCATTGAAAACCATCTAAACATCCTTAAAACAAGATCAATTTACTGGCGAAGCAAAATTGCAAAAGATATTAAGACTTTACAAACCTGATGAGAAATAAGATTTGAATGAGATTAGAGAATTAGTTTATATGTTGAAGAACCATGCTGTATGTTACTGTTGCATCATCTCCTATAATCAGCTTCACCCAGACACTACCAGTGCTGTCACGCTAAAGGAGATATGCTTTTCCCAAACGGGCCGTAGCATAGATACTTGGTTCTACATGTCAGAGCAAATGCTTTTAGAGACGCACAAACCAATGCATTCACAAGCATACAGCCTCACAGCAAAGAAAACATAAACGTATGACCTTTATATGACAGATAAAAGCACTTAGAACAGCATAAATTCACATGAACATTTATATTGTGAGATACACAATCTTTTTTCCACTAGCTCAGTGTGAGAGACTGAAAATGCATAACAAGAAAAGACTGTAATTACAACAGGGGGATGTAGTCCTGTTGGGCAAACTCAAATAAGATTTCTTCTGTGAGAACTTATTATTGTGTTGGCAAACGGTGCCACCGGCAGCGCTCGCCAGTGCTGTATTATATACATTTGGTTATGGAATGATATCTGATTTTCTCTCTGCCTGGAAGTGAGGGAAAAATGAAGAAATTGAGAATGATACATTGAGAAAAAGGAAAAAATATCTACTATTCGTGTCCATGACCTGCTGTTCTACATTTGCTCCCGGATCTCCCGGTGTGTATTTTGACGCTACACACCGTGTGACTCTCTGTGGTCATTAAAAAAAAAATCCCATGGCACTTCTCGTAAAGAGTAGGGGTGTAACCCCGGTGTCCTTGCCAAATTGCCCCCCTGGCCTTTGTCAATCATGGCCTCCTAATAATCCCCAACCACTTGATTGGCTTTATGACTTTCTCTCCTCTCCACCTGTAGCTGGTGTGTGGTGAGCGCACTGGCGCCGTTGTGCTGTGGCTGCCATCGCATCATCAAGGTGGATGCTGCACACTGGTGGTAGTTGAGGAGAGACCCCCCCACATTATTGTAAAGCGCTTTGGGTGTACAACAATACACAATAAAGCGCTATATAAATGCATCATTCATTCATTAATATTTGCTTCCGGGTGAAGAGGTGGCAGAAAATAACATAATTTTAATTTGTGTGATTTAATCCTGTGAAGTCTGTAATTTCTCATTCACTGCAGAGGATCCATTTTTGAGCAAGTGATGTAATGCTAAATTCCCCCAAATCTGTTCAGATGACGAAACACGCACCTCTACACCTGGATGGCCCGAGGGTAAGTACTTTTGCAAATCTACATTTTCGGGTGACTAGACTTTAAAAGCTCAATGTTCTTAATGAGTCCCACTCTTTTTACCATACTTCTGGATTTTACAGTCCTTGGTTGATTTATGGACGGAATTAACAAAAAAAATTTAGTCACATTTTCACAAGATAGAAAAACTGAACTTAAAAGATTTGATTATTTATACTTTTAAATTTTTTACATAGATTTCTAAGATTACTAAATTCACACTTTTAAAAAAAATCATTCTACCTCATATGTGCCCTGGACCACAAAAACCAGTCAAAGGTCACTTGTTTTTTAATTGAGATTAATTGATGTCTAAATAAGCTTTCCATTGGTTTATGGTTTGTTAGTATAGGACAATATTTGGCTGAGATGCAACTATTTGAAAATCTGCAATCTCAAAAAATCTAAATATTGAGAAAATAACCTTCAAAGTTGTCCAAATGAAGTTCTTAGCAATGCATATTACTAATCAAAAATTACGTTTTAATATATTTACGGGAGGAAATTTACAAAATATCAACAAAACATGATCTTTACTTAATATCCTAAAAGATTTTTGGCATAAAAGAAATTGCTAAGGTTGACTCTACACGATATGTTGCTAATTGCTACAAATATGCAACTTATGACTGGTTTTGTGGTCCTGGGTCACATATATCCAGGTTTTCCAAGGATGTGGGAACTCTGGTTCTTCAATGAAAATTAATAACAAAAAATTAAATAAATAAAAAATAAATCATTAAGTCATCTTTAAAGTTTTCTGAGGCCCCCTAATGGGCCCTGACCCTCTGGCTGAGAACCACTGGTGAGAAGACTATAAGAAAGCCAGTTGTAGGTTGATTTCCCTAAAAAGTGTAAATACTGTGAGTCTGTGTTGCTATCAATAAGAATTTCAACCAGGCCAACACAACAACAATGGCTCAACCAATGGTGTGAATTTGGGGCAGGACAGTGTTTAATCATTATCATTTTATATTCAATCTCACAAAAATGTAGCTCACAATAGAAGATACCTCTTTTCAGTCTGCAACAGCCATGACAGCTTTCCACAGTTCAGTTCACCTCTCTGTTCCCCAGCTCTCGCTGCACAGGTTACCTCAGTTCATTATTTGTGCTCTGCTTGTGCTGGCAAGATAGAGAGTGACATTGGGACCATACTGCGAGTGTGTGTGAATGGCTGGGAAAAGCTGTTGACCCTGGGCTCAAAACCATCCATCTCCTCTGCTGGGACTGGAGAGCGAGCACAGAGGCATGGAACTCTTTCTTTATTCCGAAAAAAAGTGCAGTTAATCACTCGTCCTCGTAATAAGATGAGGAGAAGACGAGAAGAGAGCAGAAAAGCACTGATTTGGATAACACTTAAATCAAAGAAATAGCACGAATCAGGACGAGTGTTTATCATTGCTTGCAACCCCCTGCCAAACACTGCAGCAAGTTCAAAATTAGCTTCTCAAGGCCCCAAACTGGAGTTTTAACCCTTTAACTGGCCTCACAAGCATGTGATAGAGCACGTTTTAAGTCACAATGCATGTTATATAATACTGCTATATACCCAGGGCCGGATTTACGCATAGGCATTCTAGGCACGTGCCTATGCTCGCTCGTCCGGGGGGGCCCAAGCACAATGAAGAGATATATAATATTTTGTTATACTATGGGCTATCTACAACAATAAAAGGACCAAAACCTCAGAAGACATTGAGCAAATTAATATAACAAACAATAGGGTAAAAAATGACAAACTATGTCCATGTCTTCCACCTTTTTTAAATATGGAAATCATGCTTTCTCAGGTTCTCTCTCAAAGACGCACACACACGCGCACACACGCGGACAGAAAGTTGACATCAATGCCGCCCCGCGATTTTATCAATAAAATAGTTTCGCAGCTGAAAAACTACATTACATTTCTCAGTAGGGAGGTTCTTGAAGCAGTTTAACCTAAAGATTCACTATTAGTAGACGCTGCTGCTTAACACTCGAGTCACACACGCTTAATATCTTTCTCTCTCTCTCACAAACAAATTAAGAACTACATTCGAGTCGATTTTTATTGACTGAACGCAAGCGCTTATTGCGATAGAAAACACTGTAACGTTTCCACTGATTAAGAAATATTTTTGTTTGCTTGGGTGGTAATATTAGGCCTATTATATTAATAGGGAAGGGGGGCCCAAAAATGTCACGAAAAGAGGTAAATCCGGCCCTGGCTGTATATATAAACTATAGTAAAGTTTGAAGAACAAAGCAAAAGTTAATAAAGTAACATACTTTTGTCCGTCAACTTCTCATTCTTTCTCTTTTCTTATATTTCTTGAATTGTGATGCTATTCTTCAATGCGTTGAATTGCGATCTGATTTTCAGCATCCTCTAAGGGAGGCGTATGAATTCAGAGTGTGTTTTTATGTGTTTGTGTATCAGGAGAAAGATGAAGTGTTGCCTCTGGAACTACACTGCCACAGGCTGCTTTCTCTGGTATGTTCAGTGGTCACCTGTGCATAAAATTAACTCCACCACCTGGGTCACCGCCAAAGGGGATGCTTATCTACAAAACACACACACATAAACTAACATGACCCGACACAATGATTCAATCAGTGGCCAGTGGTGCCAGCCATGTAATCGCAGAGTACTTAATGTTTGTTGTTTTATCAAACATCAAAGTCTCATTCAGAATGTGAAACAAGACTGGATTTCAAATGCAAATGCAATCAAGTTCAGTCACAGGCTTGTTTGATTTAAAAACCTGTATGTTTTGTATTAGTAGAATATGTATGTATCATCAAGCTATGTTTACCACAGACCTTTAGTCATAAATTGAAAAAAAAAACATTGTAAAACTCCATAGGAATATCTAGAGGAAACCCATAGCAAACTAGTTTAACATTTAAACATTTAAATAACAAAATTAAGTCACAGCAAAGTTTTATCACTGCGTGATTCTTTATAGATGCTCTTAAAAGCATGAAACAGGCTTGTGTGCGGCTTGAGTAGTAAAATAATAAATAGACACCTTTGTCCAGAAATTATGGACCTTCTCAATTAAATTATATTTTTGAATCATAAAAAAAATCAAACATGAAAAAAAAACATCATTACGCATTGTCTTACCCTATGAGAGAAGCCAGGCGAATTGTGGTTTTCTTGGATATCTACATGGGTCCATTATGGTGGACAATAACAGACTTTATTAAAAAAAAAAACATCCCTATTAAAGTAGCTTTTTCCAGCAACTTCCAAGAAAAGACCACGGTTCATTCCAGGAGGTGCATATGTTGAATCCAGCAGCGTTGACTTCTGAGAAACCCTTATTTCATTTTTAAGCACACAGTGCTTTGTGGGACACGTTTATGTGAGAAATCAGGCTGTAATTGTGTTTCTAGCCCTGATTTCTGTCTCCTGGAGTGTTATTTCCTTTTCTGCGGAATCAGCCAGTTAGGTTGAGCACATAAAGATGGGCTGACTGTCCGGATCACTTCATTAGTGGCTTGTCAGTGTCACTTGTGGCCTTTTCAACCGGGTCCAATTATGGTCCACCCACCGGCTCGAGAGAGGAAGGAGCAGACATGCTTGAGTCATGCGCGGCCGCGTTAGCACAGGGAATCAAATCACATACGGCAAACGGCAGCCAAATTTAATTATACAAGAGATAATCTGCTAGATACCGGCCCGCCGTTCAGACACACTTCGATACGTATGTCGACCTACAGGTGCAGACAGGATGCAAAAATCCTCATGCAAAAAATGAAAACTGAAGAGGACTAATTCAACTGTGTAAGAGGAAATTTAGTCAAGTTTAATTGACATACATACATTCTTAATCTGTAGTTTTGTCTTGTTTTCAAGTAAAATCCTTATCGTTAAAACATGATAAGATGTACAAGATATAATTGCTTTCAGAAATTATAGACCTAATTATTAATTAATTAAATCACTACTTGTATTCAACGCGGATGCATTAAATTGATCAAATAAAAGACATTTATAATGTCAGTAAATGACATTTATGATTATTGTTGTATTGATAATAATAAAATAAGAAGAATATTTTTATTTTAGTTTTTTTTTTAAATTAAATTATGTTTTTTCTGAACTTTCTATATATGAAAGAATCCTGAAAAGTGTTTGTGTCAAAATGTTTTCAACATTGATTAAAGAGATGTTTCTTGAACGCAAAATGCATATTAGACACTGAAGAGTTTCAGTATGCTGCTGACAATCAGCTTTGCCATTACAGAATAAACAAATAGATGACATATAAATTATTTACAATTTATATATATATTTTTACCTGATGAAATATTAATTTAATTATAAGTAATTTAGATTACATTACATTATACACATGCCTTCATTTTGTAAAATACAGCAGTATGTGGGAGTAAGAGTTGTTTATTTGTTGTTCTCAATAGAACTAGAATCCTATGGAACACACACTCTTAAAACATACTAAGAGACATCGGCTAGATTAAGAAAGAGGAAGTGAGATATCTTCCACATGACCTAACTAACTCCGCAATCTCACCCGGCAACACAAACCGCAGCAAAAATATTTCCAAAACAGCTGTGGGCTCATCTCTGACCGACGACCGATCAATTTCCTTCACATCAAGCTCCTCGCAAAGATGAAATAGAAAATGAGTTAGAAAGAGAAAAACAAAGAGAAAAAAGGGAAAGAGATGGACTAGCTCTTCAATTACATGCTCCCTTCCCTAGTGGTGCTTTAATTTTGTGTTCAATCCAGTGGCGTTTCACCGCACGTCTCATTGGGTCTGTCTGGGTGATAAGACAAGAGTCCCGCTTATCAATTCAGCCATCACCACACACACACACACACACACACACACACACACACACACACACACACACACACACACACACACACATCAGCCTCATCCAATAAACCTCACTGATTTCACTGCCAAGAGCTTAAGCTCTCCGCAAACAAAGATACGGTGGGGTTTACTGGATAATTTCCACTCTCCGCTTACTCTCTAACTCTCTGCTTACCTTATCTTAACCCTCACCCTCAGGGTTGTGACTAGTACTCAACAAACTGGTAAACACTGTACAGAAGGCTATAGTGGGTTTATATTTGGTCAACAGATGTTAAATTAATGAAAGACTGCACTAGGCTAATCTAGAAACAAAATGATGAGGACACGGACCACGTGTAGAAAAATAAAAAGGATACATTTCAAAGCTCAATACGGCAGCTGCAAGAAAGGGAATTCAGCCTTACAGTTAAGAGAGCCAATTAACTTTTATTCTAGACTATACACCAGCTGGACCAGCATGAAAAAAGCATATTTTTAAAAGTCATTTAAACCCCATTAAGCTAAATTTATTATACCATTTTCAACAGATTTTGGACAATTTCTTATTCAAGTAGATAGGGACTTAGACTTTTGATTCCATTCACCAAAAGAACTAATTCAGATTAGTTGAATTTATACAAGGAAAACAAATAGATTGTGCTAAATATCAGCATTTAGCAGAGCAGTATAATTTTGCTTAGGCTGAACACACTTGAATATGAACTGCACTAAATATGGATATAGTTAAAATAAAAAAATAAAGATAGTTCATGAAAGTGTGTGCGTTGCAACAATCCACTGGGCTTTAATGCTGCATGTGCAACATAATGTGACATTAAAAATAGCAATGTAGCTTTATTATGGTACTGTAGCTGGGTCATTCAGTGTTAACTTTTTTTTACGGTGAAAGAAAAACAAATGAAAAAAGATCTAACAATTGGCCGTTCGCAAAGAGCTTGATTGACAGGCGATCTGGCCAATCAGAACGTGGATATTATGTGCCGCCAAACTATGGCACCATGTGCTTTTTAAAACCATTTTCATAGGTTTCACGTTATATTTTTGGCTCTGAAAATATGTAAAGCGCATGCCCAGTAGCCGCAGCTGTATCCCTTCTAGCCTGAACCACAAATCAGACAGCAGAGTAACTGTTAGATTAACTTCGGTAGACTTAAACTTAAAAAATGGTGTGTTCCACGGTTGAAATAAAACACTTTCTGATGTTTATTCATGTTAATTTCGTGCTTTATGTAAATATGAAAAGACGATCAGTTCATGTGTTCGAACTGAGGCAATACAGTGATCTGTCACGACACATTAAAGAGCCACAAAACGGTATTTATTGTTTGAATTTCTTTAAAAATGACTACATTTGAAGCTAAAGGCCCTGAACCTGTTTCATACAAATTACCTGCCGGTCTTTCTCTTCAGGTGTTGTCAGTTTCCTCTCTGCTCCGAGATGTAATTTTCACTGCGTGAGAACATGATGTGTAGCGTGAGAGGGGCATTGTTTGTCGGGGATAGCAACAGTAAGGAGGGCGGGTCTTTGCGAATGGCCAATTTACTAATAGAGCCAAATTGAGATCTCCATGTCTCTGGAATAGAATCATAAAAGGCCTTAAAAATGAAGATGCTAAAATAAAAGTTTGTGAAGAACTCAGATATTAACATAATCTTTAATACTTCTTGAGTTACTGTGATTTTTGAATGGTCACTTTTGGCATAGAATACAACAAAAATTGCTAAAGTCAACTGATTTTACGAACAGACCCGCCAATCTCGTAAAAATAAAATAATTATGTTGTCAAAAGTTTTTTTTTTTCTAAAGTTTTCTAAAGTTAATTTGACTCCAAATCTTTTTGGAATTTTTGTTTTTGAGTTTTGACCCCCTCTACAAAATAGTGGATTACTTGGTAATTATTCACACATGGCATTTAATATGTTGGCTTTCATCACCATTTATGCATATCTTTCTTCAGAATTAAAATATTAACAAATTCAAAAATTTTAGACAAGGAAGTTTCTGAAATATGGTTGATATGACATGGAATGACCCAGCTTGATTTTCCAGGAACTCCATATTATAAAACAGCTGAGCTACTGCTACTGTCATGCTACTGAAAAAAACATAGTCACAGTAACTTATTTTCTTTACAACTTTTAGTTAGTTGTTCCCCAGCACTGGTGCACATAAATGCACAGTCCAATCAAAATGATCCATATGAAAGGAAATGCATATCATGACAGTGAAACTACTTTTTTTTTGCACAAAGCAAATCCAATGCCTCTTGGATGGAGAGAAGACAGCAGAGTTCTGAAGGATTTTCATCACAGTAACCCAGTGTGAAGGCTTACCGTCCAGAGAATGAAAGGTTCTGGCTTTTGAGCAGAGTGAAGAATGATCTGAAAGCATATTCATTCTCTCAAAATTATTCGGCAGAGAAAAGGCCAATTTCCCAAGGTTAATTCAAATGTATTGGAACAGTGTGCACCTTAAATAGTTTCAGTCCGTAGGTATCGTTTCCTTTAACAATACAGCATTCCAGGAGTGTGTGTGTGTATAGTCCAGGTTTTGCCAACATTGTGGGGACCAAATGGCCCCATAAGTGTGAATATGCATTGTGGGGACCAACCAGAAGCAATTTGCCTGTTCACACTAAAGCAACATATTTAATGTTCAATAAACAGCTGTGCGGAGGTGGACCAATGAGATTTTACAGTGGGCGGGACTAAATAGCACAACGATACAGAAACAATCTGCCTGCCTGGTTAGGAGGACATGTTTAGGGGTATTTTTAGCAGATAAAAAGTGTAATTAACTCAATATATAAACAATAGAAGTCAATTGAAAATCTCCAGCATGAAAAGTTGGTCACATGGCAGTTAAATGACCGATTGCATTGTGGGAAAGCACTCTCATGAAAAACACAGCTCTCCTCAGAAGCACACAATATTATAGCTGCAGAAAAGCAGTCACTGGCCTCTACAACAAAATTAATCAATATCCATTTAGGGGCCATTTTTTTAGTTGTTGTTTCGTCTACGCTAATGCAAGCCACTTTCTAAGGCAGAAGGCCGGGTCAATATTTCCAACCCCACATTTTCACTCGTCCAAGAAAAATAGCAGGAAATTCACTGCAAAGGCCGATTTCCTAATTCCTAATTACAAATACTAAATCCACAAACACATCAGCATTGATTAACATCATATCAGCCAACTGCACCTAAAAGTGACAAGACAGGCCACGCATACAGCCAATGAGTTTTCTTGTTCCTTTCTGTTTGGCACGGAGCTAAATTACATGAGGCTTGTTCATTAAGCATAAAGCCTATGAGGAAGTCATTAAGTAATGACTGGACTATGAGAGACCAATAAACAAGGCTTGTACAATAAGCCCCCGCAGAGACAGACTTAATAGCCATTTATGTTGAGGACATCAGGGGACCGATAATCATTTTATAGCATCCATTCTTTCAGCTTAATCCATTACTAAATACACTGGTGGCTTGCAACACACACGAGAGGAGGAGAAAAGGGAAAATGGAAAAAAAAGTCAAATGTTAGTTTACAGCTGGATTACAATGTATGAAAACAGGTTTCATATATGTGACCCAGGACCACAAAACCAGTCATAAGGGTCAATTTTTCGAAATTGAAATTTATACATCATTTATACATCTGAAAACTGCATACATTAGCTTTCCATTGATGTGTGGTTTGTTAGGATAAGACAATATTTGGCCGAGATACAACTATTTGAAAATCTGGAATCTGAGGGTGCAAAAAAAATCTAAATATTGAGAAAATCGCCTTTGAAGTTGTCCAAATGAAGTCCTTAGCCGCCATATTTTACAATAAAAATTAAGTTAATATATTACCGTAGGAAATTTACAAAGTAATCGGTCATAAGAACATGGACGTTTACTTAATATCGCAATATGTTTGGCATAAAAGAAAAATCAATCATTTTGACCCATACAGTGTTTTTTTGGGCTATTGCTACAAATATACCCCAGCGACTTAAGACTGGTTTTGTGCTCCAGGGTCACATATGCTAGACCGATGTCTGCTGTATTCCATTGAAGGAGGATGCTTTTGCTAATGCATGATATTATAGAGAGGCTGACAGTGCATAATTACAAAGGAGCAGTGGCATAAAATAAGCACTCCTGGATTGACAGACAGGAACGTGGGTGGATGGATGGATTGACAGGAGGAATGGATGGATGTAGAAGTGAGATAGATAAAACCGCAGATAGACAGACACATAGATGAATAAAAAGACAGACAGACAGACAGAAAGTTCGATCACATGATCAAAGAGAGAGACGAATGACGAGTGGAACATACAAATGTTGCAGAACAATAGATAGAACGTTGAAGAATGATAGATAAACACCAAAGAATGAAAATTATGCTATGACCAGAGGTGTTTGACGTGATGTGAAGGAGGGCCATGTGTTGGTTTTCCCTCTCTACCAACAAAAGGGGGGGGGGGGGGGGGCTTCTAGGAAGAGAGGGGAAGCAATTTTTAGGGAAAACAGGAACTTTTTGCTGCCCAATAAGAGCTTCTTGACCCCATACAATGTCTGCAATGTTTTCTGCTTTTACCTCTTGCTCTCACTCCAAACTGTAATTTTTAAATTCTGAAGCTCTTCCATCTTCCAATTTAAAGGGGTCATATGATGCTATTTTTTTTTTTCCTTTCTCTTTGGAGTGTTACAAGTGTTATTGGTGCATAAAGAAGATCTGTAAGTTTGCAAAGACTAAAGTCTCAAACCCTAAGAGATATTCTTTAAAAAAGTTAAGAGTCAACCAAGCCTACCAAAATGGCTCGTTCTAACACACCCCCAACATATCTACATCACTATGTTGGAAGATTTGCATAACACCACCCAAATGTGCACGCAAAGAAAGAAGGCGTGGTTTCAGGAACGGCAGTTGTGTTGATGCAGCATGTCAGTGAGACGGTGTGTGTTTCAGTGCGAAATCAAAAGCGCTTTATTTGGCCTTCCGGAAATAGATGCAAATAGGAATCATTGGTTAAGATTTATTTAAAAACAGAACAGCACAACCCAGATGTTCAAATCTGTGCAACGCATTTTATGGACGACAGTTTTTTTTGAAAGTATTTTTGCTATTGACTGTTGCAAATGTTGATTTTTTGCGTCAGCGCAGAGTAACCGCGTTTGTTTGTGTGTGTGTGTGGTGGTGTGTGTGTGTGTTGTGTAGTGTGTGAGGGGAAGCAGGGGTCCACACAGGGCGTAAACTGCCTGTCAGAAATCTAGGCACGTCAGTTTCTTGGAATCCGCGGCTTGTGTACTGTCCATCGCACTGGGTCCCTGTCATGCGACTCGTGTTTGCCCCTTTCGGCTGACACTGATGGGAAAAGCTACTTACTTAATAACTGTCTTGAGTATTTACTTTGAACTTGAAGCTCCGCGATTATGGGGACGGGGCGTTACTTTCCGACACGTGCTTGTGGTGTCTGCCCAATCCAATGCACTGGTCCATCTTGGCCAATCAAAGCAGACTGCCTTGTCAAAGGAGGGGGCCTTTGTTGAAAACTACGTTTTTTTTGAGAGAGCGGTGCTCGAGGACCCTACCATAATGTACAGTATTTTAAAAACTGTGTTTGTGTTGAACATTAACAAGTCAACCTATTTCTGTTACAACCCCAATACACAAAATATGATCTTTAACTACTCATATTACGCCCGTTAACACACTCAACGACCGACCGAGATAACAACCCATAATCAGTAATCACTATGCTTGATCTCGGAATTATTTCAGTCGTCTAAAAGCCAGTGCGCTCCACTAACTCCGGCCCCAAGATATTTTCAATAAGTCCCTCAAGTGTTTAATAAAGTTTTACTTTCAATGCAGCCGTGAAAAATATCAAGTTCACTTTCTATCTTCTGCTTTTGGTTTGACCTCTTGTTAAAGGGATAGTTCACCCAAAAATGAGAATTCTCTTTCTTCTGCTGAAAATAAAAAAAGATATTTTAAAGAATGGTCCCCATGGTCTTTCATAGTTATTTTTTCTTATACATGAAAGGTTAGCTTGGGGAACCAGCCACCTGTTGTTTTCTTCAAAATATCTTCTTTTGTGTTCAATAGAAGAAAGAAACTCATAGAGGTTTGGAACAACTTGAAGGTGAGTAAATGATGACAGAACTTTCATTTTTGGGTGAACTACTGGGTGAACATCCCAAACTTTGACTTTCTTTCTTCTGTAGAACATAAAATATATTTTGAAACATTGGTATTGACTAAAACAGTTCTTCAAAATATCATCTTTGGTGTTCAGTAGAAGAATGTAAAGCTTCTGTAGAATGCATATTTCTTGCGTCACATAATGAAAACGTCACAAAGTGCTGGAAAAGCTGCACTGTTTTGCTGCTGTCGCGCTACTGAAAAATGTAGTTAAGTTAGCAGTATCGCAGCTTTTAATTAGTTACTCCCCTGTACGTGGATAACTTAATTGAAGTTAATGAGCATTGTTAGAGAGTGTGTGTGCAGGGTTAAGCTGATTACCGCATAGGACATTGTTCTTCCTGTGCATGTCGTGTGCTTCCTGCTGTCCAGAGCAGCACTTCTGGGCTTTAAGATGAAATGCAGCAAATCATTAGTTCTACTTAAAAGCCAACACACCTAAGAGAACGAGTGGGAGCAAAAGCGAGGTTGTAGGGGGAAAAAAACAGAGAGGAGGATAATTGAACAGCCTGATCCCTAGGTTATACCTAATCCTGTTTAATTAACTAAAAATCCTCCAGCATTTCATCAAAGCCAGCCAGAAAAGAAGGAGGAATGACAAATCTTGTGGTATGTCGTTTTAAATGCTCCATCTACCCTCTCCTTTCCTCCGTGTTCTCCTTTGGTTTGGAGAGTGCACTGCTGTGAGTATTTCTATTGTAGCTCAGAGCTCTTCACGCAGGCAGCCTTGTGGCTCAAAGTGCCTCTTAACCCCTCCGCTGCACCTTTCTTCCCAGCATGCACTACTCTGCCTGCCCATGTGACAATGAGAACGGTATTCAGGGATCAGCAGACCTGGGCTCCGCAGCGCAGGGATTTCAATTTCAATGAGCAGCACTGAAAGTTCTTCACGGAGAAAAGATAATGTTTAGGGTCTCACCCTCTCTGCTTGTGGAAAAAAAATAACTATAGACTACAGAAATAGCTTTTGGCAGTTAAATCTATAACCACACACATACATATAAAAATGCAGGTTTGAAAATTGTAATGGGGGCGTACAGATCAAGCAATTCTGTGCTATTTTTAAATGACTGGTCTAAATGCACAATGTGTTAGACCCGGGGTGTCAAGCACTAAAACAGCAATTTATATGCCTTGGTGTACCAGTGGAGAAAACACAATGCATGCTTTTCTGGAGTTAACAAAATCCTTTAAACGTTTTGCTCATTTAATAACAAAAATTGGGGGAAAACACAAGGAGTTTAGTCATTTCATCTACAAGCGGTCTTTAGATTACATATACATACTGTATGTAATTGTGTATGTAATCAAAAAGGTTAAATTTATTAAAACATACAAATGCTCACTGCACGATAACTTCAGCTTAAACAAGTCATCCAATGAATATTTCCACAATGTTAGGTTTAAAAAATAGTAATGACTACTTTAAATTACAAACCTATTAATATAACATTAATGAAACAATAGAGAAATTCAATTATTTATTACAACTACTATTTTATTGCCATCATTTCCTTGAGCGATGAAAACTTCAAAGTGGAAAATGAATTGTGTTTCTATGCCATGCATATTTAAATTAAATTTCTGCCACTTTAAGATACAAATATTTTTAAATATTTAAAATAAACATTTTAAAATGTGATTTATTTCTGTGATGTGAAAGCTGAATTTTCAGCATCATTACTCCAGTCTTCAGTCATTCAGTCAGTGTATACACACAAACAGCACACACACTGTGTGTGTGTATAAACGGGAACTACTACTGACTAAACTACTACAGGCCGTTGACACCCCTGCAATGTATAAAGGTGGTTAACTGCTGTGCAAACATTCCCTCTCTTATGGAGTGCCACTGTTTTATTCTCAAGTTTTGACTAAGAGGGAGAGAGAAGGTTACGCTTACTCAGCACGTCTCCTACTTCAGGCCCATGCGGGTGGGTTAATGTGGGTCAGAACCAAGGGCGAGATCTACTTTAACATCAACGGTCCTCCTGCCCAGCAGAATGTTGAATACAGCGAGAAAACAGCATGAAGTGGTCTAGATGCATTTCAAGTACACAATGCATTGCACCCTTCTGTGTTTTAAATGTATTGGAAATTTGTAAAACATGAACTGTTTAAAACTTTACTCAAAAAGCTTACAACTTGGGACACAATTATTAGTGAATGAGACTTATCATGAATGAGTATAATCTGTAACATTTGTATGCTATAATCGCATAATACACTTTCAATCATAATAGACATCAGGCTGAGACATTTAAAAAAAGCTGTGTTCTACGCTATGTTCAATTCTGCTATGCTCCATCTAGTGGTTTTGAATGGTAGAAAAAAACACACATTTGCAAATCTCCAGCCATTCCCTCTCATTAAATCTTCTTTCTAATCAGCAGTCCATCACACTCCCCCTTCTTTCCTGATTCATCCTCCAATGTTCTTTGTGAGAGGAGTTTGTGATCCTCCTCATATCCATCTCTCCCTTCATTCTCCTATTGTCTCATCCATCACACCCTCTTATAATGTTCCTGTTGGCCTTGAGGTTGAGAGGTAGGATAAAGGGGCCAAGAAAGCAAGAGAGACTGAGAGAAAGAGAGCAATGGCCATCCATAAAGATTCTTCTTTGTAAGCTGATATGTAAATCAATATTGATCAAAACAATAAAACAGGTTTCAAAAACACATTTTTGTTTGTTGGGGTTTTTCAATGATAATTATCTATCCATATAAAGATGATATTACTGATGTATCGGACAAGAGATCTTAAAGAGATATTTGCAATATTTCCAACACTGAGAAAGATCCTGCATGACCTGAAACGTGTGTGGTTTATAAATGCACTAAGCACATGAAATAATAAAAGAAGACTGCTAGTATTTTGTTGTGTAATCCTTTTTTTTGGATTTCCATCAAATGAATTGCAAATATTTAGTTTTTTCTCTCTTGGAACAATTTATTTACAACTTGCAATCATGTCACATTTAGGCTGAAAAAGTGTGGATGGATGATACATCAATGGAAAGCTAATTTATTAAATCTCAATTTCGAATTGAAAAAGTACCTTTGCGGGTTTTGATCTCCTCAATTTAAAATTTTCTTTAAGAGATATTGCCCTTAGAATTAGCACCAAATGATAACCTAAATAATGCAGGCAGAAACAATTAAATATCTGATATTGATTGACACAAAAAAGACAGCTATATTGTGCCCTTACATTGTGTGAATATTTAATATCACTTTAGTTGTCAACAGTGTTGGGCAAGTTACTCTGAAAAATGGAAGCAATTGATCTGAGATCCTTTTAAAAAGTAACACGTTACTGTTCTGAGAAACTTATTTCAAAAGTAATTAGTAACATTACTAGTTACGTAACTTTTTTCTCCATGAAATTTATGATAATCAAGCATGGCATGATCTGATAAATATTTGTATTAAAGCATCAAACTTCCAGCACAATGTATTTTGTAACTAAAGAAAGGACGGCTGTGGTGCATGGTTTGGGCATGGGCAGAAAGCCAGCAAAGAGCGATGCATTAAAATCGCTAAAAGACATCTCAGATCATGCAAATTTTCACAAATCCTGTTATAACACATGAAATATATGAATATGAATCTTCAAATGTTTACAATTCGTGTGTATTAATGGAGGATTCTTAGCACGCACATTTCGCACTGCATGATCAACGCTGGCAAAAACTGTTATAAGCCTAATAGAAACGGCATACGCTTGCAACGTTAGGTTTATTTCATGTGCTTGCGCAGAGAGCATAACATTTATGTGTGTTAGATATTTTATGGTTTAGATATTTCTATTTTTGCTGGAGTCCGTGATCATTTTATCTCCGGCATCCCGCACACACAAGAGTGTTACCCTCCCGCACCAGCACTCGACATATTGTCAGGGCCGGCACTGAGCTCGGTTGCCTCAGGTCTCGCGGGAAAGGCTCTAAACCACTTGACTTGACAGTGCGTGTGCTACATTCTTTTTTACAATCTCCAGATTATAAAACACTGCATCCTGTCAGCAATGTAACGCGGCAGTAACATACAGAGACCTCGGCTTGTAACTATAACTATACTAATTACTATTTTGAAAATTATAACGCGTTAAATTACTCCGTTGCTAAAATAGTAATCAAATTACAGTAACGCGTTACCAAGTAACGTGTTACTGCCCAACACTGGTTGTCAAGTTCATTTTGAATTAGTGATGCACCGAAATCACTTGACATTTATTTGATTAACACTTAAATAAAAACTTAGCTGTATTAAAACATTTAAATTGCACATCAAGCAATTTGTATGTATACTTGATATAAACATTAGACTCCGTGTTTTAGTGAAATATAAAGTGAGAGTGAAAGTGAAGTGACGTGTGGCCAAGTATGGTGTCCCATACTCGGAATTTGTGCTTCGCATTTAACCCATCCAAGTGCACACACACAGCAGTGAACACACACACCGTGAACACACATCCGGAACAGTGGGCAGCCAATGCTGAGGCGCACGGGAAGCAATTGGGGGTTCGGTGCCTTGCTCAAGGGTCTGACTCAGGGTGAGGGTGAGACCTTCGGGTTACAAGTCCGACTAGGCCACAACTGCCCCCATTTAATGGTTAATGGTGGTTGTAATAAAAAATGTATGAATATTGCAGTTTTGTTCATGCAAATATCTTGGTTTATCAAAATAAGGATAGAGACAAGAAAGTTACAAGTATATCGTCAACCCAGCCACACTGCTGACATGTTTAACTGTTGTAGCTTATCCATGAAACAGACAGTTATAAACATGCCATCAGAGAAATGCTAATTACTGGTATTTTCTGTTGACAAAATGTCAGTGCATCACTATTTTAAATACATTTTTGAGAAGGCTAAGAAATGGAGTGAAATGAAGAGATCTAAAAAAGTAAGAAACAAAATGTGTCGCTGCATCTCAAAGTATATCTCATTAGCTTCACTTACTGCTTTGCTGTCTATGTTTAAGTCTTTCCCCTTCTGTTCTCTAAAGCATCATTTAAGCTGGTGGAGTTTTATTAAGAGCCGTCTACCTGAGTCCTGCTACACAGCTGTTCCCACCTCTCCTAGGAAACGTCCTGTCACACAGAAACACTGACACACAGCCGGATGGCCATCAGGGACAAGCTAACCATAGCCTTCACCTGACATGTAAGGGCTCTCTGTACAGTCAAAGAGTGTTTATATCATAACAGCACAGCCCTTGACATAAAGGTTCAAAACAGAAGAAAAACACAGTAGTGAGAGATGTCATGTGAGAGAACACAGACACAGGCTAAGCATTCATCTCCATTAAAGTTACAGCCAAAACCACTATTAGAAATAAGACCTTGTGACCTCATCAGAGGTATCATGAAATGAGCCCAAAAATGTGCAATAAATAAATAAATAGATAGTAGTTCTTTAGATAATCTATTGTTCTATTATAATATTTTAATGTTTATAACTATATATGTTTAATAACCCAAGCAAAATTGTAACTGACGTTGACAGTCAGTCATCCCATGCATTTTAAATTATAGGAATAATCATCTTTATGATAATAAGTCCTTTTGTGCTCACGAGAGAAAAAATGTCATATGAGATTATGACAAAAAAGTAGTCATATAATGATAAAAGGGTTGGTTTTTATCTACAATAATGATCACTGATGATCATTTTTTTTGGAAGTTCAAAACAGAGGTTTTTGCTCAAAAACATTACATTATCATATTTAAACAATTAATTAAAATCATTTAAAATTATATTTACATCTATATAATTTCATATTTAAATAAAAACATATTTTAATAGATTACAAACTGGAAGTTTAACGTGAAAAACTGATCAGAATGCTGCCTAAAAGCTTGGCTTGGGTAACAGACCTCTAGAGCCAAATGGCAAAGGCATGAGACCATGAGCCGGTATGATTGGCATGAGTTAATATCTGCTTCCAGAAAAAGCTGCAAGAAAGCATGGCGAAAATCCTTAATACTGCATGCATGTTCCTTGGATCTGTAAACAGCTGGGGAGGGAGGAATAATATGGAGGAAAATTGAGAGGGATAAATATGCTCTGGTGTCTTGCCAGCATTCCTCAAAGTACAATTCATCGCGAAAGTACATATAATAGAGAGATATTAGAAACAGTTGGCTAACTGCTGTGCAAACGCTTGTGGAGCGAAGCTTTGATACTTTCAGTGTTTCAGCAAGAACGAGAAAGGAGATTTTGCTTTCTCAGCACACCATCCTGTCTGAACCTATGCAGGTGGGTTAATGTGGGTCAGAACCAAGGGCTAGATCTACATTAACACCACTGGGCCTCCTGCCCAATGTCGAACAGGGAGTAAAAAAAGAAATGTGAAGAGGGACAAAACAGAGCTCTAGAGATGCATTTCAAGAGGACAGTGATATTAGTCAACATTTACAGCTTTCAAAGTAAGTAGTTATTTACAGCACTATTATGCAACTTACAGTACACTTTAGTACTTGCTACAACAAGCATCTAATTTACTATTGCAAAGAGTAAGAGATTTTTTTTTAAATTCTTAGTTAAAATGGGTAAAACAGTAGTACCGTTAATACATTAAAAAAAGATCTGCTGATTGTACATAATGTTAATGGTTCACATATGAAGTTGAGTTTACAAAAAATACTTCTGAGAGTCTAACCAGGTAAATGTACTGTAAACATTTAAAATGTGACAAATTGCATATAACTAAAACATATGATTTTTTGAAAGTATGAAGGCCAACCCCTAAGGTGTAAGCAGATCATACTTTTTCCAACTTTCTAAAATTTCATTAGTAGAAAAAATATATAATTATATAGAAATATAATAAATTTTAAAGAAAAAAGGTAAATATAAAATATTTATTTTGTTTCTATATGAAATATAAAAAACTACAATACATAATATAATATTGTCATTATTCAAATATATAATGAGGTTGTCAGCTCAAAACAAATAAGTTAATAAAGCTTTACTTTTTTCCTGTACATTAGAATGTGTCCTGTCCCCCCCCAAGCAAAAAATTATGACTATCATACATTTTTACCATTATTTACAGAAGACACCCACTAAAACATCATTCAGTGTAATAAATTCAGTGTAATTCAGATAACAAAACATCTTGTCATGCATATTTAGAACCAGAATTATTAGAGGTCATTAAAAGACTCACAAAAGAATCACAATGCTGCCATGCAAAAAACAATTGGAATTTTAAAACTTTTACCAATCTTTGCGACTATCATTCAAACCACTAGGTTTTACCCATTTGTCAGCGAGAAATGATTGTTTTTAATCATTTAAAAAAATAATACAATTCAGTATGATTACTTTTTCTTTTATATATTTTAATAAGCACAGGTCAGAATAAGCATGTTGTTTGAATTTTTAACTGTTTTGCTGAATGGCGATAGAACATTATTTCACCAATATTTTGACATTTTATTTTCACAAAAGTTCTTTGAAACATTAAAGAAGACAATTTACCTGCATTTGTGTGTATAAAATCTCCACACCCTAGGACATCCTAGCATCATTGCAGTGAATTTTACACATGTAGGTAACTCTCTAAAAAGGTAGCAGCTGGAATAATTTCCCTTCAAGCAGCTTGAGGTTAAATGTTTTGCTTAAGGGCAAAACTGTGAAAGCTTATGGCTTACTACTTGTGGGAATCGAACCATCCACCATTTGATTACACATTCTAAGCTTTATCCACTCTGCCACACCACCCTTGGGAAAAATTTGTGTCATAAGATAGAAATGAAACTATAGAGAAAAAAAATCAGTGTGCAAAACTACAAAACCTCTTTAACCACCACCACATGTGAAACATGTCAGATTGACTGGATCAGTCAGTCCACTGTATTATCAGGCGCGAGCAGTCTGTCTGTATCTGTCAGTAACCCACACTGCTCATGAAGAACATATGAGCATGTCGTCTACTGATCCTGAGTGGCAGAACAATTATATCACCTATCAAATCCATGCCCTCTCATCATAGCCCCCTTCAATCATAAATCTCAACAACCTGCCACCCCCATCCTCCTCTAGGCAGAAAATTCCCCAGATGCTGTTCTTTTCCCTGATGCAAGGCCTTTAAGATCCAGCCAGCCTGTGGAGATGAGTGTTGTTGGCAGCTTCCACTGGCAGCGATCCACAGGGAAAAACTCATCAGCCTGTGTCCATGGGCTGGGATGCAGTATTTTGCGACAACGACAAGGTCTGAGCTCCTCCAGGATGGGATGAAGGATATCTACCTCTGACACTGATCTGAAGGCTAGACATCATTTCCGCGAACATCACAAACTCATTTTTCCAGACATTCGCTGAAACATAAATCTCAGATTGGAATCAATTATCTGGACCCGGTGTGGACTGAAGTCCTCTGGTACAGCGGCTTCTGCCGTTCCATCATAATCCAGGGGAGTTATAATAAAACATAGCGCCCCTTCATGACCCTGCTCACATCTGTGCAGAATTAATATCTCCATATGCCTCTGACCCCTTTCCTCTTATTCATTTCCTCATATCGGAGGTGAAAACAGTCCATGCTTGGGGAATTAAATTATTTTCATTTGAGACCTTTTGAAGGCACATCCTCCCTAAAGAGTGATTTTAATAATCTGACCGAAACATCTTAATTATCTCTCTAAATCTAAATCCTCAGTGACCAAACAATGTGTCATTCCTCTCATCTGGATATATGTGCGTGCTTTCAAATCTGCCAATTTCCTTTCAGTAAGATAACAGACCTGATCTTTCTGGGAGGACAGCTTTAAGTAGTTTTAAGCACTATTCTATAACAGAGTCCCAGAACGTCAACAGATTAAAAAGGATATATTCCTTAAATCTGACTGAACATTCAACCCATCACAGTTATAATCAAATGCATCAATATTTAACAGCAATTTCAAACAGGGGGTTGGGAAAGTATCCAAAATATATATATGTGTATACAATGCTGCTTGAAAGTTTATTAAGAATAGTCTATTTCTGCATAAATGTGAGCCGAAACATAATTAGATTTTCACACAAATCCTGAAAGTTGACAAAGAGAACCCAATCAAACAAATGAGATAAAAATATATACTTTGGCATTTATTTATTTATTCAGGAAAATGATCCAATATTACAGATCTGTGAGTGGCAAAAATATGTGAATCTAGGATTAGCTGTTAATTTGAAGGTGAAATTAGATTCCATCTGCTCAGAGGTGTTTTTATTCAGTGAGATGACTATCAAGTGTCAGTGTGTGCCCTGTTTTATTTAGAGAATAGGGATCTATCAAGGTTTGGTCATGTTTGTGGAAGTGTACACTCTAAAAAATGCTGGGTTGTTTCAACCCAACTTTGGGTCAAATATGGACGAACCCAACTTTTGGGTTAAAATGTTATGTAAAAATTTAACCCAACTGTTGGGTTAGTCCATATTTGACCCAAAGCTGGGTTAAAACAACCCAGCATTTTTTAGCGTGTATCATGGCACAAACAAATGATCTCTGAGGACCTCAGAAAAAGAGTTGATGTTGTTCATCAGGCTAGAAGAGGTTTCAAAGCCATTTCTAAAGAGTTTGGACTCCACCAATCCACAGTCAGACAGATTGTGAAAAAATTGAGGAAACTCAAGACCACTGTTACCCTCCCCAGGAGTGCTCCACCAACAAAAAACACTCTAAAAGCAAGACGTGTAAAAGTCCACTTGGTTTCAAAGGACTGCAGACTAACTTCTAAGCAACTAAAGGCCTTACTCAAATTGGCTAATGTTAATGTTTATGAGTCCATAATCAGGAGAACACTGAACAACCATGGTGTCAATGGCAGAGTCGCAAGAAGAAAGCCACTGCTCTCCAAAAAGAACATTGCTAAACATCATGTGGACAAGCCAGAGGAATACTGGAGAAATGTTTTGTGGATGGATGAGACCAAAATAGAACATTTAGGTTTAAATGAGCAGCGTTATGTTTGGAAAAAGAAAACACTGCATTCCAGCATAAGAACCTTGTCCCATCTGTGAAACATGGTGATGGTTGTATCATGGTTTGGGCATGTTTTGCTGCATCTGGTCCAGGACGACTTACCATCACTGATGGAACAATGAATTCTGAATTATACCAGCAAATTCTGAAGGAAAATGTCAGGAAATCTGTCCGAGAACTGAATCTCAAGAAAATGGGTCATGCAGCAAGACAACGACCCCAAGTACACAAGTCGTTCTACCAAAGAATGGTTAAAGAAGAACAAAGTTAATGTTTTGGAATGACTGAGTCAAATTCCGGACCTTAATCCAATTGAAATTTTGTGGAAGGACCTGAAGCAAGCAGTTCATAGGAGGAAACCCACCAACATCACAAAGTTGAAGTGGTTCTGTACTGAGGAATAGTTTAAAACTCCTTCAAGATGTTGTGCAGGACTGATCAGCAGATACAAGAAACGTTACTTTCAGTATTGCTGAAAAAGGGGGTCCTACCAGATACTGAAAGCAAAGATTCACATACATTTTCCACTCACAAATATTTAACACCGGATCATTTTTCTCAATAAATAAATGACAAAGTATATATTTTTGTCTCCTTTGTTTGATTGGATTCTCTTTGTCTACTTTCAGGACTTGTGTGAAAATCTAATTATGTTTTGGGTCATATTTATGCAGAAATGTAGAAAATTCTAAAGGGTTCACAAACATTCAAGCAGCACTGTATATACACACACACAGATACTATAATATATAGTCCAATTCTACAATTTTGGTTGCACCAAACTTAAATGCTAAAGGAAGTACTTTTTTTTTAAATAAATTCAATGTGTTAAATGCTAAAACTAAATAGGCATGGGTGGTAACCATCTGTAAGAGGATAATGCAGAGAGAACTGGATTGCATTAAGGCATGCATGTGTGCAAGTAAACTACAGTAATCAAGTATAAAAAAATCAGGAGAGATCAAGAGACAGGATCGGGTGATGATAACAAAATAGGAATTTATTTAGATATAATGTGTAATAAATTCTACCTGATCAGCAAAGAATTGAGCTATACTGCAGAAGGTCTTCAATCGACATGCATAAAATAATAATAATAATAATAATAACTAAATGTGTTCAGCATTACAACGGCATCACAATATAATCAAATACAAACACATTGTTTATCTGCTAAAGATTACATTGAACAATTATTAAAATTATTAGTAATTTCAATACTTAATAAAAGGACTGTAAAGACCATTTAAATGTGGAAATAGGGGAAAAAAAATTAGTTAATAGTTTTAATCACGTTTTATTTTACAGGATATTTGTACTTTTAGCTTTCATACCGTTGCCTTTATATTGTATTTTGTTTAACGAACATAAACATAATTTCTTTTTTTTTATTACAATGTGCAATAATAAAAACATAGTAAATGATAATCGTAATTGCATTCTAATATTATCATATTTAATATCTAAAATTGTATTAGTTCAGCCATAAGTATTTATTTTCCAGACCACAAAACTGGGCAGACAGAATGGCATGGAACTGGACAAGTAAACAAGAAACTTCAAATACATATCAATACAAAAAGCACCACACACTGTCTCCATGAGGATGGTGTGTTGTGGTATTTTAATGCTGTGTGTTGACAAACTGGGCAGTGAGCCGGTGCCCATGGGCCCAGTGACCCGACCTAGCATGAAAACAAACCATAGAAAGAGAGAGTCAATTAGCAGATGCATCTGATGAACAGTGCCAGCTATAAATCCATCGAGCAAATCAGAAACGATGTCCTCTGCCAATAAACTCCAGATCGATAGGCTCCGAGCTGATGATTAATCTGGATGCTGAATACATACAGACAACTAGGGCAGATGACAGTGACAGAGGCTGAATAGCACACAGATAAAAGAGAAACTACATGAAAGTAACCTTCGTAGGTCAATTACTGCCATCCCTCACACACGGCGGCGAAAATTGGCAAGTGTAGGCACTCTGGGTAAGAGCGGTTCACGTCTGTAGAGGAGTCACATGCACATCGACTAAGGCTCAGTGTGAACTTCACTCAGAGAGTGATGGGCATTTAGTCATTTAATGGGTTTTTGCAGCAGACGGTCTCAGCGGCAAAGCTCATACTGTTACTTTTGCTGCTATAGTCAACAAACACTAAAGACCAGTCATTAGAGAGTCACATGACACTAAAAACCAGATGGAACAAACAAAACAAACTCACATGCTGATGGTTCATGTTGTGCTTGCTAATTTCCTGTGCTCTTGCCAGCGATCATGCACACACATCCAAGTACACTTGCGCAGAAAAATCCAGGCCCATGATGTAGGTTTGCCCATGGCGCTGTGTGTATGTCCTAACAAATGTCATTTGGATCAATAAAAATCTTCTATAAAAAACTATATACTTATATGGATGGGCCCGAGTTTATATGGCGTATGCATGTGCGTGTAACCATGCTTTTAAAGATAAGCAGGGCATATAATGCAGAAAACTGCATTTTGCATTCAAGGCATGTATGCAGGCAAAACACTAACCAAGTGGGGGGGAAAAATCAGGAAGAGGAGAGAGAAAATGGGAAGATGATTCAATATTTATAATGTTTTTTTGATTTGTAATACAGTTTAAAAATGGTAAAACATATTGTATATCTTAAAGTATGGAATAATTTACTAAAACATTATAATTCTATGTGGCTGTGTGGGGGTGATAGGAATATATGATATCATATACTTATATATTTCAATAAATTAAACAATGTGTATAGCGCTTTTCACAATGCAAATGGTTGCACAGCAGCTTTACAGAAAGGAAGTTCTTAGAATTCAGGGGCTCGCTACGTTCGGACGTTTTGCTTAATGCTCGCGCTTGCTCTATTTTGTACTTTTCCTTTGATTTTCTAGATTTTTATCACAGATCAGCACCGTGCTCAAACCACATCTTTTGGCACTCAAAACACCCACAACCACACTTCGGGACTGGATAAACCCGAAAAAGAAGACTTTTGCCCCCCATGCAGCAGCTTACATTCGGAGAATGTAACCCCCATCTGCCCCCCCCTTCCACATCAGAGCAACAGAAAACTGCCTCTGTGACTCTACTTGCTGCCTGCCCCCTTCCCCACTTTCTTTTCACCATTCTCCTGCTTTTTCACACGGTTCCACTTATTTTATGTTTACCCATGCTACATATGCGGAGTTCACGGACAGCCATATCCCCAATGCCTGGATGTTTTTAGTCTCGTGGTCGACGTTCGCGCGGTTCCGTGTCATCCCTCCTTTATTCCCCAGTGCCCTAGCCATTTTCCACGTGCTTGGCCATTGTCTGGCATGACCAGCGACCTTCGGTCACTTAGCTTCGTATGCACAAATCAGGTGGGCGAGCGCAGAAAAGAGTAGAAGAGAGAGAGTCCAAAGGCAGTAGAGACATCAGATTGTCATGAGTTTCTCGTATTGCTGCCGTAGCATTCTCTACCCCAGATATGGCTATGACAAAGCTTGTGAATACTGGTATTCTACCAACCCCCTATACATCTTGAGAACAGATCTGAAGCATTAATGAATGCGGGTGAGGAATCCCCAAACGTGATTAAACATGGATCGGATCAGCCACCAGCTAACATCACTACTAACAGACGCTCAAGGTCGAGCAGACAACGGCTTTCAGCTCAGAGCCCCGAGCCCAGGACTCTGAGAGTGGGCGACTCCATTATCAGAAACAACAGTAGCAGAAATTCAGCAACTTTCTGCTTTCCCCAAGCAACAGTTTCTGATTTGAACAAAGAACTCTGGAAAATTCTAATGAAGCACAAGACTACGAATCAAATCATCATCCATGTGGGGAAGAATGACATTCGGAAAGAGCAGTCAGAACTCCTTAAGAAGGACGTCAGTGAAATATTTGAACCCTTCGAGACTTAAAGTTCAGCGTTCTATAATGGGCCAACTCCCAGCAGCAGGAAACTAAATGTTTCAGGTTGTTGGCTTAACACATGGCCTAAGAAGAATCTGCAGTAAAAAAGGAGTCAATTTCATCGATAAATTCAATCTTTTGGGCCATAGACAACTGTTTAAACTGGAGGGCCTCCACCTAAACAAACTTGGTGCAAAAGTGCTAAAGGACAACATCTACTTCTACCTCCGTCATCCTTCAGCAGAGTGTGCCAAACTACTCAACCCTGAATGGCACACACACACCTGGACAGAGTATGAATGACCATAGGACTTCATATCAGCTTCCGAGTCATCATGTGGTTGACACATCCAACAAGGACACTGATAACACCACGCAGCCAAGACAAGCACTGCTCATGGACACCATCCCTGGCTGAGCCCTGCACACAGAGCTCATCACAGACAGACTGTGATGCATCAGAACAGCTCCAAGACTCAGCACACAAGGACGACTCTCTGGAAAACAGCCAGGGAAGCCAGGACAACAAATTTCAGCCACCGGAAACACCAGAGCCACATCCCTGCTCACCAGACACATTATCCCTATCTCCAACATCTCCACTTCTAAGCTTCTCACCGAAAATGGAGGAACTGGTTTATGCTGGGACCAGACTCTCCCACTCTTGTGCTGCAAGCCCCCAGATATCAACTAAAAAAAACGGAGGGCCCCACAACCACCGAAGCCTGTGGACCCAGCTGTCTTTCCTCTCCTGTGAGAGCTCTCCGGCCGCTGCCACAAAGGCAGGGCCCGAACCCTCCATCTGCTGTAGGTGAACCAAAAACAATTGATAGCAGCTCTCAGTGATATGTGTTGGGTCCCCGCTATAATAGCAGCAACAGTCACAAATGTTTACAGAACAAGCGGGAAACCAGTGTGCCTGTAGTTTTCTCTATTTATGTTTTATCACGTGATAGAAAGTCTAAAGCCTTCACAAGCCGTAAGGCCGATTCATCTAATCTGCGGCCTGTTATGCACCAAACTAATATTGCTGTTGAGACAAAAACCAATGCCAAGAAGTTAGCATTTTTAAACATTCACTCACTAAAAAAATAAATCCTTTCTAATCAATGACTTAATAACCACAAAAAACCTGGATTTTATGTTTCTAAATGAAACATGGCTAGAAGACAGCTGCAGTGCGACGGTCCTCAATGAAACAGCCCCTCCTAACCTCACTTTCATGAGTGTTTGCAGGACTATTAGGAGAGGTGGAGGTGTAGCTGCTCTATTTAAAGATGTCTACCAATGCAAGCAAGTGTCATTTGGTCAGTACTTGTCGTGTGAATATCTCGGTATGTGTTTGCGAAAGGTGCTCCACCATTCTGTTTATCATGATTTACAGGCCTCCAAAATACTCTCCAGACTTTGTTGAAGAGTTCACAGAAATGCTATCAAAGATTTCCTCAGAGTTTGACTGTTTTGATATTGCAGGGGATTTTAATATACACACAGATAATGCAGAAATCAAAACTACAAAATAAATAATAACTGTTTTAAACACTTTTGACCTAATCCAGCATGTGCATGAACCTACACACAATCATGGACATACTCTAGATTTAATCATCAATAGAGGTCTAAACATTTCATCCATTGATATTAAGGACGTAGCACTATCTGATCACATGTTACCATTGAATCTAGATCCGGTCTCAGTCAGAAAGAGATGGCATTAACGAAAAACACTAGGGTGCTATTTATGGAGCTATATCTTTAAACACATAAGAATGTCCCGCAGACTCTGTATTTCTCCTGATTCCTCTTACTCAAAAAGCTAAGAAGTTATTGAGAACAGCGCCTTTGAAAGTCAGCAGGAGGAATGGCAGACAGGATCATCAGCTGGGGAGGAAAATCAACAGCAGTCAGGATGAAAAAAGACAATGCAGCAAAGTGGCGGGATGTGGTGGAAGACGAACTGACAACACTATAGCATAATTTAAGAAGCCTCGTACGTCAGTGTGGAACTAGCCACAGCTAGACAGAGTTTTTCTCAAACCTTATAAACAGTAACTTGAACAACACTTGCACTCTTTTTGCTACTTTTGAGAGACTGACAAACCCCCCAAATCCGATTGCCAGTGAAATGCTCTCCGACAGCAAATGCAAGGAGTTTGCTTCCTTCTTTTCTGAGAAAATCAATAATATCAGGAAGGCGATTAGAACATCCCCAAGTTATGCAGAGGTTAGAAATATTCGACCACAATATCAAAAAGAAAATACTATGTCTATTTTTGAAGCAACTGATAGCAACATTTTGGAAGAAATAGAGCAGCACCTAAAAATCGTCAAACTGCTATCTTGACACACTTCCCACATAATTTTTCAAAAGGGTGCTTAACTGTTTAAAAGCAGATCTCTTAGAAATGGTGAACACCTCATTTCTTTCTGGGACTTTTCCAAACTCCCTGAAAACTGCAGTTGTTAAACCCTTCTGAAAAAGAGAAATCTTGATAACACCGTATTGAGCAACTATAGACCAATATCAATTCTTCCTTTTATAGGCAAGATTATTGTAAAGGTAGTCTTTAATCAGCTTAACAAATACTTAAACTCAAATGGATAACTGGACAATTTTCAATCTGGTTTCAGACTGCATCATAGCACAGAGACAGCGCTCATTAAGTTAATAAATGATATTTGCTTTAATTCTGATTCTGGCAAAATATTAGTGCTGTTACTACTAGATCTCAGTGCTGCGTTTGTTACTGTCGATCATAACATACTACTAGTGAGACTGGAAAACTTGGTCGGGCTTTTTGGCATGGTAATTAAATGGTTCAGGTAATACTTAGAAGGGAGAGGTTATTATGTGAGTATAGGAGAGAATAAGTCTAAGTGGACGTCCATGACATCGGAGTCCCACAAGGCTAAATTCTTGCACCACTCTTGTTTAGCCTCTATATGCTCCCACTAAGTCAAATAATAAGAAAGAACCAAATTGCCTATCACAGCTATGCAGATGATACCCAGCTTTACCTAGCCTTATCTCCAAATGACTACAGCCCCATTGACTCCCTCTGTTAATGCTTTGATGAAATTAACAGTTGGATGTGCCACAACTTTCTTCTTTTAAACAAGGAGAAAACTGAAGTCATGGCATTTGGAAACAAAGATGAAGTTCTCAAGGTGAATGCATACCTTGACTCTAGGGGTCTAAAAACTAAAAAACAAGTCAGGAATCTTGCTGTGATTCTGGAGACAGACCTTAGTTACAGCTTTGACATGACTACTGAAACTAAATCAGCATACTATCATCTCAAAAACATTGCAAGAAGTAGATGTTTTGTTTCCAGTCAAGACTTGGAGCAACTTGTTCATGCCTTTATCACCAGCAAGGTAGACTATTGTAATGGTCTCCTCAACGGCCTTCCCAAGAAGACCATTAGACAACTGCAGCTCATACAGAACTCTGCTGCCAGGATTCTGACAAGAACCAGAAAATCTGAGCATATCACAACAGTTCTCAGGTCCTTACACTGGCTTCCAGTTATATTTAGGATTGATTTAAAAATATTTTTACTCGTTTATAAATCACTCAATAACCTGGGACCTAAATACATGGCAGATATGCTCACTGAATATAAACCAAACAGACCACTCAGATCATTAGGATCGAGTCAGTTAGAAGTACCAAGGGTTCACACAAAACAAGGGGAATGTGCTTGTAGTTATTATGCCACCCGCAGTTGGAATCCGCTTCCAGAAGAGATCAGATGTGCTACAACATTAGTCACATTTAAATGCAGACTCAAAACTCATTTGTTTATTTATTTAATGAGCACTGTGCGATGTCCAAACTGATTGCACTATATTATATGTATAATCGTTTTCTTAAATTCATTTTAAACCTCGTAAATCAATTTTTTTTTTTTTTTTTATAATTTTCAAAGTTTTAAATTCCTTGTTTTATTGTTGATTATTGTTTTTATTTTATTTTATGTAACGCACTTTGAATTACCATTGTGTATGAATGTGCTATACAAATAAACTTGCCTGGCCTTACACCTATATTTTAGTAACAGTTACAGTGGGGGACCTCGCAAGTTGCTCTCTATGATGGCACCTCATGTTCGTTAAAAAAAAAACAAGCAGTTAGTTAATTCATGTAATCAAAACAGGACGGTGAATGAACACACTATAACCGCCACTGCATAATGTTGATATCCAACTTATAGCAAAATTTGTCGTTTAGGTTTTTGTATGTTGTGGAGGTGGCATCCTATGATGAAGTAAGTACACACACCACACACATATATCTAGATATATAGATATATATATATATCAAATATACTGCGCATGTGTGTGGGTGTGGGCAGGGTGTAAGGGTGATTTTTGTATTTTAACATAACGGATTTGAATGGTTGTTACTAGAAAGATTGTTATAGAATTATGAGATGATGGGTAGTGGAAGTTTTGTGAAACAATAATAACACACAAAAAAAAAAATCCAGTTTCCTGCAAGACTATCCAAATCACACTCTTCTCTTTTCCTATCTGTATGTCTGACATTAGTAGTGTACGTGTTGAGACAAGGTGGAGCTTTTTTAATTATTTACCAACAGGAGTCCATGACAGAGGTGTCAGCCAATGAGAGGTCAAAGCCAAGAGATCAGCCAATGGGAAAAGATCACGCATATCATCAATACTGCACTGCCTCGTTAGAAATGTGGACACAGCGAAATTCATGTCTCCATCTATTCTCTCTCATAAGAGGCGGCGAGTCATGCTGCAGATACAAGAGCTTGTGCAACAGATGGTCTGGGTCCAGACAGGACAATGGGATGCTGGGTATGGGATGCGGGGGAGGGGTTAGTCTCAAATGTATTAAATGACATGCTTAGGTCTTCCTTTAAGGCTCAAACGAGGACAGAGGAGATGAAAGGCAAAAACAGGGTGGAGAGTCCTATTAATTAGCTACAAGCTTCTACTGCTCAAATTGCTAATTATATTGCAACCACAAAGTACAGAGGAACAAGTCACTTGTGAGCAGAGGTTGGTTGTAAACACTGTGTAGCCTAGTTGGTGCATTAAATGTTATCACTGTACAGTAAACAAGGTATGAGTGATCCAGACAGTAAGCAAATACATAATATTTTATTTAACAATTTTTTGAATGCAGTGCAGCCTGCTTTGGATAAAAGCATAAATATACATATCATTGTGATACATGTCCAATAACTTAGTAAGGTTAACAAATCTATTTTGTTTTCACTAGGAACCATCAAATTCTCAATATGTTCCTCGTCTTCCAAACTGTCTTTAAATCCTGTCGTCAAGAACAACCGATTATTTCAATCTACATTATATAAGGATTGTGTAACCAGACTAAAGCTCAAACTCATTTCCTGGTGTGGTTTGTGGAGGATTTTATGCTGTATGTTTCTCACTACATTAGTCTGAAAATAAATAAATAAAACCAGCCCGAGTTCTCTTCAGCATGAAAGAAAGACTGCCACGTCAAGTCTGGGCGTCGCTTTTTCCCTTCACAGAATAATTCAGCACTTGTGTATGTGTGCGAGCGAGTGAATGCGAAAGAAAAAGCTAGAAAACAAGTTAAGTGAGTGAGAGTTTCATTCATCTAAAATTGCTTTATATGTAGTAATTTAAAAAGCAAAAGCTTACTTAAAAGGCCAATAATAAAAATGTCTTAGGACAAGTTATTTGGCAAGTGAACGTCTCGGTTACGTATGTACCCCTCGTTCCCTGAAGGAGGGAACGGAGACGTCACGTCGGGGACTGACGAATTGGGATCTCGCTTAGAGGGGCCAATCTACTTCCGAGTGTAAAACTAAACGAGCCAATGCACATTGGGATGATTGCATCCAGCTGCCGCTGATAACAGCGTTAGTATAAGTAGGCAGCAGATGAAGCGCATATTCAGCTTTTCGGAGGACGAGAGCCGGTGACCGGCCGCTCAGCGGTGAACAGGAGATGTGGCGACGGGACGTACGTCTCGTTCACCTCCTTCAGGGAACGAGGGTATCATACGTAACCGAGGACGGTTCCTCCAGTCGGGCACTCTCGACGTCCAAGTCGGAGGGACCGAAGAATTGGGATCCACAAAAGGCACAGCTACCTGCCCCTGCCAGTGTCTGTGGAATGACATCCTGCGCGCCTATTTTTTGGCGTAGGCCAGGGAGGCTTCTTCACAAGAGGACAGCTCCGTGCTTGGCAGGTAGGTGGGGTACCAATGAGTAAGCTTGGATAACACTGGAAACCGTACCCGTTCTATTGAACAGGGGGGGCGTACGGCGCTCGAACTTCCGAAGGAGTCAGGAAGCAATAACATATGACATCCAGGTGTCATATGGAAGAAGCGAGGTGATGAACCCTCTTTGCTATGGCAGAAGTCTTGCCGGGGACACGGGTCAAAGGAATATAACAGTGGACCTTTACACATATGGGATCCGCTTAGGTCTTACATTTGGAACTCAGCCTTCTACCGGTTCTCGAGGATTTAGCGAGTGAAGGCCTGGCGCCGGACGGTCCGCCATGTCTGGCTGCCGAGGGTATGGAGGAACTCAACAGGGTCTACTAAATGGATTCTCTGGAGTGGTTTTTGTAAGCCGACCCGAAGCCGGGGCCTCTCCGTGCTTCTACCCGTTTGAGGTGAGAACACCGGAGGATACCATCTCCACACGAAGGCTATAGAATCTAGCAGACGTGTTAGGGGTCGCCCAGCCCGCAGCCCTACAGATATCTGCTAGCGAGGCGCCACGAGCCAGAGCCCAGGAGGACGCAACACTTCTAGTAGAGTGAGCTCGCAACCTGAGCGGGCAGGGCACACACTGTGCCTGATAAGCCAGGGTGATGGCATCCTCTATCCAGTGGGCCATCCTCTGCTTGAGACGGCATTCCCCTTCTGCCGGCCCCCGTAACAGACAAGAGCTGATCTGAGGTCCTGAAGCTTTGCGTCCGGTGTACGTAGCACCTTAAGGCTCGGACGGGACCGAGCAACGCTCGGGGCTTGGGTGCCTCATTCGAGGGCGCCAGCGCTGGACGGTTACATCCACCTGATCCCGTGAACGGAGGTAGCGGAGAACCTTGGGACGTAGGTCGGGCGGGGGCCTCAGGTTCACTGGGAATCAGCCCTTGCACGAACTCTAGGCCACGAATCAGTTGACGAAAACTGAGTTTTGCAGGTCCTACCCTCTTGATAGAGACAATGCCAGCAGGAGCAAGTCTTCATCGAGAGGAAGTCAGCTCCACGCCTGTAAAGGCTTCAAATGGGGCCTGCTGAAGTGACCGTAACGCACCGACTCAGGTCCCAAAGAGGGTATAGAGGGGGGGCGTGGGGATTTAATCTTCTGCCCCCTAAGGAACCTGGGATCAATCATGCTTCCCCATACGAACCCTATTCTAAGGGGTCGGGTTCGCACGCTCTGCGAGGACAAAACTTAAGGGTGGAGGGAGACAGCCTTCGCTCAGACCCTTGCTGCAAAAAGGACAGCACAACACCGATCGGGCATCTCCGGGGGTCTTCACGACAAGAAGAACACCACTGGGCAAACAGTTTCCACTTCAAGGCGTAAGCGTGTCGTAGACGGCGCTCTCGTGAAGTGATGGGTCAAAATCCCCTTGGGGTAGGTGCACCTGGAACTCGGGTCCCGTCCAGGACCAGACTGAAGTTTCCAGAGGTCTGGGGGGTGCCAAAGGGTGCACGGTTATCTGAGTCAGTAAAATCCTTCTTGCAGAGGAAATCGGCCAGGGAGGGGCTTGTCGGCGAGGAGGTTAGTACTGGGAACAGGTGGCGTCGGCCAATAGGTGCCACCCAGCAGGACCGCTCCTCGTCTCCCGACTTTTGCACAGGAACATGTGCAGAGGCTACGGGGGAAAAGATACTTCGAAGGCCCCGCGGGCCAGCGGTGTGACAGAGCGTCCGTGTGCGAGCAGGTGTTCTCGAGGTCAGGGCGAAAGAAAAGAACAACTTGGCAGGGGGGGAGGTTATATGGAGAAGCAGAAAACCGGTCCACGGATGCGGTCCGAAAACGTCCCCAAACAGCTGGACCGTCTGGGGATGGAGTCCCATTCTCCCGGGAGCGCAGCTCGGGACAGATCGTCGGCTGCCCAGTTGAGCAGCCCAGAAATGTGAACAGCACGAAGCAACCTCAGATGATTCCGACTCCAGAGGAGGAGGTGGCGGGCGAGTTGCGACATAAGACGCGGGGGGACCGGGGGGGCGCCGACCACTGTCGGTTGAGGTACGCAAGCGGCCGCTGATATTGTACGTGCGGACCAGTACTGTTGCTCGTGAAGCGCCATGGAGACGGCTCAGGGCTAAGGTGCACTGTCGAGCAAGCGAGGCAGTTGCTGTTGGCCAGTGCAGTTGGGGCCCCGTTCCAAACCCCTGACACTGCAAGCCCGATGTACGTGGCCCCCCAGCCGGTGGTCGAGTCATCGGGGCAAACCACAGCATGCCTGGAGACCTGCTCCAGGGGCACTTCTGCCCGGAGGAACGCAAGGTCTGACAACGGGGTGAAGGTTTGTCGGCAGGCCAGTGTCACTTGGACCCGGAAGGTGCCGATTTGCCACGCCCAACTCGGGACCCGGCCGTGGAGCCAGTGCTGCAGCGGACTCATATGGAGCAGCCCCAGTGGCGTGACTACCGCCGCGGCCGTTCCAATGACGCGAAGCGCTCTGAACAGTGCAGTGGGACCGCCATACTGCTCTGAACGCTAGTCAAGCAGCTTTCAACCACCACGATGAGCGTTCTGCGTGAGGCGTGCTGTTTTCGACCGGGATGTCCAAATCCATGGACCAGAAAAGAGATCCTCTCGGCGGGCGAGGTTTGCTCTTTTACTCATTGACATGAAACGCCCAAGGATGAGGGTGAAAAGCACCAGTACCTGTGCAGCATCAACGATACGGAGACGGGCCAGATGAGCAATCGTCGAGGTAGTGAGGATGCGAATGCCCTGCTCTTCATGGGAAAAAGGCTGCCTCCGTAACTTCCTGAAGACACGGGGCGACAGGGTACGCCCGACGTGCAGGGACCTGGTACTGGTATGCGCAGGCCCATCGAACGCAAACAGAGGAATGGCCTTTGGCGCGGAACGGATGATGAATGAAGGACGGTCCTTCCAGGTGATAGATTCGAACCAGTTTGGGGACGGGGGGGGAGTTTGTTTTTTACCCCAACATGGGGAAGACAGATTTCTGCGTGAGCATCTGACGGGAGCCGGGTGAAGGGGGCCGGTTCAAGACGCATGTGTGTAATTTATTGACGTATTGATGTGAAAAATGAAAGTAATTTCAATTAGATATATTAATATGCAATATGTTAGACTTGGATGTCATAGAAGAAGAATAGTCTGTCCTTAGGACAGTGAATCGTTCATGAGACAGTAAACAGTGAGCTTCATAACGGTAACAACTACGTAGAAGGGTCCTGTCATTCGACACTGGATTTCTGTAGAAGCGCCGCTTACACATGACTAATAATTTATCAGGAAAAACAGGTGGACTGGGGTGTGACGTACAATCTGTCTGAACACATTACCAACCAATGGGACGGTGGCAAACGAAGATTTTAGTAAAAATTTGACACACTCTAGTATGACCACACTACCAACCAATTAGGAAACAAGGCCAAAAGAGTTGGAAACATTTGTGGCAAATCAGGTATCTATAACCAATGAAAAGTAACCGGAACAAAGAAAAAACTGAAAATGACCAAATATGGAGAGAACAAGGGGTATAATAACATGAGCTGACAAACAAAGACTTTGGAATGATTTGGAATTGCGTGACGGTTCCCGGCTTTGTTTCTTTGTTTAATAAAGTCTTATTTTGACATCTGGAACATCTGGCTTCTCCACTTCATTGGCCGCACCCAAGAAAAAATCCACAACAGATTGGCATCACGAACAGGATTGGCTTGGAGTCCAACGTCTGCGAGGACCATCGTGGGTGGGGTACCTGGACGACCATACAAACAGATCTCTGAAAAGGGCGCCCGGAAAAAAACAAAAAAAAAACAGTAGGCAATATTTGGCTGAAATGGGAAACGAAAATAAGACTGTTTGTGTGGTTGACTAGGGTCACTCCTGTGATGGTAATCTGAGACAGGGCTTCACAAATAAATTAATCTAAGATATTGAATTTGAACTAAATTAAGTAAAATAAAAGTGGAATTGAGAGGTTCCAGATGTCAAAAGATTCACATGCTTTAGAGTAGTAGAGTAAAAAGCTTTTGTTATTAAGTGTAAATCAGAGAGCGCCGCGCTGGGCCGAGAAGGGGCACATACTGGGTCAAAGACCTTTCAAAATAAGTAAGCCCAGGAATCAAGAGAGCCGTTCAGAAAAAGAGGGAGCGTGGCTCTTGAGGGGTACTTATGAGAGAGGACTTTCCAAAACAAGCAAGCCCAGGAATTAAGGA